>AP028281.1:6404312-6994312 GCA_030269945.2 Trilocha varians
TTGAAGATTTTTCTATTTTGTTTCAAAAAGGCATTTTATGCATTTATATTATAAGTTTATTTTGTTATTATTGTACTTAAGATCTTTGGTAAATATATGTCTAATATGAAAACTGTTTTATTTATTTTACGAATAAATTACCTTAAACTTTAAAATAGTGCGAGGCACATCTAAACTTTTAACCACTCAACTGGGAACGTCACTATTCGCTAGATGTCGAAACTGGGGACTTCGTTCGGAATCACTACCTGTTTGAGTTTCTTTTTAAAATATTTTTTTTTCCAATACATTTAAATTTCGATTTTTACTTAAACCTTATATTTTTGTAAATCTTTATTACTAAACGACGCGGACGCTGTATTGCATTCAGCAAAAATACATTTTCTCTGTATAATATGAAACGAATAAAAAATTTAAACAAAACAAGTTTTAGAACTATGCTCAATTTTGGTTTCTGCCACAGACTTGGCAAAAGTTAACAAACCAATATTGTTGCCGATCCCAGTTGAGTGGATATGTAAAGTGTTTGTTTGTACGCGCTATATCCTAAGAATAAACGACTATGCTATGATTGTCTGTGAGTACCGTTCGATTAGAAAAACAGAAATAAAAATGTTCCAAAATGTAATGAGTACAAAAATACAGATAACAAAAGAAAAGTGCAACCAAGTAATAGCAAAAATAAAACGCCTTTCAAATTTTCGTTCAGAAATATTTTGAACGTGAAATGAAACGCGAATTCTTTGGAAATTTTGTTTAAATTGTACTCGAAAGCAATGGAAGACAAAATGAAATGAAATTAAATATTACCATTAGTTTAACATTTGAAAACTGCAAATTGTTTAAAATTAACAGTAACTGTTATTTATTTATTGTAACGTTCAGAAACAAAATGACACGTTGACCTTCGCAAACAATGGCTGTCATAAATGTCAAGTTCTTATCACTTATCATTGTGTCGCAGAAAACAAACAATATTTTTCTGTTTTAAAAATATTAAATAAACTTTAACAATGGCGTTATTACGCTCAGCCAGTTTTAATTTGTTCATAGAAATATTAATAAGAATCGCATTGGTATCAGCATTCTGGTAAGTCATACAATTTTAATTGTAAATTTTCGTAACATATTTTTTCATTTTTATCTTAATTTTATTCAAATATTGTAATTTTTAAACAAGTTTGAATCATTTTGAGGTCAAAACGAAGTCAATTAGATAAGTATACATAACTTTAGAAAGTTTAAGCGTAAAGTAATGATGATTAATATTTATTTCGTCGAAGTCAAAATTTGGTTAGGTTTATTACCTTTATCAATGAAAATTACCATAAAATTTGAAGTAGGACACTTCGGAAGGTCAATTTAGTTGATAAAATTTATATTCAAATAAAATTTGTTTGACTTAAAATTTTTGTGTTTTAATATTTCGTCCCATAGCTTTTTACTATCTTGTAGATTTCAAGGTCTTGACAATTTTATGCTAGTTTGAGGTAAATTTCATCATTTGTGATTGGATTATTGTGAAATGGCCAAAGCAACCATAGTTGATTCATTTTATCTATAATTAACCACTCAACTGGGATCGACTACCAAATTGGTTTATTTACTTTTGCCAAGTCTGTGGCAGGAGCCAAAATTGAGCACAGTTCTAAAACTTGTTTTGTTAACATTTTTTAATCGTCTCATATTTTACGGAGATGATATATTTTCACTGAAAATGCAATACAGCATTGTTTAGTAATAAAAATTTACAAAAATATAACGTTTAATTAAAAATTATTGGAAAAAAATGTTTTTAAAAAGGGGCTCAAACACGGTATTGATTCCGAATGAAGTCCCCAGTTTCGCCATCTAGCGAATAGTGACGTTCCCAGTTGAGTGGTTAACTGACCCACATAATTTTGACTGCGTCAAAAAGGAGTTGGGGCAGCACTGTTACATTTTAGTAAGACCTACAAGCAGCGCATGCGATGTAAGAAAGTTTTTGGTTATTTTTTTCACTTGACATACTTACTTGGCTTACTGCAAAAACTATTGATTATAGAACAAAATGATGTACTACGGGTTTGTAGGTCTTGTTAAAATCTAACAGTGCTGCCTGAACCTATTTTTGACGCAGACGAAGTTGTGTAGGTCAGTTAGCTTACAATATTACTATTCAGAGTATATTGTTATCATAAATATGAGTTATGCATCTAATAGTTTTGTAAACAATTAGTTTCTCATTAGAATACAATTTTATTTACATTTAGAATCAGATGAATACATAATTGATATTGAAATGACCGTCAATATTTATTTTATGATAATTCTTTTATTTATGGCTCCTGTCCAACATTTAGATAATTTTTATGATAATAATGAGAAATAACAAATTTGTTATTATTTTAACTGCACAATGTTTTTGTATTGGCTTCTGTCATAAACCAAGGTTCCTACTCAGAGTGTGAGCGACAGGAGGTTTTAGTGCGGTTCAACTCCCACATATCCCATCCAGAGGGCAGTCTAGCAATTTAATCCAACTCAAAACTCTTATTAAAATCTCACAGTGCACTATTTTGACGCAGACGAAGTTGCACTAATCAGCTAGCGTAAATGCATAGAATTATTACATCTGGAATCAACACCATGAACAACAGAATGAAGCCAATTTAAAGTGCACCGATCGCGCGTAACAACACGATATTTTGAATCAACATCATGAATAACAAAGTGAAATTTTAAAGAACTTATGTGTGTGTAATATTTTATTAGTGTGTTAAACGAATTGAGTGTCATCGGTACACTAACGCCAGAAAATCGTGCAGTTACGTGCACTTTAAATTGGCTTCATTCTGTTGTTCATGATGTTGATTCCAGATGTAATAATTCTATGCATAAATGTTATAAATATCTTCCTTTTTACAGCTACATGGAAACCCTACCTCCCTTCAAACGCGTGATACACCCGGCAGACCTAGAGTCCTTATATAAATACCCTCGAGTGGATTCCTATGTCCCAGGAGGGATGTTATGGGCAATAGTCCTGTCCGTGCCTTGCGTCTTGTCCATCCTGGCCTGGGGCTGTTGTAACGACTGCAATGATGCTTTTGAGGTACTTATCAAAACGGCAGGTATCTGGTAAAGTTCACTAAATAATATTTTGGAACGGAGTTCCTTATCGCGCGTTGTGTAAGGGGGCTAGACGGAATTTTTTTTTACGAAGAGTTGTCACGACACTTTTTTTGTTTTAGATGATTATCGCTAGATGGCGCTGTGATCAAAATCTTTTAAAACACGTTCCATATCGCGCGTAAAAAAAAATGGAAAAAAGAATTAAGATATCTTTTAATCGAAAGGAACTTCGTTCCATCCGGGTGTCCCATGACACCTCTCAAGTTTTTTTTTATTACAAAAATGAAAACGACCGACTTTCATAGACCATTTTTCGAGCAAAAACTATATCAAATTTAAATTAATGAGCTTTAAGAAAAGTCCTCTATAGGTAGGTGATAAATAACGGCCCCTCATTGACCTGAGATTGCAGAGGTTCATGAGCGACGGTGATCGCTTACCATCAGGTGGGCCGCAGGTTCGTCTGCCTACATGGCAATAAAAAAAAATGTCTAATCGTGAAATGTTGTCCATAAAAAATTAATATTTATAAAATCAGATCAAAAGTATTACGTAGTTAGATCTTTAAAAAAAAAAATATGGGACCTCAAGACGACCATCACCTTTCATCCAAAATCATTCAAATCGGTTAATTCAAACTGAAGTACTTAATGAAGGAACAAACATTAAAAAAATAAAAACTTGAGAGGTGTCATGGGACACCCGAATAGAACGAAGTTCCTTTCGATTAAAAGATATCTTATAATTTTTTTCCTAACGTAACGCGCAATACGGAACGTGTTTTAAAAGATTTTTATCACAGCGCCATCTAGCGATAATCATCTAAAGCAAAAAAAGAGTCGTGACAACTTTTCGTAAGAATTTTTTCCGTCTAGCCCTCTTTCACAACGCGCGATAAGGAACTTCGTTCCAACAGACGAATTGAGTACCTCCTCCTTTTTGGAAGTCGGTCAAAAACTCTAATCTAACTCCTAATATAAGATATGATATATTTCAGATACTGCTAGCTTGGTCGCTCGCTCTTGGTCTAAATGGTGTGTTGACTGATGGAATTAAATTAATAGCAGGTACTGTACATAATTATGTCGAAAAAACTGTGGCGACCAATAGCGTGCCAGATCCTGAATCGCGCTATCGATGTTTGCAACGTTCTACGAATTAATACAAGATTCAAAATCTACTACAGTGGGTTTCGATCTGACCGGGCATACACTATCGCCCTGTCGGAGATCTCTCCCTGGCCATAGTCCACTAATTCCTAACCTGGAAATGTTGTATGCGCAGAACGTTGCAAATGTTAATAGCGCGATTCAGGATCTGGCACGCTATTGGTCGCCACAACAGCATCCGAATTATTCAACTTTTACACACACAAAAGTCAGGTAAAACGTCAACTAAATCATCTGATCAACCCATTACTGACTGCTGGGCTCAGGTCTCCTCAAAACAGGGATTAGGCATAGTCCACCACGCTTGCAAACAAAATCACAGTGGTCGTTCAAACATTGCCTATAAATAGCTTTAAGAGAGTTATCAAAGAACGGCTATGCAGTAAAGCATATTATAAACTTAATCTAATATATAAAATTGTCGTGTCACGGTGTTCGAACTTGAACTCCTCCGAAACGGCTTGACCGATTTTGATGAAATTTTTTGTGCTTATCCGGTACCTATGAGAATCGGCCAACATCTATTTTTCATCCCCTAAATGTTAGGGGTAGTCCACCCCTAATTTTTTTTTTATTTTTTCGACGCAGACGAAGTTGCGTGGGGCAGCTAGTGATTATATATATGACTGCACAAAATGGGAATGAGGTGCTCGTCCCGGGCCATTTCAATTGATACATTTGTTAAAAACAAAAATATTGTAAAGCGATATAAAAAAAAAAAAAAACACACCCGCTGAGTTTCTTGCGCCGGTTCTTCTCAGGACGGAGGCGTAATTTTAGCGAACTGGTGGTAGAACTTTTGATTTTATTTTTGACATTCAAAATGTATGTGTGTCCACATCTACTTTGTAATAAATGATTTGACTTTGACTTTGACTTTCCCAGTGCGGATTGGGGACTTCACATATCTTCAAAGGATTTTTAAAACCCTTTTCCAACATGCAGGTTTCCTCACAATGTTTTCCTTCACCGTTTTTAGCTGTAAAACTTGCACATAAATCTTCAGTTATTTACTGTACTGTACTGTAACAACCCATTACTGCCCACTGCTGAGCTCAGGTCTCCTCAGAAGAGGGGTTAGGCATAGTCCACCACGCTTGCCCAGTGCGGATTGGGGACTTCACATATCTTCAAAGATTTTAGAACCCTTTTCCGATATGCAGGTTTCCTCACGATGTTTTCCTTCACCGTTTTAGCCAGTGGTGTTGTGAAAAAATTGCACATAAATCTTTTTCCTATTAAGATTTAGAGGTACAAGCCGGCCGGTTTTGAACCCGCGACCTGCCGTATGGCAAGCGCTTCAACCACTCGGCCACCACGACTTTTCCACCAGTTTACAGCAAGTGGTATTTCAGGCAGACCCAGGCCTGATTTCTTCTATAGGTGTTTTCCGGATGGCGTCGAAATACCCAAGCTAGCTTGCACAGGTGATCCCATGGCGGTGATGGACGGTAGGAAGTCTTTTCCAAGTGGACACAGCAGCTGTAAGTATCTAGAAATTGGGTCCACTGCTGGTCTCAGGACTCCTCAGTAGAGGGATCAGGTATCCACCACGAGACTGAACATAGCAGATAAGGATTTAGGAATGGCCAATATGCAATGAGAAGGTCCAGATAATGCCGGATGCCTTTGTTGTGGCTTTTTTTGGATGAAATCACCGGATCCCCGGGGTATGTGGGAGTTGAACCGCACTAAAACCTCCAACCGCTCACACTTAGCGTCCGAACCCCGGCTGAGGCCAGAACCCACGGGGTTATTAGGGACGACGCGACGCATTACGCCATCGGCACTCTTTCCCGTCGCGCCGCCCCCGTTTGTTGTGGCTGGACCGATTTGGATGATACTTGTGTCAGATGAAAGGTGTCGTGGGATCCCATTTAATTTTCATGAAGATCGAACCAGTACCTAATTTTGGATCTGTGTTTTATACTGTGACTTTTCAACTGACAGCATTCACGATGAGTTTGCTTGTATTTTTTTTCTAGGTGAACCGATTTCAATGATCTAGGAAATAAAAGGAGAACATAAAAATTATCATTTATTGAAAATAAAACTTAAGAAGAAGAAAAGTAGGACGCAATCACAACTAATTTTTTTACACACACGAATTCGAATTTTAAAAAGCGCTCCAATATGAATCGTACATTTAAAAAGTATATTTATAAATGAGGTTTTAATCACTGTTAATAAAACTATTTAATAGATGGCGCATTAGTTGCTATTACCTTTGCCTTTATATTGTTTGTTAACATTCAGTCGCCTACAAATGACTTCCACCGAATATTTGAAATCCCCCCTACAAATTATCTCGATAACGGGGGGCCCTCTGCCCGCCTTTACTGTGGCTCCATCATTTACACTTCTATATCTATGATACATCTATGAATCATTCGCAGGTTTTTTTTCTTTTTCTCTTGCCTCGTAGGAAGACGAGCTAACGGGTTATCTGATCGTAAGCTGTTATTATCGCTCATGGACCTCTGCATTGTCAGGGGACACTGTCCTGCTACCTACGACCTACCCATAAGCCTCTTTGAAGAAGGACAAGTCATATCGCCCCAACTATTTATTTACACCTTCCAGTGTCATTCTGTTCTTTGGGCGTGGCCTCAGCGTGGCTTTGCGGGAGACTGGGCACCACTTCCCGTCGTAGAGGCAGTGCCGCCAGAGTGATCATCACGCTAACACCTCTAGTGATGGCGGGGATGGTGGCGCTATCACGGACCTGTGATTATCATCATCATTGGGAAGGTAGGTTGATGGTGATATGAGAGAGGAGTAAGGTAAGTTATAAGGAGTAAGGTGAGTAAGTTATAAGGGGTATGGTAAGTTACGGAATTATAAGGCGTATGCTTATTTAGGGAGTTATAGGGGAGAATGATAAGTTAGGAAGTATTGGTAAGTCAATTATAAGGGCTAAGGTAACTTAAGAAGTTATAGGAGTTAGTGATAAGTTAGTGAGTTAGCGATATGTAGAGAGCGAATTAAATTAAGCAATAATTTTATGCATTTTCAACGGGTTCTTACCACGATATTTAATGAATTGAGTTGTCTCGATATTTCGTTGTTGTTGCAAACGTCATGATCACGAGAAGACTGGATACTGCGGGTCGATTTAAGAGCAAACAAATCTGTCTACCCTCTTCGTTCGCTTTTGGGTAGTACCACTGGAACTCGAACTCACATCACGACACACCACACTCACTGTATCTACAAGACTCTCTGAGCATGACGTTTGCAACAACGTTGAAATATCGAGACAACTCAATGAATTAAATATCGTGGTAAGAACCCGTTGAAAATGCATGAAAGTATTATAGAAAACCGCGAGTGTCTGAATAAGTTTATAAACTAAGCAATGCTTAATTTAAAATATCTTTAACATAAAATCAAACTATCAGATCTTTTATCTTATTTTCTTTCTTTCAGATGTCCTCATTGGCTCTACGCTAGGTTTAACAATAGCAGTATTCTGTTATAGACAATATTATAATCCTTTAACGTCAGATTTGGCCGGTGTTCCTTACATAGTGTCAAATAACTTAGCCAAATATGGCAAGGAGATAAGTCCCACTAAAGATTTGAAAGAGGTCGAATCTACCCCACTTCTGGGCAAAAAAGACGATAAATGGATTTAATTTTAAAAATATTAAATTTAAATTCAACTGAAAAAAACAGATGACAAAAATGAACGATGATTTTTTTGAGAATAGCGCAAAAATTAACAGTCAGATCTTTATCAAATTTATATGAGATAATGTCCAAAATATCTGCTTTTTAACAAAAAAAGAATCATCGAAATCGGTTCTTATAGAAAAGAAATATAAGCGAATACAAATCGTGAAATGTTGTCCGTTAAAAAAAACTTGAGAGGTGTCATGGGATACCCGAATAGAACGAAGTTCCTTTCGATTAAAAGATATCTTATATTTTTTTTCTAACGTAACGCGCGATTAGGAACGTGTTTTAAAAGATTTTGATCACAGCGCCATCTAGCGATAATCATCTAAAACAAAAAAGTGTCGTGACAACTTTTCGTAAGATTTTTTTCCGTCTAGCCCCCTTTCACAACGCGCGATAAGGAACTTCGTTCCAAAAAGTACTTGTTTGAAACATAACAAATATTATTGAAAATTCATTTGCGAGTTTCAAAAAATACTATTTACTATAAAGCCCGCACACTGCGAAAACAATTTTCATACAAAAATGCATTGCGACTTAAGTGTGCGCGCTCTTTATACAGGGTGGATCTGTAACTTTGGACAATCTGATGTGAATGACCTGTCGAAATAAAACTTAGAACCACTTTAATTTTAGGAATTTGATAAAAAAAATTTCATCATAGTATGGAAGTCCGCAACGATAGTCGTACGTTTTCCATACAATGTCAGAAAAAAAAGTTTAACCGATCCAAAAAATAAAAATGGTGCTAAGTTGTATTTCGACAGGTCATTCACCCCACGTCAGATTGTCCAAAGTTACAGATCCACCCTGTATATCATGTTTGACACGTTAGTGTAGATCATTAGTACAAGTTATTTGGTATGAAATACCTATTTTAAAACACCCTAAATAAGTGATATATTTTTGTTAGTAGTTTAATATACAGGGTGTCTCAAAACAACCAAAAATTACGATAAAATATACTAAAGTAGCTGATCCGCGCAATTTCGTCTGCGACAGAAAGGGTAACAGTATATCCTATAGCCTTCCTCGGTAAATGAACTTTACAACAGTGAAAGAATTGTTTAAATCGGTGCAGTAGCTTCGGAGCCTATTCGAGACAAACAAACAAACTTTTCCTCTTTATAATAATGTTTGTTAGCGTAATAAATGTAATTTCATTTAATTTAATGAAATTTTGTGATTGCCTAATAATAATATGATCTATAATTGATTGAAATAAATAAATAAAAAATTAAGTTCCTCAGTCTTCCCGTGATCATGGCGCTTGAAACAGTGCTGAAATATCGGGACCTCTCAATTAAAAATAATCGTGGTAAGAACCCGTTGAGTAATAGTGTAAGTGATGTAGATAACCGCGAGTGTTTAAAGAAATTTAAAATAAAATTAATAATTTTAATATAGATACACGATTGAAGCGTAAAAATGGCGCCAACTAAACACTACCAAAATCGAAAATAGGGTAAAATATTACTTTTTGGAAATAGCTTTATTTGATGCTTATAACAATCTAACTACTCCACACCAATATTTCTGAGAAATTTGCAGTATCGTGTATATTTTCACAACGGCGCGAAAAAAAACACTTGATGTTTGTAGGTAATGTTGTTTGGAGACACTATTTTGTCTTTTTTGGGACACCCTGTATATGTTTTTATGTTACCATATATGTACGTACTGTACTGTACCAACCCATTACTGCCCACTGTTGGGCTCAGGTCTCCTCAGAAGAGGTTGATACGTACGTGATATTAATATGTACGTATGAAGATATAATTTATATTATTATGTTATTTAAAATGTTTATTAATGTGGGTACTTATAAAAATGTATATGGATTTGTTTAATGAAATGAAAGATATACTTTATTTTTGATTTTTATATATAAGTAGTTCGCTAGCATATAGCTGCTTAAATTATAAATTTATTCAAACTCTCGCGGTTTTCTATAATACTTTCATGCATTTTCAACGGGTTCTTACCACGATATTTAATTAACTGAGTTGTCTCGATATTTCAACGTTGTTGCAAACGTCATGATCACAAGTCTTGTAGATACAGTGGGTGTGGTGTGACGTGATGTGAGTTCGAGTTCCAGTGGTACTACACAAAAGCGAACGAGTGCGAGGGTAGACAGATTTGTTTGTTCTTAAATCGACCCGCAGTATCCAGTCTTCTCGTGATCATGACGTTTGCAACAACGTTGAAATATCGAGACAACTCAATTAATTAAATATCGTGGTAAGAACCCGTTGAAAATGCATGAAAGTAACTATTTTTTTTTAAATTCGTCGATTTAAGAGTAAACAAATCTGTCTACCCTCCTTCTCGTTGGTTTTTGGGTAGTTCGTTGAAAATGCATGAAAGTATTATAGAAAACCGCGAGTGCCTGAATAAGTTAATAAATAGTTAGATTTTTAAACGATTTCATAAATATAGGTTTCTCCATTCGACCGTTTTTAAAACTCTAAAAGTTTTAACGAAAAATATTTAAAATTGTTAGTTCTTTTACTACAACATTCCAATTTTTGTGATAATTCATAATTTATGTACTTATGAAGTATTTTAATTGTTAAATATAAACGATTTGAAGGTTAAATTAAAATTTGATTAGAATTTAGATTTAAATTGTTGTTGTTATAGTTCGGCCGTTCAGAGAATGCGTTCCTGACACGTAACGTTGTAATGGCGTTGCGGTTACGATAAAAATAGTTTTTGCTGGTTGTTTAGCGTTTTAACAATTGATGAGCATTAAAACAACATTATTATATCAATAATTTATTTATTTATTTTAGGAACATCTACAGTATGACATATTTAACAATCATTCATTAACAATTCACAACTTAATTTCTAATATGTATACCTATTTAAGATATTCACAGCATTCAATATAATTAATTAATTAATGTGCTCCAAAATATCAAAAATTAAGTATTTCATAAATAAAATAGCATTAATTAAACTAAACATTACAAAAAAAAACATTAAAATTCAATAAAAGTAACAAACATGGATATACATTACAAACAACAATTCAATCATCACCTAAAACTGTTTTTTTTTCAAATCATCAATGAATGTTATAATTTTTTGCCAAACAGAGCGTCAAATAACTTGGTAAACAATATTTTTCGTGACAACTGATAGGTGTCAGGAACGTATTCTCTGAACGGCCGAATTTTACTATAAATAAGACAATTTCATGTATTTTAAGAATATAGAATTATAAGATATATTATTTTTGTTGACAAATGAAATATTAAATTGATTTTATTAAAAACAGTGTTTTAAAATCTAGGTATTGTGTGTATTGCATCATAGCTTAACGGATGAAACTATGTATTTTTTACCTACTTTCCAAAAGGGTTTAAAATATTTCTTTTTTTTATTGCCGACGATATATATAGGCAGACGAAGCTCTGCAATGTCAGGGGACACTGAGGGGTTACCTACGACCTAACCTTAAGGACCCTCCTCAAGCCTCGTTTGAAGAAGGACAAGTCATAGCGCTCAGGGAATACCGAAGAGGTGGTTAATGGTAAGTGGTGGTTGTGCGGTCCATCACACTACTGCTGTTTAAGTCGTTTTGTAAAACACTTGATGTTTCTAGGTAATGTTGTTTGGAAACACTATTCTGTACTGTTTTGTTCGGTACACTGTATCTAGTAAGTTAAAAACACAAAATAAACAAAATACTTTATTCATATTTACAATTATTTCTTATTAAACTAAATTACATTCATTATATAAATAAAAAAATATAAAATGCACATGTTCCTGTTATAATTAATTAAAATTACAATTGAAAAATTATATATTCAGTTCATTTTCGTATTATTAACGTCCTATTCTGCTGACATTTTGCACGCAGATGTATATCGCGTGACAATGCAATAATATGGTACCATGGCGCTGATTTGATGATGGAATTGGAAGGAAGCCAGAGGTTGACTGGATCTTAAAAACTATTTAAATATAGTTTTTTCTTTTATTTTTAAGTCTACCTACATCGCGTGAGTTCCGCTCTGCATGCGTCTTACGGGCGGATATATTGTAAGAATTTTATACTATTTTCATTGACATTTAATGTGTGTCATAACTTTCAGTTCTATGATAGATATTATTTATTTTATTTTCATCCCTTTTTAAAATTTCACAATAAAATATATTTTTGCATTTAAATTCAAAGTCTTTGACTCCAAAACTGACAAAATTTATTTTTACAATAACCTTTCCAAAAATCACCACATAATCCTTTGCACTTCATCGAAATCCTTCCAAACAACCATTCTAGCGAAAAATACTTGAAAAGCCATCACATTTAGCAGAAAATACCAGAAAAACTCGATAAAAATCATTAAACTAGATGGGCGCGAAAATCTTAACCTCAAAATTATAAATGGAACCAAAAAGTACCTAACCTCAATCATTTTTTGTAACCCCGCAGCCAAAAATAGCGCGACAGAGTAAGGTAATAGAAAAGAAACACAATTTTGGTCTTTCAAATTTTGATACAAATTGAAAAGTAAAAACAAATAAATAGGTATTGTTGCAAATTTGGCATATTCATATCTTCCATACCATCTGTTCCAAATGTAGAAAGTAAAATGTCTGTTATCGGCTAACAAATACGGATGAACTACAGTATTATAATGCACTACTGCCAACATTAACAAAAAAATTATTATAACCTTAAATTTATTAGACAATATTGACTTTAAAGTTGCATTAAGCTTTAAAACAACATATGGTAGCCCGAAAACTCCGTAGAATAATAAAAAATACAGTAATTGCGGTAAATGTATTGATGCTTCATGAGCTGTTTTATCTCCTACGACAATAGAACCATTGTATATTACAAAAGCTATGAAAGATAGTAACAAAATTAAATGTGTTAGCAAAGTTAAAGCATCTTGGAGATTAAGAAAATTGAAAAACGTTTTAAAACACGTAGTTAAATGGTATTTAGCTGCGTAATACACATCAGAAATATCATAATAACGTTTTAATTTTGACGTATCAACATCGTTAGCTATCAAAGATTTCTTACTCAATCTTATATTAGTGACATACTGATTGCCGAAAACTCTTGAGCTACGGATGAAAATATCTAAAAACTTATGACCGAAAACCATAGTTATCCAAACTACATTTGTTTGTCGCATTAATATGCTAAAAAAACCGAGAATTAATATTAAAAATCTATGCTTATTTGTAAGACATAACCTTGAAAAAGCTAATAAATAGGTAAGAGATAACGTATCAGTGTAATATACATGCGAAAAAAAATACAATGGAGGTAATATAGTTAAATTTAACGCTTGAATTACAATCTTAGACTGATTACTAGAGTAAACGAACTTTAAAATCGAAGCGAATAATACTAAATTCACACAGGACGCTAGCAAATTGACGAATCTTAAATTATACATATTACACGGAAAATAGCTTCCTAAAAATGCCGCTGTTGTCAAATATAGGCCAGGAAGTGTGGTTATCTTTGGGTCCCAGTATGAAAAGTTACGGTTACAATATAATAAGCCTTGTGGTACGTGGAATAGCTCGTCGATGACCGTTTTCGATGCATGGTAGACTTTATCGAAGACAAATTTCGAGGCTACGAAGTATGCTGCCACGGTGAAACCCAGCATTAAGTAGTGCGGTGTGTTTATTCCCATTTTGATTATCTGGAATTTTAAATGAAATTAATGAGGAATAGGAACGTTTCTTGAAGTAAATGAAATGAAATACTTTTGGACTGAAGTTCCTTATCGCGCGTTATCGAAGGCTAGACGGTAATTCTTATGAAAAAGTTGTCACAACACTTTTTTTGTTTTAGATGATTATCGCTAGATGACGCTGTGATCAAAATATTTTAAAACGTCTGTCTCTTATAGAAAGAGAGAGAGACACGTTTTAAACTAACTAATTATTATAACTTAAAAAAATAAAATTTTATTACAATTCCCTCACTAATTAATCGAAAGGAATTTCGTTCCATCCGGGTGTCCCTTGACACCTCTCAAGTTTTTTTTATTCAATATTGAATTGAGCATTCTACTTTACATTAAAAAGCTACTTTTACAGTTGGACGAAAAAAATACTAATTTTATATACCATCCTGAGAACTGGCAAGAAACTCAGTGTGCATGTCATTTTTGTAATTTATATCAGTATAATATATTTTTTGCAATATAATACAAATGATAATTATACTAAATCGACCTGGACGAGCAACTCATTCCCACTTTGTACAATTATCTAGATATCATTGATTTTATAATAGGCTTTATTGCACAGACGTTCTGTAACCACTAAACCGGGATCGGCAACCAAATTGGTTTGTTTACTTTTGCCAAGTCTGTGGCAGGAGACAAAATTGAGCACAGTTCTAAAACTTGTTTTGTTAACATTTCTAACTGTCTCATATTTTACGAAGATGATATATTTTTGCTGAAAATGCAATACAGCGTCGTTTAGTAATAAATATTTACAAAAATATAAGGTTTAATAAAAAATTAAAATTAACAAATATCGGAAAAAAATGTTTTTAAAAAGGAGCTTAAACACGGCATTAATTCCGAAGTCCCCCGTTTCGCCATCTAGCGAATAGTGACGTTCCCAGTTGAGTGGTTAATAGTAGTAAGGTGGGTATCTGATTGTAAGTAATTACCATCGCCCATGGACCCTCTTCTGAGGAGACCTGAGCCCAACAGTGGGCAGTCATGGGTTGGTACAGAATGGACCTCTGCAATGTCAGGGGACTACTTATTAGAATTTTCTTGCAGCCATTTGAAAATTAACGTTATTTTTGATAAAATAATTTTGTTACTTTTTTAATAGGTGTCACCGATGTAAATCAAACGACTGTTCGATGACGACTCCTATATTTCAAAAACCTTTATAAAAACCAGCCAGTGTTGTTCGCGACAATAGGAGATAAAAAGTTTACTTATACAAAAAGTGTTTTGTACTTTGATTTTTGTAGATTTTCTATCGTTTATTGACCAAATAAAGCTAGAATTTACATTTTGGTAATGAGTAGTTTTTTAGGTTAAGCTTGTTGATGTTTCAGTTTTGGTAAATTTTTCGAATATTACACAACGTACCTGATTAGATTTCTATTATTGATGCTCGGGAGACGTAAATATTGTAGTTTCCATTTATTTTATCACGTTCTTATTAGTTCTTTATATGAATCTAATTAGTATTTACCGGTAAAATTCGGCATCAAATCGGGAATTTTGAAGTTTCTCTTATGACGTCTGTCATTAACGGTAACTGTCAAAGTATTATTTTTTAAGAAAATGAACCCTAGGATTTTTTTTTAAAGGAGGTTAAAATTCAATTGTGCCGAATCAACAAGAACTTGTTAAGGCAAAACATTTTTAGCAAATAAAATAATTTTGCAATGTAATATCAAAGATTTAGCTTGAAACTCTCATCAGTGTGTTAGGCTGTATAATTTCTTAGTTTTGAGCCTTAAATTATTCGCATTTAAAAAAGTTATTTTTAATGTTGCCAATAATGATCAAAAATATTTGAATCACGAATTTTTCGAATCAACAGAGCCACTTTTATTTATTAAAGTATTCAAAAATATAATTCAAAAACTTACAAAATCTTTAGAAAGCTTTTTATAAAAATGAGTTACACAAATAAAAATTCTGTACTAATGCATTTTCTACAAAAACAACATCGAAAAGTTGGAACACGCCAAACATTAAAAAAAAATCCCCGAAATTAATTCCCGCAATTGGCAACCCAGCTAACAGCTGTAAAATTTCAATTCGAAAAATAACGATTCTCGCAATGTTTTCAAACAAAATCTTTGAATAAAATGGAAGCTAACAATTACATATCGAAATTAAAGGCAAATGGCACTTCCAAAGACTGTTACGACCTCGCGAGTGCTTATAAAGAATATAAAAGTGTAAATGAGAATCTACCTACAAAAGATCGTGGACAATTTTCGCTAAACGTTCTCTGTATATTATGCAGGTAAATATTTTAACCGTAAATATTAACTAGTTGACGCAACTTCGTCTGCATCACAGAAGGATAATATATAGCCTATATTGATGGACTAACACTGAAAGAATTATTCAAATCGGCCCATTGATTTCTGAGATTAGCGCGTTCAAACAAACAAACTCTTCAGCTTTATAACATCAGTATAGATAAAAAAACCATCGTCAACTTGACTACTTTCTGGGTAGTTTGTATAAAACTCATCATCATCAGCAGACGTCCACTGCTGGACATAGTCCTCCCCCAAACCTCGCCACCATGGCCCTGCGCTTGTGGCGTTATTACGTGGCTGAAACTCCAGATCTTTTAAACTTGATAACTTCTTCTGAGAATTTGGCCAAAAACTCATCATCATCGACATCCCATGTTGTTTGTAATCAGTGACTTCAATCCTAATCAGGTCATCGGTCCATCTTATGTGAGGTGCCACTCCAGATTTTTACAATTTGATAACTTCCTTCTTTTGAAAGTCAGTCAAAAACTCATCATCATCAGCCCTTAACATTCACTGTTCCACATAGGTTTACTATTTCTAATCTCTCCAATAGAATTGGTCCTGCGCTGTCTGCCTCATGTTGGTCCATCTTATGTGAGCTCTGCCTACACTGCTCCTACCGGTTCATACTGCCACTCTTCTTTCCACAAACTCGTTCTTTTTTGTAATTCTTTATCATTAAAGTATGCTGTATTACATTTTGAGAAAAAGTACTTTAATTCCGTAAAATATGAGACAATAATGAAATGTATACAAAGTTTCAACTAACTTCAAGCTCAATTTTGTCTCCTGCCACAGACTTGGCATAAGTAAACGCAATTCCCAGTTGAGTGATTTATTTTTCAGAAACCTAGAAAAAGCGCCAACATGGAGAGACAAGATCGACTGCAAGTATCTATTAACATTGAGCATAGATTGTATAAGAGAGACACGTGCGACGGCTCGTTCTGAACGTGTGAAAACATTGGCATCAATATATTACATACACAAACATGTTGTCAAACAGGTATCTTATATTCATTTACTTATGCTCAATGTTAAATAAAAGTATTAAAACAATTGACTATTAATTAAAACCATTTAGTATTTCAACAATTGACATCCATTTTGGAAACTGTACAAAAACTACCTCACTACTCAAATTTATACGAGATAATATCCAAAGTATTTGCTTACTATAAAAATATGAATCATCCAAGTCGGTTCATATGGAAAAGAAATAGACACAAAAACATGAATTCTTGTTCGTTTTAAAGTTATCATTTTTAAGAACAGTCTCATAAATAATTGTTCAAAAAAAAATGGGACCCCATGTCAACCATCACCTTTCATCTGACACCAGAATCATTCAAATTGGTCCACCCAAACTAAAGTTATGAAGTAAGAAACATCAAATTCTGTCCAAATTAAATTTTCTATATCTCGCGACACTAATGCCGTAGTGCGTAATGCGTCATGTCGCCCTACAGAACCCCATGTTCGAACGCAGAGTGAGCGGTGGGAGATTTTAGTGCTGTTTAACTCCCATACATAATGAATTTACTGAAAATCCAGAAACTACCTCCAACTTAAAAAAAAATCACTTGAGAGGTGTCATGGGACACCCGAATAGAACGAAGTTCCTTTCGATTAAAAGATATCTTATATTTTTTTCCTAACGTAACGCGCGATAAGGAACGTGTTTTAAAAGTTTTTGATCACAGCGCCATCTAGTGATAATCATCTAAAACAAAAAAAGTGTCCAGACCCCTTTCGATAACGCGCGATAAGGAACTTCGTTCCAAAAACAAATAAATAATTTCGAACACATCACAGTTTATAATTACAATCTAATATTATTTTTTTCAGCCCACAACAATACCACCAGAATTGGTCCTAAAAATATCATATATGGCCTTCGAGAACGACTCCGAACACCTTTTCAAAGAACACGACAAAACTTACTGGAGTATACTAGCTGACAGATTAACATATTTCGACAAATTGAAAACCAAAGCGAACTTAACCAAATTAATAACAAAATTGACTGAAGATTTACTAAAAACTATACAAATTTACGATACAGTACAGTTTTGTAGCAATGTTTTAAGTTATTTAGTGAAAAAACTATATTTTTTGTACAGCGACACAGATTCAAAGTTGCTACATAAATTATATATAAGTATATTTGAGAAATTATCAAGTAAAGATAGCGATGTTTTTAAAAAATTACCCGAAAAAGATATTTTTGATATTTATGTAAAATTAAATGATTGTTTTTATATTGTAGCTGAAAACGCTTCGAAAAACAATTACAAAGATTCTTTGGATAATTTTGTACGTTTCATAATAACTATTGTAGGTCACGACAGCTCATTATTCCACGTTCTCCAAACATTTTATTTAAATTCTATATGTTGTTTGTTAAGTTATAAAAAAGATGAAAAATATATTGAAAGAATTTTAGAAGGTGTTGTCAAATCTTTTGAAGCGACTGAAAAGTTAGGTTATGGCAAAGCTATGTTTGCCACCTACCCGTTCATAAATCAATTATTGAGGTTATTTGTCGAGAAAAATGAGAATTTAAACATAAATATACAAGAGAATATACTAAAAATAATATTATTTTTAATGGAAAAACTCGGTGAAACAAAACAAAAATTGAAATGCGATAATTGCAAGGCAGTAACTGGTTTACACGACGCTTTGAAACTATCATTTTTAACCAAAGATATAATATGTTCGTCACTAAAAAACGATATAAATACCCTATTAACGACATCCTATCAGATAATACGACAACAATACAAAATATATCACAATTTAAAACAATTAAAATGCGCAAATCACACAAAATTCTTTCGGAAACTTCAGACTGACGTACACAATCTCGCTATCATTTTAAACAAAGAGTCTCAGACAGAACCTTCCGTACAGCTTTTCAAAATATATTTAACACATGAAATCCAAAATTATAGTGATGAAAACGACGCTAAAAACATAAGTAGAGCTCTATATAATAAAAGTATCTGCGAATTGGACGCAAAATTATATTCAGAAGCGTTAAAAGATGCATATTTAAGTTTGGTATTCAATAATGACAAACAGACAGACAAATACATGAATTTGGTGATGGATATTAAGGCTAAATCTCTCAAAAACTGTGAAGATGACAAATTACAATTGATGAATGTTCTGGAAGCTTGTAAAATGGCGATGGACAGTAATGATTATGGAAATATAAAGAGATTCTTTGCTGATGTTAAATTCAGGTAAGTTGTTGTACTTGTAATTGGAACGAAGTTCCTTATCGCGCGTTATCGAAAGGGGGCTAGACGGAAATTCTTATGAAAAAGTTGTCACGACATTTTTTTGTTTTAGATGATTATCGCTAGATGGCGCTGTGATCACAATCTTTTAAAACAATTCCTTATTTTGTTTTATATGATTAATGCTAGATGGCGCTGTGATCAAAATCTTTTAAAACGTCTGTCTCTTATAGAAAGAGAGAGAGAGACAGACGTTTTAAACTAACTAATTATTATGACTTAAGAAAATATATATTACAATTCCCTCACTAATTAATCGAAAGGAACTTCGTTTCATCCGGGTGTCCCTTGACACCTCTCAAGTTTTTATTTGAATTTAGTAATATTTAATGTCAAACTTTTTGCTCAAACTGCTTCGGTTTCAGTGAAATGCTACGCCACGAATTTTCAATGTACGCCAAACTGTGGCCTTCAATGATACCCGTGGCCGGAGTGTGGCGTGGCCTATGGGACCTGACTATGGGGAAACACGACTGGGTGCATGGTAAGATATTTTTTTTATCATCTTTGCAAATTACTTGACCTTCTTCAAACGAGGCTTTAAAATGATAGGTCGTAGGTAGCGGGACATTGCAGAGGTCCATGAGCGACGGTCACTTACGATCAGGTGGCCCGTTAGCCCGTCTACCTACGAGGCAATAAAAAAATGTCAGATTGTGTTAAGGTTTCAATTGGAAAATGAGCCAAAATTGGTTTATGTCCACTTGACATAGTAGGTGCCAAATTTGGTATTTATAAGAACTAATTAACCTATTTAAAAGATAAAACATATTTAGACCGCCTACTTATCCCTGAGTAACATGTTTTCCAAATCATAGACATATACATACTTTATTTGTGGCAAAAATGGTACAAAAGAGAAACATGAAAAAATCAAAAATTAAGCAATATCATGCATGTATTAACCACTCAACTGGGATCGGCAACCTGTGGCAGGAACCAAAATTGAGCACAGTTCTAAAAGTTGTTTTGTTTACATTTTTTAATCGTCTCATATTTTACGGAGATGATATGTTGTCGCTGAAAATGCAATACAGCGTCGTTTAGTAATAAAGATTTACAAAAATATAAGGTTTAATTAAAAATAAAAAAAAATATTGATAAGAGAGAGAGACAGACGTTTTAAACTAACTAATTATTATAACTTAAAAAAATAAAATTTTATTACAATTCCCTCACTAATTAATCGAAAGGAACTTCGTTCCATCCGGGTGTCCCTTGACACCTCTCAAGTTTGTATTATTTATTATCTATACTAATATTATAAAGCTGAAGAGTTTGTTTGTTTCTTTGTTTGTTTGAACGCGCTAATCTCAGAAACTACCGGTCCGATTTTAAAAATTCTTTCACTGTTGGAAAGTCCATTTATCGTGGAAGGTTATAGGCTATATTTTATTTTCAAAAAAATTAGGGATCCGCATGAAAATATCGAATATGTAACAAAAGGTGAAAAATCAAAAACCTATTTATGCGTACGCTGCAAAAACTATTGACAATGGAACAAAATGATGTACTACGGGTTTTTAGGTCTTTTGAAGACAAACAAAAAAGTCCGCGACAGCATATATCTAACTATCATAGTTTAGTCACAATTACCGATTTTATGTTTATAAAAATAAAAAAAATGTCCGAAAAATTAATTTAACGTTAAATGAGTATCGTTATATCAACCCTTATCCAAATTAAGTATTATATTATTAAGAGTATTAATGTAGAAGTAAATTACTTTTTGTTTTATTCCAATCGGACTTTTCGTTTAGAAGTTATCACGAGTATAAAACGCAATTTTATTAATATATCCACAGCGGGCGGCGAAAATAATATCGCGACGACATAACGAGTACTGTTTGAACCCCTTTGTAACGCAGACGAAGTTGCGCGGGTCAGCTAGTTATTAATATATATAGTGATTTTTTTCAGCGGAATCTAAAAACACATACAAATGGGTTCTATTTGATATAATATTGGAATCAACACAATGTGTTAGAAATCTTCATTGTAAATACTATCAAATAATCATAGATGAAATTCTACAAAATATGAAACAAAATAATGTAAGTACCTATCATTAAGTTTGTTTACCTAATCGTGACGTCATCCGGTTTCAGACAAAATGGCAGATTATCATATTTAAATATTTTAATTTATTTAAAAAAAACTTGAGAGGTGTCAAGGGACACCCCGATGGAACGAAGTTCCTTTCGATTAATTAATGAAAGAATTGTAATAAAAATTTATTTTTTAAGCATAAAAAATTTTGATCACAGCGCCATCTAGCATTAATCATATAAAACAAAATAAGAAATTGATTTAAAAGGTTTTTTTTTTATTGCAAGGTAGATAAACGAGCATACGGCCCACCTGACGGTAAGCGGTCACCGTCGCTCATGAACCTCTACAATGCCAGGGCAAAGAGGGTTTTAATCACAGCGCCATCTAGCGATAATCATCTAAAACAAAAAAAGTGTCGTGACAACTTTTTCATAACAATTTCCGTCTAGCCCCCTTTCGATAACGCGCGATAAGGAACTTCGTTCCCAAAATCTTATTAATCTCATATTTTTAAATAAAACCAAATCAGAAACCTTTTAATATGCAGTTTTCTCTAATATCATAAAACCTTTGATTATTTGATACTGGCGGCATGCCTACAGTACCTATTTTTAACAAAGGGTTCAAAAGGGTCAAAGGGTTCTTTACTAAAATACGACAGAAAGTACATTTTGGAACGAAGTTCCTTATCGCGCGTTATCTAAAGAGGGCTAGACGGAAATTCTTATGAAAAAGTTGTCATGACACTTTTTTGTTTTAGATGATTATCGCTAGATGGCGCTGTGATTAAAATATTTTATTTAAGTTATAATAATTAGTTAGCTTAAAACGTCTGACTCTCTCTTTTGAAAGAATAAATAAAATTTTATTACAATTCCCTCACTAATTAATCGAAAGGAACTTCGTTCCATCCGGGTGTCCCTTGACACCTCTCAAGTTTTTTTCATTACACGGTATCTAATAATATTAGTATTAACTATATTATTTATATTACAGACAAAAGAAACTGATGAAAAACTACTATACCTCACATTACTGTTTTTAAAAGCTGAAATAAACTTATGTGAAGCGAGTGAAAAATATGGATGGAAAGTCAATGAAACGGTAATTATTTTAATTGATACATAGTACGGTTGGTGGCCTGCGTAACGCGTCGCACCGTCCCTCATAACCCCGTGCTGGGTTCTGAATAGGGAGGAAACTAATGATAATAATGTTATGACATATTTTTTATTACAAAAATGTAAACGACCGACTTCCATTTCTCAAGCATAGCACAAAAACTACCACACAGATCTACAGGGTGATTTGTTAGAGAGGGTACATATTGCAGGAGGGTGATGAGTACTCTGTTCTAATACGGAATATTACAAAAAATAAGTAAAATTAAATTTTTTTTTATTTTTTTTATTTAAATTCGACAAAACTACCTCAAACATAAGCAATTTCGGCTTAAAGAGTGTTGACTAACGACCTCTAGTGATCTCGCGCACCCCACACCTCCGCCACACCCATCAGCTGTCGAAAACCATCATTTTGCAAGAATTTAAGATATTTTTAAGTTGCGATTACTAAGGCATTAAGCCATATTCTTTGGCAATAATATTTTTACTGGTCGTATATAACCATCAGCTACCATGACCTTCAATATGTACCCTCACTAGGAAATCACCCTGTATATCAAATTTATATGAGATAATGCCCAAAATGTCTGCAATCTAACAAAAAAATCGAAATCGATCCATCTAGAAAAATCCTACATCTCCTTTTTACCATCGCACCACACGCCGCAGGGGCAAGGTTCACCACCTTTACTTGGAACCGCTGCGATCTTCCACGGTTCGCTTCAGAAGATCATTTTTGCCCCGTACCATTCCTTTTTGGAATGGACTCCCATCCGCGGTGTTCCCGGAGCGCTATGACATGTCCCTCTTTAAACGAGGTTTAAGAAAAGTCCTGTATGGGTAGGTGATAGATAACGACCCCTCATTGCCCTGGCATTGCAGAGGTTCATGAGCGACGGTGACCGCTTACCATCAGATAGGCCGTAAGCTCGTTTATCTATCACGCAAAAAAATAAAATATTTTCAGAACACAGATTTAGATAAAATACAATATAACAGAACAATACCTCAAGAGCATGAAGCTATCAGACCTGCTTTAGAAGCTGTTACAAGATGGACGGAACTGGCAGAAAGATTGGATGGTGGTAAGTGTTCCTTTAGACCGTTTAGACTAAACTTTAGTAGAGTAGCGAGTAATTTGTAGCAAAAATTTAGTCCAGTAAGTTATACAGGGTGTCCCAAAACTATGCGACATGAACAGGAGGTACCTTAAATTGAACCAAACCAAAATATTTACGATAAATCTGTGAATGCAGTATTATTAAACAGCAAAAATAAAATAATGTTTCGTTTCAGCAAAACATCCTATCTCTAATATTTAAGGTACTTCCCGTTCATATCGTTTAGTTTTGGGACACCCTGTATCCAGTCGCACGAGCACTATTCTGAATAGCACGCAGTATCCAGTCTTCTCGTGATTTTGACGTTTGCATTGAAACCACTTAATGAATTAAACAAAAACTTGAGAGGTGTCAAGGGACACCCGGATGGAACGAAGTTCTTTTCGATTAAAAGATATCTTTTGCGATAAGGAACGTGTTTTAAAAGATTTTGATAACAGCGCCATCTAGCGATAATCATCTAAAACAAAAAAAAGTGTCTTGAAAAGTTTTTCGTAAGAATTTTTTCCGTCTAGCCCCCTAGTTCCAACAATCGTGGTAAGAACCCGTTTAGTAACTGTGTAAGTAACCGCGAGTGTTTAAATAATTTAAATGTTTTTCAATATATTTCAGCGACGCCTGAACGCATACAATTATCGCTACAAATATCATGTGTTTTCGTTCAGCAGTTATTACATCTATACTATTTATTACAAGGATTACAACTTGCCTATATATGTTGCAAAGTAGCGAGAAATATTGAAGATAGGTATGTATGTAAATTATATCGAAGGGTCCTATACAGGGTGTTGGTGTCCGGTGAAACAATAAGTTAAGGGCTTAATCTGTATCAAATTTCAAATCATATACACATACTTTTGAAACGGAGATAGTTACTTTATTTTCCCATACAAAGTTGAAAAATTATTATTTTGTATTCTGACAACCCTACCCTGACCTACATTTAGCATGCTATATCTATTTTCACGCACACAGGCGCATGTATCCTGTTTAGACTGTGATTTTTGTCCCGTGTATTATTACAATGTTCTATGATACAGGTGACTAGCCGGCTTAAGTCTTCAGCTGTTGGTGTAGGTCAGTACGGTAGGGTTGATGATGCACAAATTAACACGTAGTTTTGATTAGTTATAACTTATGATATATTATGTCTAGAAAACCCAGACTTGGTGGATGGCTTCTACATCAAGTATACTATTTGCTGTGAAAGTATTGTTTCATCGGATATTAACACCCTGTATACAGGGTGTAAACAGAGCACTCCCGAAAACGAAGACTGGTGGTAGTACTAGTAACACCTGTGATGATAAGCCAGGACATCGGTCCATTCAGACAATTTTTTTTTGAAAACAGCTCGACATCTTGAGCATCACTAGTACTAACCCAGCCTTCGTTTTTGGGAGTGATCTTTATACACCCTGTATAGTGGAATAACTAACATAGTGACAGAAACAGTTTGCTGCATAGTTTTAATATTTATTTTAAATACAAGCTTTGAACCTCCTGTATATCATGTATCAGTAGAGTGCTAGTAGACAAGTAAAACGAGCACAAACACGACGGGTCTATCTTGTTTAGTACAAGAGTTCCTATGACCACCTTCCGACTCCATCATCAGATCAACGACATTTTATAAATAAACTGAAACCGGGAAGTTGGTTTCTGATTGAGCTGACATTTTGCACGCAGATGTATATCGCGTGACAATGCAATAATATGATACCGTGGAGCTGATCTGATGATGGAGTCGGAAGGTGGTCATAGGAACTCTTGTACTAAACAAGATAGACCCGTCGTGTTTGTGCTCGTTTTACTTGTCTACTAGTACTCTACTGATACATTATACAGGGTGATTTGTTAGAGAGGGTACATATTGCAGGAGGGTGATGAGTACTCTGTTCTAATACGGAATATTACAAAAAATAGGTAAAATTACAATTTTTTTTTTTTTCTATATTCGACAAAACTACCTCAAATATAAACAATTTCTAAAAGAGTGTTGACTAATAACCTCTAGTGATATCGCGCACCCCACACCTCCGCCACACCCATCAGCTGTCGAAAAACCAGCATTTTGCAAGAATTTTAGATATTTGCAAGTTGCGATTACTAAGGCATTAAGCCATATTCTTTGGTAATAATATTTTTACTGGTCGTATATAACCATCAGCTACCATGACCTTCAATATGTACCCTCACTAGGAAATCACCTTGTTTACAGGATCTTAATATTTTTAATATATTCTTATTTCAGAGAAACTTTTATTAGTAATGCTGGAATATTATTATATTATATAGAAGATGGGAGTATTGAATTAAATACAATTCTGTCCGTTGGTTCGTTGTGGTGTCAAGATATTGACACGGAAACTACATTAATATTCCTTTGTGATGCTGCTGTAAGTATCTGTTATTATCTTATTGGAACGAAGTTCCTTATCGCGCGTTATCGAAAGGGGGCTAGACGGAAATTCTTATGACAAAGTTTTCACGACACTTTTTTGTTTTAGATGATTATCGCTAGATGGCGCTGTGATTAAAATATTTTAAAACGTCTGTCTCTCTCTCTTATATTACAATTCTCTCACTAATTAATCGAAAGGAAATTCGTTCCATCCGGGTGTCCCTTGACACCTCTCAAGTTTTTTCTCTTATTTTCAGATTCACTACACCAAGCGAGGTGAGATAGGATCTGCGGCTAGATTAGTAAGACTCGCTCAGTCCTGGGTACTTAGCGCTCAAGAGAAAAACACAGATATTAATTGTATGTATAATTTACTTTTAAAATATTTACTTTTATAGCACAACACTGGCTGAACGGTTAAGAAAAACTTGAGAGGGTGTCAAGGGACACCCGGATGAAACGAAGTTCCTTTCGATTAATTAGTGAGGGAATTGTAATAAAATATTTTGATCACAGCGCCATCTAGCGATAATCATCTAAAACAAAAAAGTGTCGTGACAACTTTTTCATAAGAATTTCCGTCTAGCCCCCTTTCGATAACGCGCGATAAGGAACTTCGTTCCAAAAACATCGTGAGGAAACCTGCATGTCGGATTATAAGTGAACTCCTCAATCCGCACTGTGTTCTCGTGGTGGTATACCTGATCCCTCTACTGATAAGTCCAATAATGGATTGTTACAGTACAGATATAGACCAACTGGGACACGAACCAAATATGGTTTCGTTTATGTCAAGTACGCAACTAGCCAAAACTGGTTCGTAAAAGAATAACGTTTCATATTTTACGAAAATACTGAACTTTGGAACGAAGTTCCTTATCGCGCGTTGTGTCGGAGGCTAGACGGAAAAAATCTTACGAAAAGTTGTCACGACACTTTTTTGTTTTAGATGATTATCGCTAGATGGCGCTGTGATGAAAATATTTTAAAACACGTTCCTTATCGCGCGTTACGTTAGGAAATAATTTTTATGAGATATCTTTTAATTGAAAGGAACTTCGTTCTATCCGGATGTCCCGTGACCTCTAAAGTTTTTATTTTATTTATTTTCAGTGGACCTCGGCATCGGTAGACTGTTAGAAGCTCAGCACCTCC
Source organism: Trilocha varians (assembly GCA_030269945.2). NCBI lineage: Eukaryota > Metazoa > Arthropoda > Insecta > Lepidoptera > Bombycidae > Trilocha > Trilocha varians. The sequence goes on from AP028281.1 coordinate 6,431,473, forward strand.
TCTGTAAGGGATCAGGACCCAGTATTCTGACGGCTCTCAATGGAATACAACGACATTATTTATCTATACCACATATAGGTAAGTCGTGCAGTTCAAACAAGCAAATATGCATTGCATACACTTTTGACGTGACAACGTGTTATAAATTGGTTTGGGGGGTGACACTTCACTTCACTGCGTTACGCTCCGCTCACGTTATGCGCTCACAATGAGAGCGAGTGAGAGGCACGCTTGTTATGTCTGTCTCTCTCGCTCTTAGGCGGGCTAACCATGCCCGAGTCGCCACGTAAAACTTTCGCCCGTATACCGACTTTACAGGCAACCAATTTTTTTTTTTGAGTGGGTAGAAATCCCAACCGCCCCAAAGGGTGGTATATGTGGGAGTTGAACCGCACTAAAACCTGTAACCGCTCACACTGAGACTCCTCTGAGGACAGAACCCAGCACGGGGTTATGAGGGACGGCGCGACGCGTTACGCACTGCGGCACACTTTCCCGTCGCGACACCCTCGGACGCCGAACCGGTAGCCGCCGGCGAATACGACCACCGGCTCTATCGGTCGGCGGGCTTTCCGAAGCCCGCCAATATGGGACCGTGTGCCACCCTCCCACGGAATACCCCGCTGGGTCAGAACCAGAAGGTAAGCAATATGAAATTGACGTTCTCTATTGGTTGCGCCATGACACTTCCGCGTCTGTTTACTTAGGCGTGACGTCACACGCGATATCTTACTAGTTCTTCTATTTAGGCAGCGGTTGGTGTTCCCGCAAACAGCACGGTCTGTGTGTCCGTCGGTGTGGTGTGGCGGCCACGGTGGCGGCCACAGCCACGCCCGCCGCGCGCCGCACCCCCGTGCTCGCCCTCCCCGCCACGCCCGCCGCCATCCTCACCGCCACTACCACCAACACGGGGAACACGGCTGATGCACAGGTTTGTTATATGCTACTCATACGATACCGTTTGCAAAAAAAGAGTGTATGTTAAAAAAAGTAGCTATGTAAGTTCGGGTGGAATCTTGCAAGTAAAATTTGACAAACCTCCCGGCTTCCGTTTGAGCTGACATTTTGCACGCAGATGTATATCGATCCAGTGACCTCCCGCGATTATTTTGCAATTAATATGATACATATTATGTAAGCAGCTACTGAAGCACACCCACAAACGAATTGATATCCAAAATGCTTCATTTACATACATATGTGTAAAAAATATTACTCTTATACAGGGTGGATCTGTAACTTTGAACAATCTGACGTAGGACGAGTGATCTGTCGAAATACAACATAGCACCATGTTTATTTTTTGTATCGGTTAAACTTTTTTTTCTGACATTGTATGGAAAACGTACGACTATCGTTACGGACTTCCATACTATGATGAATTTTTTTTATCCAATTCGTAAAATAAAAGTGGTTCTAAGTTTTGACGTGACAAAGTCTTATAAATTGGTTTGGGGGGTGACACTTCACTTCACTGCGTTACGCTCCGCTCACGTTATGCGCTCACAATGAGAGCGAGTGAGAGGCACGCTTGTTATGTCTGTCTCTCTCGCTCTTAGGCGGGCTAACCATGCCCGAGTCGTTGTCACGTAAAACTTTCGCCCGTATACCGGCAACCAATTTTTTTATTTCAACAGGCCATTCACCCCACGTCAGATTGTCTAAAGTTACAGATCCACCCTGTATACTACAATAAAACATTAAAATTTTCAGGTCAAAATCGACAACCGCCTCAAACACATCTTAGGCTTACAACCAAACAACGAAATCCTACCTCAATACACCAAAAATACTTCGAAAACGTCTTCAAATACGCCACAAGATCTAGAAATGATGCTAGACTGTAGGACGTTCTCGAAAACCCAGTCAAGTCCCAGCAGTTACACAATACCGGCTTTTAAAATGCCAGAATACTTTTACCACAAAAATTGTAATTGTTTTGCTTGCACCAAACCTACAACATTAATTTTAGCTTGCAAGACAGCTAGTCTTGAAGCTTCAATGTATTTTAGAGCTAATGAGCTAGAAATAGCCGAGAATTACTTCAAAGGTGCTACAAAAATGATCGGTTTGGCTGAAGAGGCCAGTTTTGGTAGCGATTTTATTAACAAAGATGTCAAGAAAAAATTTCTTGGGCAGTTGAAGTTGGTTCAAATTGAGTTGTTGATTGAATTGTGCTATTTTGAAATGGCTAAAGGTAGGCATTGTGAAGCAGATGACCACATTGTTACCATACACGAGATAACACAAGAATTTAAGTGTGATGAATACGTTAACAACGAAATAATGAATTTGATCACAGCATCGGCAACTGTCAAAAATGTGGTCAGAAAAACAGTGATCCAAGACCTTGAGGTCGATTTTGAGGCCATGAAATTAAGTCCAACCAAAACTAAAACTCCGGAAACCAAGAAAATACCAGATAACACAAAAAACATCGTTGTCAAAGACGAAGATGTCATGAAAGTTAGGAGAGTCATCAAACTGGATCTAGATGACGTTGATGACAAGATATCGAAGCCAAAAACGGCATTTAAAGTTCCAGCGCGGCTAACCAAACCGGTTTTGGAAGATGTTACACCGAAACCAAGGAGAAAGCCGAAAATAACCATTCAACAACCAACTTTAACACCAAAAGTGACCTCTAAAGTTGATGAATTTTTCACCCCGTCAACCCCTGAACAGTTTTTTACCCCTATGACCTCTGTCAAAACTTATTCAAAGAAATTATCAAGTGCAGTAGTTAAGAATTTGGAAGTGGAGTTTTTGACCCCGGTTGGAAAAGAGAGTGAGAAAAAAGGGAGACATTTGAGGAGAGCAGTGAGTCCCGGGAAGTTGGAGAAATGTGACCGTCCCCGGAGAGTCAGGAAACCTGTGTTTAGTGATAAATGAATTAATAAAGATTTTAATTTATTGTCTTGTATTTTTTACATATTCATTTATTTGCTCATTTTTTACAATAACCACTCAACTGGGAACGTCAGTATTCGCTAGATAGCGAAACTGGGGACTTCGTTCGGAATCAATACCGTGTTTGAGCCCCTTTTTAAAAACATTTTATTCCAATAATTTTTAATTTTGATTTTTAATTAAACCTTATATTTTTGTAAATCTTTATTACTAAACGACGCTGTATTGCATTTTAAGAGAAAATATATCATCTCCGTAAAGTATGAGACGATTAAAAAATGTAAACAAAACAAGTTTTAGAACTGTGCTCAATTTTGGCTCCTGCCACAGACTTGGCAAAAGTAAACAAACCAATTTGGTTGCCGATCCCAGTTGAGTGGTTATATTTAAAAAAAAACAATCACAAAAAATAAATTAAAAAATACAATATAAAAAACAGAGGGCCACTGCAGACAAGGTCTACGACCCAAGCCATCAGTGGTCAGGGCTCAAGAGAGAGGAACCTCCTCACAATACGCGTCGTGTCAAGAACGACCGCCGCGCTGAATCAGGCCCTTTACCCTTTGTCTTTTTTTTTTTAAATCTTTATTTAGGGGCTTTGTCAGTTTCTATGTCGCCCCATAGTGCCAATAACCCTTTGTCTTGTATTACTATTTTTGTAATAGCTGGCTGCAATTTCGTCTGCGTCACATAAGACTAAATAAATAAGTGCAACTGAAATTTTTTTGCAGTATAAATCTTTCCTTAAACTTCTGCGATTATTTCAATACTACAATTATCCAAATCGGTTCAGCTGTCCTCGAGTTTTAACGAGACTAATCATCATCAGCCTGTAGACGTCCACTGGACATAGGCCTCCCCCTGCCCTCGCCACATCGATCGGTCCTGCGCTGTCCGCATCCAGCCTCCTCCCGCGATCCTGACCAGGTCATCGGTCCACCTTGTGGGGGGTCTGCCTACGCTGCGCCTACCAGTTCGTGGTCGCCACTCTAGAACTTTTCAGCCCCATCGGCCATCAGTTCTGCGCACAATGTATCTAGCCCATTGCCACTTCAAAGATGCAATTCTATGAGCTATGTCGGTAACTTTGGTTCTTCTGCGGATCTCTTATTTCTGATTTGATCACGCAGAGAAACACCCAGCATAGCCCTCCAGACTAATGAACAGCAATTAATTTTGTACAGAGTGGAATTTTAAACCCCAGGGAAAGTTCTCGAAATAATGATTTTAACGAAATTAGTTGAAAATAAACATTCCTTCATTTTACAAGCTTTATATTAACTTGCCCTGGATGTAACTATGTAAGTTCGGGTGGAATCTTGCGAGCTAAAGACAAACTTTCCATTAAAATAAAAAACAATTCAATTTTACTAAAATATATTAATTATAACTTAATTTTCTAGTTAATATATTTTTTCTTTCAAGGCCACACAATACTTTCTATCCAGGGCACATAATGCGCTACTCTAGTATATATCCCGGGTTCGCCTACATATCCACAAGCCCTGCCGAATGACGTCACTCCAATTATGACATACATACAGTCTATTTTCTTGCTTTTTATTTGTACGGGACCGCCGCTGTCGCCCTGAAACAGAAGTTGAATTATAGGTAAAACACTCATAGTATAAAACAAAGTCTTATCACGCTGTCTGTCTCTATGTATGCTTAGATCTTTAAAACTACGCAACGGATTTTGATTCAATATATAGAGTGATTCAAGAGAAGATTAAAACATAAAATTTGTATTATATACAAAAAAAAAGACATGCCCGATGAGTTTCTTGCCAGTTATTCTCAGGACGATGGCTATTTCTTTTTCCGAGCTGGTGGTAGCTTTTGACATCAACAAGCATGATAATTTCAGTAACGTTGAGAATAAATCATTTAATTTCATTTCAAGAGGAAGGTTTATGTGTATAATACATGCATGATATCAATACATAGTATAAAACAAAGTCGCTTTCGCTGTATGTCTGTATGTATGCTTAGATCTTTAAAACTACGCAACGGATTTTGATGCGGTTTTTTTTATTAGATAGAGTGATTCTTAAGGAAGGTTTGTATGTATAATAAATGCATAATATAGTAGAGAAACACTGATAAATTTAAAGGTTTCTAATGTGATGTCGTAAATAAGCACGTTTTTTGCGCTTATATTGCAAACGCTGGCTGAACCCTACGAGATAGACCAAAATAATGTAGTACAGTATTGTTCACCTTAAAAAGTTCAACAAAAAAGTCCGCGATGGTATATGTCTATCTCTTAGGGATAACCCAGCATAACCATTTTTATTCTTTACTAAAAAATGGTTATTTACGAAGTGATTTTAAACAATACAGCATTAATCCTTATCCAATTAAGTACCTTAAATAAATTGTGCATTTATTATAAATCAATATGCTTTTTACAGCATGTAATTTAAGTGAATATTACCGAAGATATTACAAATTTAAAATGCAGCGTCGTAGTTGTTTGCGCCGGGCGGCGCGTGCCTATATAAACTACAATTTTTGAACCCCTTTGTAACGCAGACGAAGTTGCGCGGGTCATCTAGTAATAGATAAACACTGATTATTTTAGAGGTATTTGATGTGCAACCTGAATCAATAAATTCTGCACTTACACCTATCTGAATTCGCCCTTTGTCACATTTTATTATCAAAAATCTCTCAAAATATTCTGTTCTCTCTCACAGTTTCTTTTAATGATAAACATACATTTTACATTTTGTGACACTATTTGAAATCAGCTTTTTAATAAGCCTGATAATAAGTGTACTCTTTCCATGGGGGTCATCTGCGGGGGACACGGACGGGCTTTGGGGGCACCCCGCTGCCCGGGCATAATCTCTCCGCCATTCTAGGCGGATGTGTAATTGGTTTTGTGGCGTTGAAAAACTATCCCTTCTTGGGGTTGCCCATGGAATGGCGTTGGCGCGTCAGCGCGCCAGTTTGGTATGGGTCTGTTCGCTTCGAGTCACTGTGCCATGGCTCTGACGACCTTCCCTTTCTGGGGTCCACTGAACCCGTTCTGGGCAGTCTTCGTCCGAAAAGCGACCGAAGTGAAGAACAAGATAATGACTGAGGTATACCAATTTGGCTTCCAAATAAGCCTTTTAATTTTTCCCTTTTGTTTGGGAAAAGAGAAAATAAAATAAAATGAAAAGAAAATGACCTTAAGTGTACTCTCCATCCATGGGGGTCGTCGTGTCCCCCGAAGGGGGACACGGACGGGCCTTGGGAGAATCCCGCTGCCCGGGCTCATTCTCACCGCTTCTCTGAGCGGAGGTGTAGGTGAGGTTAGTGTACTCTTGCAATATCTGGGAAGCAACACCATTTAGGGTATCTCTTATAACGGAAAGAGATATCCTTTTATAAATTACTTGAGTATCTATTTGGTAGATACCATTTAATTAAAATGAACAACTGACTCTAGTTATCATTATTTATTGACACTGTTTACAATATACAATAATGACATATGGTTACAATAATGTGGACGCGAGTGTACGCTTTGCTGATTACGGAACGACTGGGGAATCGCGCTACGCACTGCACTTATATATTGCTGCTTGCATAAAAAAGTCCTTGTATGCAATGGCGTCCCTACAACCACCTATGACTTACCGTATCGAAACCTCAAACCTCATTGAAACTCACCTCGCTGGTAGGACACCGAACTCTTTAAATCTTGTATTTTATAAAATGTAATCACCTGACAGGTATCTTTCGACTTATTCTTGTCGCCGAAGCACATTTGCGTTTCCGGATCGAATCCTCTCTTCAAGTTACGATGGACAGGGTACTTCGCCGAGCATTCTGGAGTCGAGAACTTTGTTAACACCACCTGAGGATAATAACAATCATATCATAATAATATTATAAAGGCGAAAGTTTGTATGTATGGATGTATGTTTGTTACTCTTTCACGTAAAAACTACTGAATAGATTTGAATGAAACTTTACTACAATATAGCTTATACATCAGAATAACACATAGGCTACAATTTTTGAACCCCTTTGTAACGCAGACGAAGTTGCGCGGGTCACCTAGTAATATTATAAAGGCGAAAGTTTGTATGTATGGATGTTTGTTACTCTTTCACGTAAAAACTACTAAATGGATTTGAATGAAACTTTATCACAATATAGCTTATACATCAGAATAACACATAGGCTACAATTTTTGATAATAATCTAGACGGGACGAACCTGAAGTCCACGCGAACGAAGTCGCGGGCAAAAGCTAGTATGAGAATAAAAATGGTGCTAAGTTGTATTTCGACATGTCATTCACCCCACGTCAGATTGTCCAAAGTTACAGATCCACCCTGTATACTTTAACAGCAACACTTAAAAATGTAATAATTTTTTTTGGAGGATGCAAATTTGTGGAAATAAATGGTTATATACCTACATTTCTACAAACCCTGACTACAATATAGATGGACCTTCTGAATGTGTAGTTACAGTACCTTCTGCAGTGTGTCGGCGGTGGTCCCCCGGTTCTCCGTGAGTCCCCAGCCGGTGGCGGAGGCCCGGGTGTCATTGATTGAGTCCCCTACGTGCAGGCAAGCTGGTACCGTGTACTGGTCTAGTGGTACTCTGTACACAAATTACTATTATTACTATAACTATGTAAGTTTGGGTGGAATCTTGCGAGCTAAACTTAATTTATTATTTTACACGCAGATGTATCGCGTGACAATGCAATAATATGACAAAATGGCGCTGATCTGATGATGGAGTCATAAGAACTCCTGTACTAAATAAGATAGTCCCGTCGTGTTTGGTCTCGTTTTACTTGTATTCGCTAGCACTCTACTGATACATGATATACAGGAGCTTAAAAGCTTGTATTTTATTTATTTATTTTAGGAACATCAACAGTATGACATAATTAACAATCATTCATAGTTAACAAGCATACAATACAATTAATGTGCTCCAAAAATATAAAAATAACGTACTTCACAAAAAAATAAATTAATTAAACGTTACAATAAAAAAAACAATAAAATTCAATTAAAAGTAACAAGATAAGCATACTATATGATCATTTAAAAAAAAGAAAATAGATTCGAATTGATATACAATTTAAAAAATTGTCTATTAAAATACGCACAAATTATAATTATTCAAATTCAATAGGCTATTACGTACCAAGCTAATAAAAATATTAAATTATAATACTTTGATAGATTTACGAAAAACTAAGTGATTAATGTTGATTTCTACTCATAAAAACGCAAAATATATTTTATATTCCAAAAAGATATAATATTTAAAATTCGTGTTTTTTTTATCTGTGTAATATGACGTCACTTCTACAGTAAACCCCTTAGCAAATCGTAGTGTTTACACCGCTGTTTACTCTGTGAGTGACGCAAGTGACGTTAGAAGATGGCGGTGCATTTGGCGACGTTTTTGCGCCAAATTTGAAATTGAAATTTTAAATGACAAATTTTAGCCGGATTTGGCCAAAAAAATTGTTCATTTTTTTATAGGTTTTTATGAACAAAAGATTAAATTAAAATAGAAAAAAATGGAGTGGAATAGCCTATTGATTTACACTTTTAAAAAAAACAAAAAAAATAATTTGTACATTATCCGCTACTGATATACTCACATTGTCTCCAGCTCCAACAAGGCTATATCATGGTACTTGCTCGGCGGCTTGTAGTCGGGGTGCTTGTGAGTACGCGAGACGGCGTGACGCCGTGACGTATCGGTGACGTCACGCCGTGATAACGCGCCGACGTACACGTACGTTACTGGACCACTGCGGGAAAATATTTAATGATACTTTCATGCATTTCCAACGGGTTCTTACCACGATAATTAATTAATTGAGTTGTCTCGATATTTCGTTGTTGTTGCAAACGTCATGATCACGAGAAGACTGGATACTGCGGGTCGATTTAAGAGCAAACAAATCTGTCTACCCTCGCACTCGTTCGCTTTTGTGTAGTACCACTGGAACTCGAACTCACATCACGTCACACCACACTCACTGTATCTACAAGACTCTCTGAGAATGAACTCAATTAATTAAATATCGTGGTAAGAACCCGTTGAAAATGCATGAAAAAATTAAATAGCTTTGTATACAACAGAAATTTGTCAATCCATCATTACGCGAATCAGTTCGTTGTATTTACACAATTACTAAACGGGTTCTTACCGCGATTGTTATAAATAATCGATGCCGATATTTCGTTGTTGCAAGCGCCATGATCACGAAGACCGAGTACTGTTGTGGGTAGGTTATTTAAGAGCAGATATTTTTTTTTTTATTTATTTATTTGTACAAAAAAAGTACAATGGCGGACTTAATGCCTGGGGCATTATCTACCAGTCAACCAAGGGTGGAGCAGAGAGAACAATAAGTAGGTGTACAAGAGAAGTGTACACATGAGTTTAAAACACGTAGAAAAATATACAGGGTGTTGGTGCCCGGTGAAACAATACTTTGAGGGCTTAATCTATATCACATTTCAAATCATATACATATACTTTTGAAACGGAGATGATCACTTTATTTTCCCATACAAAGTTGAAATATTATTATTTTGTATTATTTTTGACAACCCTATCCTGACCTACATTCATCGTGCTATATCTATTTTCACGAACACAGGCGCATGTATCCTGTTTAGAATGTGATTTTTGTCCCGTGTATTATTACAATGTTCTATGATACAGGAGGTGACTAGCCGGCTTAAGTATTTAGCTGTTGGTGTACGTCAGTACAGTAGGGTTGATCCTGCACAAATTAACTCGTAGTTTTGATATATACAGTAAGACAGATTTCATATACAGGGTGTTAAAATCCGATGAAACAATACTTTCACAGCAAATAGTATACTTGATGTAGAAGCCATCCACCAAGTCTGAGTTTTCTAGGCATAATATATCATAAGTTATAACTAATCAAAACTAGTATCTATTTTCTATTAGTAGGAGATTATTATAGTACGGAGCTCTAAAATTGCGATCGGATGCGCCTGTGTGCGTGAAAATAGCATATAGATATAGCACGCTATATGTAGGTCAGGATAGGGTTGTCAAAAATAATACAAAATAATAATTTTTCAACTTTGTATGGAAAAATAAAGTGATCATCTCGGTTTCAAAAGTATGTGTATATGATTTGAAATGTGATATAGATTAAGCCCTCAAAGTATTGTTTCACCGGGCACCAACACCCTGTATAAAAGATTACAATAATAATAATATATATTTATTATTTAATTTATAAATACACATAAACAGAATATAATTACATATTATACATAAAATATTACACATATACTATTACAATTAACTATGTATATGAAAACAAATATTTATCTAACATATACGTTTATACATATACACACATACATTTTATAAATATTAATTATGGGACATTAGGGTAGTTCAGCGAGCTGATTTAAAAACATTCGTTTAACTCTGATTTTAAACGCAGAACGATCGGTTATAGCCCTAATATCACGGGGTAGCGCATTCCACAGATATACTGACTGGGCAACGAAGGATGAACGCATAAAGCTAGAGCTATAAGAAGGGGAACGAAGAAGAAAATTATTACAGGAACGTTGTACTCGCTCATAACTCAAGAGAAAATGTGTAAGATATAGATGGAAATCTATACTAATACTAGCTGCCCCACGCAACTTCGTCTGCGTCGAAAAAATAAAAAAAAAAATAGGGGTGGACTACCCCTAACATTTAGGGGGATGAAAAATAGATGTTGGCCGATTCTCATAGATACCGGATAAGCACAAAAAATTTCAACAAAATCGGTCAAGCCGTTTCGGAGGAGTTCAAGTTCGAACACCGTGACACGAGAATTTTATATATTAGAAGAAGATTATAAAGCTGAAGAGTTTGTTTATTTGTTTGAACGCGCTAATCTCAGGATCTAGAGGTCCGATTTCAAAAATTCTTTCACTGTTGTAAAGTCCATTTATCGAGGAAGGTTATAGGCTATATTTTATTTTCAAAAAAATTAGGTATCCGTATGAAAATATCGAATATGTAACACAAGGTGAATAATCGAAAACCTATTTATGCGTACGCTGCAAAAACTATTGACAATAGAACAAAATGATGTACTACGGGTTTTTAGGTGTTAGTAAGAGTAGAGAGTAAAGAGTAAACTATGATAGTTAGTAAGTAATTATCATAGTTTACTCACAATAACCGCTTTTATGTTTAAAAAAATAATAAATCGTAAAAAATAATTTAACGTTACATGAGTATCGTTATATAAACCCTTATCCAAATTAAGTATTATGTTATGAAGAGTATTAATGTAGAAGTAAATTACTTTTTGTTTTATTCCAATTGGACTTTTCGTTTAGAAGTTATTGCGAGTACTGTTTGAACCCGTTTGTAACGCAGACGAAGTTGCGCGGGTCAGCTAGTAAGTAAGATAAGAAGAAGTTGGGGAATGAAGAATAGAATGTAAGGTAGTAAGAGCCAGCAGATTACGATATTGACGGATAGGGAGGAAATTAAGGCGAGAGCGGTAAGAAGAAATATGATGATACTTACGGAGATTAAAAATGAAACGGATAGAGTTGTTTAGTAGACGATCAAGTTTATTTAATAGATTTGTATTTAGGTCAAAGTAACAAACATCCGCGTACTCTATAATAGGTAATACCAGAGTTTATTAAATTTACCCTTTTCCTCGTTCGTTTGCCATAAAACTGACAATATTAGTACGTTGAACTTACGCGTCTCTGCTGGTCAAACAATGAGCGGCTGTGAGGACGAAGCGATCGCTGATGAGCACTCCTCCGCAGAGCCACTCCACGCCGGATGTGTCGTCACCGTACCCAACCAGTACCTGACAGATAGGATGAATAACATTAAAGATGTTTGTCTGTATGCTTGTACAACAAAATCCCACAAGATGTTCAAAACCTACCTATACATAGTTTAAGAAAACTATTAAAGAACGTATGTGCAAGAAAGCCTACTATAAGGTCAATGATTACTTGGACGATTGCACAAAGTGGGAATGAGTTGCTCGCCAAGGTCGTTTCATTATCGTAATCGTTTTTTTTTTGTATTTTTAATGTAAATTTGTGTAATACTGTACATACAAATATTTAAAAAAAAATGCTCATAATACAAAAAAGACATGCCCGCTGAGTTTCTTGCCAGTTCTTCTCAGGACGGTGGCTATTATTATTATTTTTTGTGTCCGAACTGGTGGTAGCTTGTAACTTTTGACGTCAACAAGAATGAGTACGTCATCAATGTTGAAAATTAAAGTATTTCATTTCAAAAAATCTCTCTATTGAGGTTACCTGAGCCCAGCAGTGCGCAGTACAATACCTATAGCACTAAAGAACCTAGGCCTAAAGGCTACACTATTATAAACTAGCGGGCCCGCGTAACTTCGTCTGCGTCACTTTCAATTAATAGGTACCCTATATTATTTCTCAGGGTCTAAAGATTGTCTGTGCCAAATTTCATCAAAATCGGTTGAGAGGTTTAAGCGGGAAAGCGTAACAGACAGAGTTACTATCGCGTTTATAATATTAGTAGGGAAGTAGGGATAGTGCGCGAAAACAGCCCGTAGTGTACACAAACGGAAAGTGTCATAGCGTTACCAATAGAGAACGTCAATTTCATATTGTTTACTTATTAGTGACGTCATCCGATGTTGTTGACGTTTCAGACAAAATGGTCGATTGTAACATTTTGATTTATTAAAAATCTTAAGTAAAAACAAATTAGTGTTTTAAATCTAGACTATTATAATATTATCTACTATTATATACAAAGGACACAAAGAAGCAGAATAAGCTCTGACGACACAGACATTACTCAACCACACACTCAAACAACCTCTCAATTACCACACACAGCAAACACACACATACAACACAGACGCAGAACTCGGAGATGTAGAATTATCTCTGAAGACTAAAAGAGCAGGGGAACAGATTACCCTTTTTCCCGTGGGTCATGGGACGGGGTATTCTGAAAAAAACCCGACCTAAGAGGTCGAGAACGCGAGCCGTTACACCCAATATTATAAAGCTGCAGAGTTTGTTTGTTTGTTTGAACGCGCTAATCTCAGGAACTACTGGTAGAATTGAAAAATTGGTTATGTATCTATGTTGTATCCCTCTGTGACGCAGACGAAGTTGCACGGGTCACCTAGTTCTTTTATATGTACTGTACCAACCCATTACTGCCCACTGTCTGCAGTGAGACCTGGCCTCTGAGCTCTGGCTCAGGTCTCCTCCGAAGAGGGGTTAGGCATAGTCCACCACGCTTGTTTGCGGATTGGGGACTTCACATATCTTCAAAGGATTTTTAGAACCCTTTTGCGACATGCAGATTTCCTCACGATGTTTTCCTTCGCCGTTTTTAACCAGAGGTGTTGTGAAAAATTGCACATAAATCTTTTTCATATTAAGATTTAGACAAGCCGGCCGGTTTTGAACCCGCGACCTCCCGTTCGGAAGGACGCGCTTCGACCACTCGTCCACCACGACTTTTATATGTAATGTCCTTCAAATCTTCGAATCTTTGATAGTGTCGTCATGCCTATTGTAATATACATACCATATGTGGAAACTCGTGCTGATTCGCGTCAACGCCTCCAATGATGAGGTCCTCGGCATCATGATGACAGTGTTTACTTCGACTGATCTCTCCTGTAAGAGCTACACCCTTCTCACAAGGGTAGATCAGACGCTCCTGGTATTCAAGGCATTCTGGTAACAAGACAATCTTTGTATTAACTTGCGCTGGATGTAACTATGTAAATTCGTGTGGAATCTTGCAAGCTAAAGACAAACTTCCTGGTATCCGATTGAACTGAGTGTTTGTAAGCATATCGCGTGACAATGCAATAATCTGGAGTTGATCTGTTGATGGAGTCGGTAGTCATAGGAACTCCTATACTAAACAAGATAGACCCGTCGTGTTTGTGCTCGTTTTACTTGTATTAGCTAGCCGATGATTTTTTTTATTATTACAAAAATTAAAACAACCGCATTTCTGCATACATGAAATGAATGAGAGGGTACGCACACATTGTATCTTGTAGTACACTTATAGAATATTTTGTTTTTTAGAATAATAAAAAGGCATTAGATTTATTAAATTTAACTTTATTTGCATTTAGACGTGTTATTTGTGATGTACAAGTGTTTTCAAGAACTTACGTAAGTGTTCTGCATTGTCAAATAAAGCTTAAAAACTTTTGAACGTTTTACACTTGATATTACCCGCAGTCGAAATATCTGGTTATCGATTTAATATCTTGGCTAGTTGTTCCTGTACAATACTTCAGTGGCCATGGCTAAATGTGGAGCTTGTACTAAGCACATCAGTTCTTCGTCAGACTGTGTTAAGTGTACGAAGTGTGCTGACACCTTTCACAAGGCTTGTGTCGCCCTGCCAAACTCTAAAGTACCACGGGGTTGGCTATGTCCGGGTTGTAAGACGAGAATCCCAAGAGGCGACAACTCTTCAACGCCCGTACGAGTCCAGCAGTCAGTATTGTCAAAGGAGGATGTCTCCAGCCCGGAGTCCACTGACATCGACTGTATAATCGAAGATAGGGTTGGTGAGTCCAGTATAAACCTCTCTTCCGAACTTCATCAGTTTCGTAAAGAGCTGGCAAGCTTACGTACTGAGATGAGAGAATACCGAAGGGAAATGACCGATCTCAGAGAACTGTTTAAGTCTTACACCGAAAGAATGGATAACTTCGACGACAGGATTACAGCGCTTGAGAATAACGTAAGTAAAATATCGGAGCCGGCTAAAAATCTAGAGGAGACTATCACTGTTCTTAAAATGCAACTAAAAGAGCGTGATCAAGACCTGTTTTCGAATGATGTTGACATTGTTAATTTACCGGAATCCCGGGATGAAAACCTAACGCACATAATTCAAATAATGGCCACAAAACTTGGAATTGAGATTGATGAACGCGACATAGCATCAGTGGAGCGCGTCGGTTCAAGTAAACGTAATCGCAATCCGACTAGTGAACAACAAACACCACGAATTGTATCATTGCGTCTAGTCCGTCACTCGACGCGCGAACTACTGATTAAGAAAGCCCGTGTCTATCGAGCCCTCTCAACAAGCGATCTAGCCCTGAGCGGACCGGTTAGAAACATTTACATCAACGAACGCCTAACGAGACTAAACCTGTTTTGATAATGTTAAATAATGTTAAATAAGGGAACTGTTTAATAATGTTCGTGAAAAAGGAAGAAATAAGGGCTGGAAATATACATGGACTAGAAATGGCAAGATATATGCGCGTCAAGAGGAAGGCAAGCCATCCTTCCGCATAAATTGTGTTACTGATATTGAGAAGTGTTTTCGATAAAGCCTCGTTTGTGTGATTATAATAAACTAGATGACCCTCGCAACTTCGTCTGCGTCATAAAGGGGTTCAAACAGTACTCGCAATGCCGTCGAGTTATTATTTTCGCGGCTCGCTGAGTCCCAAATATTCGTTGCGTTTTATACTCGTGATAACTTCTAAACGAAAAGTCCGATTGGAATAAAACAAAAAGTAATTTAATTCTATATTAATACTCTTGATAACAAAATACTTAATTTGGATAAGGGTTAATATAACGATACTCATTTAACGTTAAATTCAATCTCGGAACGAAATATTAAATTTTAAAAACATAAAAGTGGTTATTGTGACTAAACTATGATAGTTAGATATATGCTGTCACGGACTTTTTTGTTTGTCTCCAAAAGACCTAAAAACCCGTAGTACATCATTTTGTTCTATTGTCAATAGTTTTTGCAGCGTACGCATAAATAGATTTTCGATTTTTCACCTTTTGTTACATATTCGATATTTTCATGCGGATCCCTAATTTTTTTGAAAATAAAATATAGCCTATAACCTTCCTCGATAAATGGACTTTCCAACAGTGAAAGAATTTTTGAAATCGGACCAGTAGATCCTGAGATTAGCGCGTTCAAACAAACAAACAAACAAACTCTTCAGCTTTATAATATTAGTATAGATTGTGAGTCTAGAAGGATAATGTTTTTATTGTTCTATTTGCATGAAATTATTGTTCTCATTGTTATTGTCCTTATAGTCTGTACTTGTTGTTATGCTTCACGTTGTGTAGGTGTAAATGTAAATCGAATTTGTAATATTATATGGAAGTATAAATGTGAAGAGTTAGAATCATACTTTTTGGTCGATTATTGGATGGATAAACAGATAAGTTTTGTTTCACGATTTAAATATCCTTTTATTTTGTGTTGTGTTTGTTATTGTGAATTGTTTCGAAGAAGATTGTTTTTAATGATATGTTTTGATGATTTTTTTACTTCGACAAAGTCTTATGATGTAAGATATAAATTTTATTTTATACATTCATTTTATTTATCTTTTCAATTTATTCGCGTTTTTAACAAAATTATATATTTCATGAATTTGATTTTGATTCTTGCCATATCGTATAGTTATAACTGTTACAGTAATCGTTGGAATTGCGTAGTCTCGAAGGATAGTGTTCGACAGTAACAATTTTAAAATTGGTTTGTTTAATGCAGGATCGCTAAACACTAGACAGGAGGAGTTTGTTGTTGCTATGTTGTATAATGAGCCGGGTGTGATGGCCATCAATGAGACCTGGTTGAGGGTGGGTGAGGATTTTAAGGCGCCTAAGATACCTGGCTATAGGTTACAGCACTGTCCACGTCCGAAAGACGTATGCGGTGGTCGTGGGGGAGGCGTTGGATTTTATATTAGGAAGGGCTTGAAATCGCGGATTTGTCCTCACCCTCAGATGTCTTTGGTGGAACAAATGTGGCTTCAGGTTAGTGTTGGGCGAGAACAACTCACGATTGGTACAGCGTATAGGCCCCCCTGGCAGGATGTAAATTGTTTTTTTGATGCATTAACAGTCTGCTACAGCTTGTGCTAAGTACAACAGACTTGTCCTGGTTGGTGATTTCAATATTGACATTCTGGATGTGGCTAACAATAAGACGAAGATGTTTCAGCAATTTGTGAGGTGTCTCGATTTAGAGCAAGTTGTTTCTGTACCGACTCACTTCACCAGTCACAGTGAAACTTTGATTGACGTTATTTGTACCAATGTTGAGGTTCGTAATGTTCAAGTCAAACATGTACCTGATCTTGGCAATCATGCGATGGTTTTGTCGGAGTTGCAGTTAGTGAGGGGAAAGGTACAGGCTCAAATTCTTACATATAGACCTCTGAAAAATATTGTCTTAGATTTATGGAATAATGATATCGGGCGAGTTGATTGGCATGCATATTGTGGTACTGTTAGTGATGTAAATGTTCTTGTGACAAATTTTACAAACTTAGTCATTTGGTTGTTTGATTTGCATGCACCGATCAGGACAACAAAAATAAAGGCTACGTCATATCCATGGATTACGGACACGGTTAAGAAAATGATAAGGATACGCGATAGCTACCATGATAAATACAAACAGAAAAAACTTGAATCGATTAAGATGTGTTATAAAAACATGAAAAGAATTGTTATTGCTGCTATGGAAAGCGAGAAAAAAGCATATTTCTCACAACACATTAACAATAATATAAAAAACCCAAAGAAGCTCTGGAAGAATCTCAAGTCATCTGTT
Organism: Trilocha varians; assembly: GCA_030269945.2. Lineage (NCBI taxonomy): Eukaryota > Metazoa > Arthropoda > Insecta > Lepidoptera > Bombycidae > Trilocha > Trilocha varians. The sequence continues at coordinate 6,449,038 of AP028281.1, forward strand.
CTAAATAGCACAAAAAATACTGCGGACTTGCCTTCTCATTTTAATGATCCCAATATAATAAATACACATTTTCTTAATATTCCGTGCTCAAATTCTGTAAGTATAACGGATTTGACTTATTTTGAATTTTGTAGACAAAGTAATACAACATTTTCCTTGCTCCCTGTGGAGAAACCTGTTGTGGATAAGATCATATGCAGTTTCCATTCAAATGCTATGGGAACTGACGGAATATCGTTGAAAATGCTACTAATGACCTTACCCTACTCGCTCGATGCAATCACGACAATAATCAACACATCTATTGTTGCGGCAACTTTTCCTGTGGATTGGAAAACTTCAATCGTTCGACCCCTACCGAAGAATAATAATCCATGCACTTTGCAGGATCTCAGACCGATAAGTTTGCTTCCGTGCCTCTCAAAAATATTGGAGAAGGTTGTTGCTGATCAGTTAAGTAATTTTCTTGAGAGACAGGGGATCTTACCCTATGTCCAATCAGGTTTCCGTAAAGGACATAGTACCGCGACTGCCTTGCTTGACGTTACCGACAACTTGCTAGAAGCACAGGATAAGGGAATGATTAGTCTTTTGGTACTACTGGACTTCTCAAGAGCATTTGATTGTTTGAATATCCCACTTTTGCTGTCTAAACTAACTTTTTATGGTGCTGACGCGTTAACTGTAAGATGGTTTCACAGTTATCTGACATCTAGGCAGCAATGTGTTGAACTGGTTAATGCTTCAGGAAGTAAAGTACGGTCTTCGCCTAGGATGGTGCCCTGTGGTGTGCCGCAGGGATCTATTTTGGGTCCATTACTTTTCATTTTATATACCACAGATATTGTCGGTAGCATCAAGCATTGCAAGTACCACATATATGCGGACGACCTGCAGCTGTATCTATCATTCACAAAGGATGAGTATCGTTTAGCTGTTGGTAAAATAAATGAGGATTTAGATGGGATAGCTGAATGGTCTGCGCGAAAATCAAAATATATGCTCATTGCTTCGAAAAACAACTTAAAGTTGCTACAAGATGCAAGTCTTGATATCGTAATTAGTGATCAACCAATTGAACGAGAACTCAATGCAAGAAATCTAGGGTTGATCATGGATAGTACTTTGAGATTTGAGGAGCATGTGGCAGAGTGTGTCATAAACAGTTTTTATCGCCTTAAGCTTCTCTACAAGATCAGACCATATCTGAGCGAAGACCTAAGAATTACACTCTGCGAATCTCTTGTTCTTTCCCGGCTCAACTACTGCGACACAGTCTATGGCCCCTGTCTACTAGCTAAAACAGAGAAGCTAATACAGCGTGTGCAAAACGCATGTGCCAGGTATTGTTTTTCTATCCCATCACGCACACATGTAACCCCCTTTTTAAATAAAAGTAATCTTTTGAAGATGTCAGCTCGTAGAAACCTACATTTAGCGGTACTGCTTTTCGGCCTTATTAAGACAAAAGGCCCTGGTTATTTATACACCAAATTAAAATGGGCAAAGGCTAACTCAAAGTACGGAAAGAGAGCATGTACTGCGGTCTTGTCTATGCACCAGCACAGATCAATGGCATTTCGTGGATCTTTTAAATATGCTGCCACCCGTTGCTGGAACGACTTACCTCCCCCTCTGCGAGAACTGACAAACAAGTCATCCTTCAAGGCGTCAGTCAGAAAGCATTATACAGGGTGATTTGTTAGAGAGGGTACATATTGCAGGAGGGTGATGAGTACTCTGTTCTAATACGGAATATTACAATAAATAGGTAAAATTACATTTTTTTTTTTTTTTTAAATCTAAATTCGACAAAACTATCTCAAACATAAACAATTTCGGCTTAAAGAGTGTTGATTAATGACCTCTAATGATCTCGCGCACCCCACACCTCCGCCACACCCATCAACTGTCGAAAAACTATCATTTTGCAAGAATTTTTGATATTTTTAAGTTGCGATTACTAAGGCATTAAGCCATATTCTTTGGTAATAATATTTTAACTGGTCGTATATAACCATCAGCTACCATGACCTTCAATATGTACCCTCACTAGGAAATCACCCTGCATATTGGCTCAGCTACAATATCCTTAACAATTTTATTTCATTAATTTTATATCATCTATTTTGGAACACATATTATATTATATTATATTATATTTAATTTTTATATTCGTACCTTCATATAATTATTCATTTATTATTCAGTCAGTCAGTTTTTAAAATCACATTTACATTCATCGAAACAAAGTATATCTAACTGAAAGCATTCTTAAATTTTTTTCTTGATTATTAGTATGGACTACCTTCTCGAAACTTTTGAGGAAAGTTTCGGTATTATGAAAACCACGGGCCTAGACCAAGTGGAGTTCATTTAGGGGATTAGTATTATTATTTATTATTTTTCTTCGTCCCTTTTTTATTGTTCTTTGTTGTGCAAAAATAAGTGATATGTAACACGTTCTTTTAACCTATACAGGCTATATGTTTGTTATTTAATTGATAATTGTCATTTGTTTAATTCTTTTGTCTCTTTTTTATTTTATTTTTATTTTTTTCTTATTATTTTATGTCATTGTTGTTTTTTTTTTCTGTTTTATTGTTTAGTAAGTGTGTACCTTCGTTCTGAGGCTCTGCCTGAAAACCAGCGCTGTATTAACCACAGCAATATGCTGAGGCAGATACCATTTGGACACACAATCTATGTTAATTATGTTTTGTTATTTATCCTGTGTTTTAAGTATGTGTGTTTAATAAAATTAATAATAAAAAAAAAATAAAAAAATTAAAAAAAAAATGAAATGAAAATTTATTGTTACAAAAATCTTAAGCCATAGAGTTAAACATTGGTCCCCGCACTAGGAAATACCTGTGTCGCGGGAGACCGTAAAATTACCAAATAAATATTAACCTAAGGCACGCCAGACGTCATAACAAAAAAATAATATTTAAGTAATAAAATTTAAATTAAATTAAACGCAAAAAATTATACATAGGAGGAAAACTACAAAACCGTACATAAGCAAGACTAAATACCTTTATGAAAACGTATATTATAAAGTTAGTCAATTAGCAATATGTGCCCGAAAAAATAAATAAAAATTGAATTGAATTGAAATTAAAAATAATATTTAGCCTGTAATATTAAATTCCATTGTGTGCCAACTTGAGGCACGGTCTTTGGGTACAGAACCCTAAAAAACAGAAATTACTCACTGTCCCAGGCTTTTTGTCCAGTTTTCTTAGCAGTCAGCTCTGGTGGTATTTGCTCACACTGACTCTCACCGTTATTTACTTCGTAATCATATGATGGAGGCACGTATTCTGTGGTTGTTGTTGAGGGCCTGAAAATTAAATTAATTAGGTAGTATTTTTTACAAATACAAATAAAACTTAGTGGAGTAAAATTCAAACAGCAAAGAGTTGACCTCTGGTACCTAAGATAAGAACTAACTTGTGTTATGGGTACCAGGGCTCCTCAGACACAGTGAACAGCAGATGTGACACAAAACAGACAAAGTGAAAGCATTTAAACAAATTCAAGGATTAAAACATACAAAATCAAAATTTATAATTTAAAAACGTTTAAAAACAAAATCTTATCAATACTAAGGCGCCTTTACAACAGACGAAAGAAAAAATAAAAACAGTTTAACATTTTAGAGTTCTGTAATGAAAACACAAGTAATATTTTTGTCAAAAATGTAAATGACTGTCTTTCGTGTACTGTTTTGAACAATAGCAGAAAAAGTACATACAGACATATCTTTATCAAATTGATATGAGATAATGTTCAAAGTATTTGCTTACTAATCTTACTAACAAAAAAGACTCGTCTTAATCGGTTCACCCAGGGGCGGCGCGACGGAAAGGAGTGCCGTGGGCGTAACGCGTCGCGCCGTCCCTCATAACCCCGTGCTGGGTTCTGGCCTCAGCCGGGGTTCGGACGCTGAGTGTGAGCGATTGCAGGTTTTAGTGCGGTTCAACTCTGGTGATTTCCTCTAACTAAAAAAAAATTTAAAAAATCGGTTCACCCAGAAAAGAAACACGCAAACACGTACAGTAAATCGTGAAAAAATGCGATCCAGAGACAAGGATCATTTTAAATAAGTCCGCCCAAAGTAAAAAACTTTTTTTAAATACTTATTGATTTAATAACTTTTGAAGACGATAATAAAATGTAGGTAAATAAAACTAGTTTCCCCATTAACGCCACGTCGTCGTGATCAATTTTGGCTCCTCCCACATACTTGGCATAAAAAACAAACCAACTTTGGTGCAGTTAAGTAGATATCAATATTAGTAGTAAAGTTGTATAATACTGTTAAAATACTTTTAAAAAAATATATGCTCATATTACAAAAAAGACATGCCCGCTGAGTTTCTTGCCAGTTCTTCTCAGGACGGTGGCTATAATTATTATTTTTTGTGTCCGAACTGGTGGTAGCTTGTAACGTTTGACGTCAACAAGAATGAGTACATCATCAATGTTGAAAATAAAGTATTTCATTTCATTTCAGTAAACTTAAATCGTGTATCTGTATTAATTTTTGTCAATGTTTGAGTCATCTCAACCAGTACATGACGAAAAGACTGGTTTTTCAAGAGCACTTAGCGGGACTTTTACACACTTAGTTATGTTTAAATGTTAATGATGTTATTAAATTGTATTTTTAGATAGTTACTTGCGTTTCATAAGTTTATTTGAGTTTTTTGACCGACTTCCAAAAAGGAGGAGGTACTCAATTCGTCTGTATGTTTTTTTTTTATGTTTGTGCCTCGAGAACTTTAGTTTGTGTGGACCGATTTGAATGATTCTGGTGTCAGATGAATGGTGATGGTCGAACTTAGGTCCCATTTTTTTTAATAATGGTTCAAGTACTTTTGGGTTTGTGTTTAACAATGCGTATTTTTAACGGACAAAACCGACTTACCGTCTAGTTGTAGTGGCTACTGGCGCAGGAGCTCTCGAGTTTACAGAATCATCCAAACAACACACAATAGGATCAGAGTTGTCAAATGAACAGATCTGAAAACAAAATGTGTCTATAGTAGTGTAGTATAGGACACTCGACTAGATGTAGGTCGGATCTGTGTCTGTTTGTGTACGAGAAGAGTAATCAGTACAGAGCTGCAGAGGACTGTGTCTATAGTAGTGTAGTATAGGACACTCGACTAGATGTAGGTCGGATCTGTGTCTGTTTGTGTACGAGAAGAGTAATCAGTACAGAGCTGCAGAGGACTGTGTCTATAGTAGTGTAGTATAGGACACTCGGCTAGATGTAGGTCGGATCTGTGTCTGTTTGTGTACGAGAAGAGTAATCAGTACAGAGCTGCAGAGGACTGTGTCTATAGTAGTGTAGTATAGGACTCTCGGCTAGATGTAGGTCGGATCTGTGTCTGTTTGTGTACGAGAAGAGTAATCAGTACAGAGCTGCAGAGGACTGTGTCTATAGTAGTGTAGTATAGGACTCTCGGCTAGATGTAGGTCGGATCTGTGTCTGTTTGTGTACGAGAAGAGTAATCAGTACAGAGCTGCAGAGGACTGTGTCTATAGTAGTGTTGTATAGGACTCTCGGCTAGATGTAGGTCGGATCTGTGTCTGTTTGTGTACGAGAAGAGTAATCAGTACAGAGCTGCAGAGGACTGTGTCTATAGTAGTGTAGTATAGGACTCTCGGCTAGATGTAGGTCGGATCTGTGTCTGTTTGTGTACGAGAAGAGTAATCAGTACAGAGCTGCAGAGGACTGTGTCTATAGTAGTGTAGTATAGGACACTCGGCTAGATGTAGGTCGGATCTGTGTCTGTTTGTGTACGAGAAGAGTAATCAGTACAGAGCTGCAGAGGACTGTGTCTATAGTAGTGTTGTATAGGACTCTCGGCTAGATGTAGGTCGGATCTGTGTCTGTTTGTGTACGAGAAGAGTAATCAGTACAGAGCTGCAGAGGACTGTGTCTATAGTAGTGTAGTATAGGACTCTCGGCTAGATGTAGGTCGGATCTGTGTCTGTTTGTGTACGAGAAGAGTAATCAGTACAGAGCTGCAGAGGACTGTGTCTATAGTAGTGTAGTATAGGACTCTCGACTAGATGTAGGTCGGATCTGTGTCTGTTTGTGTACGAGAAGAGTAATCAGTACAGAGCTGCAGAGGACTGTGTCTATAGTAGTGTAGTATAGGACTCTCGACTAGATGTAGGTCGGATCTGTGTCTGTTTGTGTACGAGAAGAGTAATCAGTACAGAGCTGCAGAGGACTGTGTCTATAGTAGTGTAGTATAGGACTCTCGACTAGATGTAGGTCGGATCTGTGTCTGTTTGTGTACGAGAAGAGTAATCAGTACAGAGCTGCAGAGGACTGTGTCTATAGTAGTGTAGTATAGGACTCTCGACTAGATGTAGGTCGGATCTGTGTCTGTTTGTGTACGAGAAGAGTAATCAGTACAGAGCTGCAGAGGACTGTGTCTATAGTAGTGTAGTATAGGACTCTCGACTAGATGTAGGTCGGATCTGTGTCTGTTTGTGTACGAGAAGAGTAATCAGTACAGAGCTGCAGAGGACTGTGTCTATAGTAGTGTAGTATAGGACTCTCGACTAGATGTAGGTCGGATCTGTGTCTGTTTGTGTACGAGAAGAGTAATCAGTACAGAGCTGCAGAGGACTGTGTCTATAGTAGTGTAGTATAGGACTCTCGACTAGATGTAGGTCGGATCTGTGTCTGTTTGTGTACGAGAAGAGTAATCAGTACAGAGCTGCAGAGGACTGTGTCTATAGTAGTGTAGTATAGGACTCTCGACTAGATGTAGGTCGGATCTGTGTCTGTTTGTGTACGAGAAGAGTAATCAGTACAGAGCTGCAGAGGACTGTGTCTATAGTAGTGTAGTATAGGACTCTCGACTAGATGTAGGTCGGATCTGTGTCTGTTTGTGTACGAGAAGAGTAATCAGTACAGAGCTGCAGAGGACTGTGTCTATAGTAGTGTAGTATAGGACTCTCGGCTAGATGTAGGTCGGATCTGTGTCTGTTTGTGTACGAGAAGAGTAATCAGTACAGAGCTGCAGAGGACTGTGTCTATAGTAGTGTAGTATAGGACACTCGGCTAGATGTAGGTCGGATCTGTGTCTGTTTGTGTACGAGAAGAGTAATCAGTACAGAGCTGCAGAGGACTGTGTCTATAGTAGTGTAGTATAGGACTCTCGGCTAGATGTAGGTCGGATCTGTGTCTGTTTGTGTACGAGAAGAGTAATCAGTACAGAGCTGCAGAGGACTGTGTCTATAGTAGTGTAGTATAGGACTCTCGGCTAGATGTAGGTCGGATCTGTGTCTGTTTGTGTACGAGAAGAGTAATCAGTACAGAGCTGCAGAGGACTGTGTCTATAGTAGTGTTGTATAGGACTCTCGGCTAGATGTAGGTCGGATCTGTGTCTGTTTGTGTACGAGAAGAGTAATCAGTACAGAGCTGCAGAGGACTGTGTCTATAGTAGTGTAGTATAGGACTCTCGGCTAGATGTAGGTCGGATCTGTGTCTGTTTGTGTACGAGAAGAGTAATCAGTACAGAGCTGCAGAGGACTGTGTCTATAGTAGTGTAGTATAGGACACTCGGCTAGATGTAGGTCGGATCTGTGTCTGTTTGTGTACGAGAAGAGTAATCAGTACAGAGCTGCAGAGGACTGTGTCTATAGTAGTGTTGTATAGGACTCTCGGCTAGATGTAGGTCGGATCTGTGTCTGTTTGTGTACGAGAAGAGTAATCAGTACAGAGCTGCAGAGGACTGTGTCTATAGTAGTGTAGTATAGGACTCTCGGCTAGATGTAGGTCGGATCTGTGTCTGTTTGTGTACGAGAAGAGTAATCAGTACAGAGCTGCAGAGGACTGTGTCTATAGTAGTGTAGTATAGGACTCTCGACTAGATGTAGGTCGGATCTGTGTCTGTTTGTGTACGAGAAGAGTAATCAGTACAGAGCTGCAGAGGACTGTGTCTATAGTAGTGTAGTATAGGACTCTCGACTAGATGTAGGTCGGATCTGTGTCTGTTTGTGTACGAGAAGAGTAATCAGTACAGAGCTGCAGAGGACTGTGTCTATAGTAGTGTAGTATAGGACTCTCGACTAGATGTAGGTCGGATCTGTGTCTGTTTGTGTACGAGAAGAGTAATCAGTACAGAGCTGCAGAGGACTGTGTCTATAGTAGTGTAGTATAGGACTCTCGACTAGATGTAGGTCGGATCTGTGTCTGTTTGTGTACGAGAAGAGTAATCAGTACAGAGCTGCAGAGGACTGTGTCTATAGTAGTGTAGTATAGGACTCTCGACTAGATGTAGGTCGGATCTGTGTCTGTTTGTGTACGAGAAGAGTAATCAGTACAGAGCTGCAGAGGACTGTGTCTATAGTAGTGTAGTATAGGACTCTCGACTAGATGTAGGTCGGATCTGTGTCTGTTTGTGTACGAGAAGAGTAATCAGTACAGAGCTGCAGAGGACTGTGTCTATAGTAGTGTAGTATAGGACTCTCGACTAGATGTAGGTCGGATCTGTGTCTGTTTGTGTACGAGAAGAGTAATCAGTACAGAGCTGCAGAGGACTGTGTCTATAGTAGTGTAGTATAGGACTCTCGACTAGATGTAGGTCGGATCTGTGTCTGTTTGTGTACGAGAAGAGTAATCAGTACAGAGCTGCAGAGGACTGTGTCTATAGTAGTGTAGTATAGGACTCTCGACTAGATGTAGGTCGGATCTGTGTCTGTTTGTGTACGAGAAGAGTAATCAGTACAGAGCTGCAGAGGACTGTGTCTATAGTAGTGTAGTATAGGACTCTCGGCTAGATGTAGGTCGGATCTGTGTCTGTTTGTGTACGAGAAGAGTAATCAGTACAGAGCTGCAGAGGACTGTGTCTATAGTAGTGTAGTATAGGACTCTCGGCTAGATGTAGGTCGGATCTGTGTCTGTTTGTGTACGAGAAGAGTAATCAGTACAGAGCTGCAGAGGACTGTGTCTATAGTAGTGTTGTATAGGACTCTCGGCTAGATGTAGGTCGGATCTGTGTCTGTTTGTGTACGAGAAGAGTAATCAGTACAGAGCTGCAGAGGACTGTGTCTATAGTAGTGTAGTATAGGACTCTCGGCTAGATGTAGGTCGGATCTGTGTCTGTTTGTGTACGAGAAGAGTAATCAGTACAGAGCTGCAGAGGACTGTGTCTATAGTAGTGTAGTATAGGACTCTCGACTAGATGTAGGTCGGATCTGTGTCTGTTTGTGTACGAGAAGAGTAATCAGTACAGAGCTGCAGAGGACTGTGTCTATAGTAGTGTAGTATAGGACTCTCGACTAGATGTAGGTCGGATCTGTGTCTGTTTGTGTACGAGAAGAGTAATCAGTACAGAGCTGCAGAGGACTGTGTCTATAGTAGTGTAGTATAGGACTCTCGACTAGATGTAGGTCGGATCTGTGTCTGTTTGTGTACGAGAAGAGTAATCAGTACAGAGCTGCAGAGGACTGTGTCTATAGTAGTGTAGTATAGGACTCTCGGCTAGATGTAGGTCGGATCTGTGTCTGTTTGTGTACGAGAAGAGTAATCAGTACAGAGCTGCAGAGGACTGTGTCTATAGTAGTGTAGTATAGGACTCTCGGCTAGATGTAGGTCGGATCTGTGTCTGTTTGTGTACGAGAAGAGTAATCAGTACAGAGCTGCAGAGGACTGTGTCTATAGTAGTGTTGTATAGGACTCTCGGCTAGATGTAGGTCGGATCTGTGTCTGTTTGTGTACGAGAAGAGTAATCAGTACAGAGCTGCAGAGGACTGTGTCTATAGTAGTGTAGTATAGGACTCTCGACTAGATGTAGGTCGGATCTGTGTCTGTTTGTGTACGAGAAGAGTAATCAGTACAGAGCTGCAGAGGACTGTGTCTATAGTAGTGTAGTATAGGACTCTCGGCTAGATGTAGGTCGGATCTGTGTCTGTTTGTGTACGAGAAGAGTAATCAGTACAGAGCTGCAGAGGACTGTGTCTATAGTAGTGTAGTATAGGACTCTCGGCTAGATGTAGGTCGGATCTGTGTCTGTTTGTGTACGAGAAGAGTAATCAGTACAGAGCTGCAGAGGACTGTGTCTATAGTAGTGTTGTATAGGACTCTCGGCTAGATGTAGGTCGGATCTGTGTCTGTTTGTGTACGAGAAGAGTAATCAGTACAGAGCTGCAGAGGACTGTGTCTATAGTAGTGTTGTATAGGACTCTCGGCTAGATGTAGGTCGGATCTGTGTCTGTTTGTGTACGAGAAGAGTAATCAGTACAGAGCTGCAGAGGACTGTGTCTATAGTAGTGTAGTATAGGACTCTCGACTAGATGTAGGTCGGATCTGTGTCTGTTTGTGTACGAGAAGAGTAATCAGTACAGAGCTGCAGAGGACTGTGTCTATAGTAGTGTAGTATAGGACTCTCGACTAGATGTAGGTCGGATCTGTGTCTGTTTGTGTACGAGAAGAGTAATCAGTACAGAGCTGCAGAGGACTGTGTCTATAGTAGTGTAGTATAGGACTCTCGGCTAGATGTAGGTCGGATCTGTGTCTGTTTGTGTACGAGAAGAGTAATCAGTACAGAGCTGCAGAGGACTGTGTCTATAGTAGTGTAGTATAGGACTCTCGGCTAGATGTAGGTCGGATCTGTGTCTGTTTGTGTACGAGAAGAGTAATCAGTACAGAGCTGCAGAGGACTGTGTCTATAGTAGTGTAGTATAGGACTCTCGACTAGATGTAGGTCGGATCTGTGTCTGTTTGTGTACGAGAAGAGTAATCAGTACAGAGCTGCAGAGGACTGTGTCTATAGTAGTGTAGTATAGGACTCTCGACTAGATGTAGGTCGGATCTGTGTCTGTTTGTGTACGAGAAGAGTAATCAGTACAGAGCTGCAGAGGACTGTGTCTATAGTAGTGTAGTATAGGACTCTCGGCTAGATGTAGGTCGGATCTGTGTCTGTTTGTGTACGAGAAGAGTAATCAGTACAGAGCTGCAGAGGACTGTGTCTATAGTAGTGTAGTATAGGACTCTCGGCTAGATGTAGGTCGGATCTGTGTCTGTTTGTGTACGAGAAGAGTAATCAGTACAGAGCTGCAGAGGACTGTGTCTATAGTAGTGTAGTATAGGACTCTCGACTAGATGTAGGTCGGATCTGTGTCTGTTTGTGTACGAGAAGAGTAATCAGTACAGAGCTGCAGAGGACTGTGTCTATAGTAGTGTAGTATAGGACTCTCGACTAGATGTAGGTCGGATCTGTGTCTGTTTGTGTACGAGAAGAGTAATCAGTACAGAGCTGCAGAGGACTGTGTCTATAGTAGTGTAGTATAGGACTCTCGGCTAGATGTAGGTCGGATCTGTGTCTGTTTGTGTACGAGAAGAGTAATCAGTACAGAGCTGCAGAGGACTGTGTCTATAGTAGTGTAGTATAGGACTCTCGGCTAGATGTAGGTCGGATCTGTGTCTGTTTGTGTACGAGAAGAGTAATCAGTACAGAGCTGCAGAGGACTGTGTCTATAGTAGTGTTGTATAGGACTCTCGGCTAGATGTAGGTCGGATCTGTGTCTGTTTGTGTACGAGAAGAGTAATCAGTACAGAGCTGCAGAGGACTGTGTCTATAGTAGTGTAGTATAGGACTCTCGGCTAGATGTAGGTCGGATCTGTGTCTGTTTGTGTACGAGAAGAGTAATCAGTACAGAGCTGCAGAGGACTGTGTCTATAGTAGTGTAGTATAGGACTCTCGACTAGATGTAGGTCGGATCTGTGTCTGTTTGTGTACGAGAAGAGTAATCAGTACAGAGCTGCAGAGGACTGTGTCTATAGTAGTGTAGTATAGGACTCTCGACTAGATGTAGGTCGGATCTGTGTCTGTTTGTGTACGAGAAGAGTAATCAGTACAGAGCTGCAGAGGACTGTGTCTATAGTAGTGTAGTATAGGACTCTCGACTAGATGTAGGTCGGATCTGTGTCTGTTTGTGTACGAGAAGAGTAATCAGTACAGAGCTGCAGAGGACTGTGTCTATAGTAGTGTAGTATAGGACTCTCGGCTAGATGTAGGTCGGATCTGTGTCTGTTTGTGTACGAGAAGAGTAATCAGTACAGAGCTGCAGAGGACTGTGTCTATAGTAGTGTAGTATAGGACTCTCGGCTAGATGTAGGTCGGATCTGTGTCTGTTTGTGTACGAGAAGAGTAATCAGTACAGAGCTGCAGAGGACTGTGTCTATAGTAGTGTTGTATAGGACTCTCGGCTAGATGTAGGTCGGATCTGTGTCTGTTTGTGTACGAGAAGAGTAATCAGTACAGAGCTGCAGAGGACTGTGTCTATAGTAGTGTAGTATAGGACTCTCGACTAGATGTAGGTCGGATCTGTGTCTGTTTGTGTACGAGAAGAGTAATCAGTACAGAGCTGCAGAGGACTGTGTCTATAGTAGTGTAGTATAGGACTCTCGGCTAGATGTAGGTCGGATCTGTGTCTGTTTGTGTACGAGAAGAGTAATCAGTACAGAGCTGCAGAGGACTGTGTCTATAGTAGTGTAGTATAGGACTCTCGGCTAGATGTAGGTCGGATCTGTGTCTGTTTGTGTACGAGAAGAGTAATCAGTACAGAGCTGCAGAGGACTGTGTCTATAGTAGTGTTGTATAGGACTCTCGGCTAGATGTAGGTCGGATCTGTGTCTGTTTGTGTACGAGAAGAGTAATCAGTACAGAGCTGCAGAGGACTGTGTCTATAGTAGTGTTGTATAGGACTCTCGGCTAGATGTAGGTCGGATCTGTGTCTGTTTGTGTACGAGAAGAGTAATCAGTACAGAGCTGCAGAGGACTGTGTCTATAGTAGTGTAGTATAGGACTCTCGACTAGATGTAGGTCGGATCTGTGTCTGTTTGTGTACGAGAAGAGTAATCAGTACAGAGCTGCAGAGGACTGTGTCTATAGTAGTGTAGTATAGGACTCTCGACTAGATGTAGGTCGGATCTGTGTCTGTTTGTGTACGAGAAGAGTAATCAGTACAGAGCTGCAGAGGACTGTGTCTATAGTAGTGTAGTATAGGACTCTCGGCTAGATGTAGGTCGGATCTGTGTCTGTTTGTGTACGAGAAGAGTAATCAGTACAGAGCTGCAGAGGACTGTGTCTATAGTAGTGTAGTATAGGACTCTCGGCTAGATGTAGGTCGGATCTGTGTCTGTTTGTGTACGAGAAGAGTAATCAGTACAGAGCTGCAGAGGACTGTGTCTATAGTAGTGTAGTATAGGACTCTCGACTAGATGTAGGTCGGATCTGTGTCTGTTTGTGTACGAGAAGAGTAATCAGTACAGAGCTGCAGAGGACTGTGTCTATAGTAGTGTAGTATAGGACTCTCGACTAGATGTAGGTCGGATCTGTGTCTGTTTGTGTACGAGAAGAGTAATCAGTACAGAGCTGCAGAGGACTGTGTCTATAGTAGTGTAGTATAGGACTCTCGGCTAGATGTAGGTCGGATCTGTGTCTGTTTGTGTACGAGAAGAGTAATCAGTACAGAGCTGCAGAGGACTGTGTCTATAGTAGTGTAGTATAGGACTCTCGGCTAGATGTAGGTCGGATCTGTGTCTGTTTGTGTACGAGAAGAGTAATCAGTACAGAGCTGCAGAGGACTGTGTCTATAGTAGTGTTGTATAGGACTCTCGGCTAGATGTAGGTCGGATCTGTGTCTGTTTGTGTACGAGAAGAGTAATCAGTACAGAGCTGCAGAGGACTGTGTCTATAGTAGTGTAGTATAGGACTCTCGACTAGATGTAGGTCGGATCTGTGTCTGTTTGTGTACGAGAAGAGTAATCAGTACAGAGCTGCAGAGGACTGTGTCTATAGTAGTGTAGTATAGGACTCTCGGCTAGATGTAGGTCGGATCTGTGTCTGTTTGTGTACGAGAAGAGTAATCAGTACAGAGCTGCAGAGGACTGTGTCTATAGTAGTGTAGTATAGGACTCTCGGCTAGATGTAGGTCGGATCTGTGTCTGTTTGTGTACGAGAAGAGTAATCAGTACAGAGCTGCAGAGGACTGTGTCTATAGTAGTGTTGTATAGGACTCTCGGCTAGATGTAGGTCGGATCTGTGTCTGTTTGTGTACGAGAAGAGTAATCAGTACAGAGCTGCAGAGGACTGTGTCTATAGTAGTGTTGTATAGGACTCTCGGCTAGATGTAGGTCGGATCTGTGTCTGTTTGTGTACGAGAAGAGTAATCAGTACAGAGCTGCAGAGGACTGTGTCTATAGTAGTGTAGTATAGGACTCTCGGCTAGATGTAGGTCGGATCTGTGTCTGTTTGTGTACGAGAAGAGTAATCAGTACAGAGCTGCAGAGGACTGTGTCTATAGTAGTGTTGTATAGGACTCTCGGCTAGATGTAGGTCGGATCTGTGTCTGTTTGTGTACGAGAAGAGTAATCAGTACAGAGCTGCAGAGGACTGTGTCTATAGTAGTGTTGTATAGGACTCTCGGCTAGATGTAGGTCGGATCTGTGTCTGTTTGTGTACGAGAAGAGTAATCAGTACAGAGCTGCAGAGGACTGTGTCTATAGTAGTGTAGTATAGGACTCTCGACTAGATGTAGGTCGGATCTGTGTCTGTTTGTGTACGAGAAGAGTAATCAGTACAGAGCTGCAGAGGACTGTGTCTATAGTAGTGTTGTATAGGACTCTCGGCTAGATGTAGGTCGGATCTGTGTCTGTTTGTGTACGAGAAGAGTAATCAGTACAGAGCTGCAGAGGACTGTGTCTATAGTAGTGTTGTATAGGACTCTCGGCTAGATGTAGGTCGGATCTGTGTCTGTTTGTGTACGAGAAGAGTAATCAGTACAGAGCTGCAGAGGACTGTGTCTATAGTAGTGTTGTATAGGACTCTCGGCTAGATGTAGGTCGGATCTGTGTCTGTTTGTGTACGAGAAGAGTAATCAGTACAGAGCTGCAGAGGACTGTGTCTATAGTAGTGTAGTATAGGACTCTCGGCTAGATGTAGGTCGGATCTGTGTCTGTTTGTGTACGAGAAGAGTAATCAGTACAGAGCTGCAGAGGACTGTGTCTATAGTAGTGTAGTATAGGACTCTCGACTAGATGTAGGTCGGATCTGTGTCTGTTTGTGTACGAGAAGAGTAATCAGTACAGAGCTGCAGAGGACTGTGTCTATAGTAGTGTAGTATAGGACTCTCGGCTAGATGTAGGTCGGATCTGTGTCTGTTTGTGTACGAGAAGAGTAATCAGTACAGAGCTGCAGAGGACTGTGTCTATAGTAGTGTAGTATAGGACTCTCGGCTAGATGTAGGTCGGATCTGTGTCTGTTTGTGTACGAGAAGAGTAATCAGTACAGAGCTGCAGAGGACTGTGTCTATAGTAGTGTTGTATAGGACTCTCGGCTAGATGTAGGTCGGATCTGTGTCTGTTTGTGTACGAGAAGAGTAATCAGTACAGAGCTGCAGAGGACTGTGTCTATAGTAGTGTTGTATAGGACTCTCGGCTAGATGTAGGTCGGATCTGTGTCTGTTTGTGTACGAGAAGAGTAATCAGTACAGAGCTGCAGAGGACTGTGTCTATAGTAGTGTTGTATAGGACTCTCGGCTAGATGTAGGTCGGATCTGTGTCTGTTTGTGTACGAGAAGAGTAATCAGTACAGAGCTGCAGAGGACTGTGTCTATAGTAGTGTAGTATAGGACTCTCGGCTAGATGTAGGTCGGATCTGTGTCTGTTTGTGTACGAGAAGAGTAATCAGTACAGAGCTGCAGAGGACTGTGTCTATAGTAGTGTAGTATAGGACTCTCGGCTAGATGTAGGTCGGATCTGTGTCTGTTTGTGTACGAGAAGAGTAATCAGTACAGAGCTGCAGAGGACTGTGTCTATAGTAGTGTAGTATAGGACTCTCGGCTAGATGTAGGTCGGATCTGTGTCTGTTTGTGTACGAGAAGAGTAATCAGTACAGAGCTGCAGAGGACTGTGTCTATAGTAGTGTTGTATAGGACTCTCGGCTAGATGTAGGTCGGATCTGTGTCTGTTTGTGTACGAGAAGAGTAATCAGTACAGAGCTGCAGAGGACTGTGTCTATAGTAGTGTTGTATAGGACTCTCGGCTAGATGTAGGTCGGATCTGTGTCTGTTTGTGTACGAGAAGAGTAATCAGTACAGAGCTGCAGAGGACTGTGTCTATAGTAGTGTTGTATAGGACTCTCGGCTAGATGTAGGTCGGATCTGTGTCTGTTTGTGTACGAGAAGAGTAATCAGTACAGAGCTGCAGAGGACTGTGTCTATAGTAGTGTAGTATAGGACTCTCGGCTAGATGTAGGTCGGATCTGTGTCTGTTTGTGTACGAGAAGAGTAATCAGTACAGAGCTGCAGAGGACTGTGTCTATAGTAGTGTAGTATAGGACTCTCGGCTAGATGTAGGTCGGATCTGTGTCTGTTTGTGTACGAGAAGAGTAATCAGTACAGAGCTGCAGAGGACTGTGTCTATAGTAGTGTTGTATAGGACTCTCGGCTAGATGTAGGTCGGATCTGTGTCTGTTTGTGTACGAGAAGAGTAATCAGTACAGAGCTGCAGAGGACTGTGTCTATAGTAGTGTAGTATAGGACTCTCGGCTAGATGTAGGTCGGATCTGTGTCTGTTTGTGTACGAGAAGAGTAATCAGTACAGAGCTGCAGAGGACTGTGTCTATAGTAGTGTAGTATAGGACTCTCGGCTAGATGTAGGTCGGATCTGTGTCTGTTTGTGTACGAGAAGAGTAATCAGTACAGAGCTGCAGAGGACTGTGTCTATAGCAGTGTAGTATAGGACTCTCGACTAGATGTAGGTCGGATCTGTGTCTGTTTGTGTACGAGAAGAGTAATCAGTACAGCGCTGCAGAGGACTGTGTCTATAGTAGTGTAGTATAGGACTCTCGGCTAGATGTAGGTCGGATCTGTGTCTGTTTGTGTACGAGAAGAGTAATCAGTACAGCGCTGCAGAGGACTGTGTCTATAGCAGTGTAGTATAGGACTCTCGACTAGATGTAGGTCGGATCTGTCTGTTTGTGTACGAGAAGAGTAATCAGTACAGAGCTGCAGAGGACTGTGTCTATAGTAGTGTAGTATAGGACTCTCGACTAGATGTAGGTCGGATCTGTGTCTGTTTGTGTACGAGAAGAGTAATCAGTACAGAGCTGCAGAGGACTGTGTCTATAGTAGTGTAGTATAGGACTCTCGACTAGATGTAGGTCGGATCTGTGTCTGTTTGTGTACGAGAAGAGTAATCAGTACAGAGCTGCAGAGGACTGTGTCTATAGTAGTGTAGTATAGGACTCTCGGCTAGATGTAGGTCGGATCTGTGTCTGTTTGTGTACGAGAAGAGTAATCAGTACAGAGCTGCAGAGGACTGTGTCTATAGTAGTGTAGTATAGGACTCTCGGCTAGATGTAGGTCGGATCTGTCTGTTTGTGTACGAGAAGAGTAATCAGTACAGAGCTGCAGAGGACTGTGTCTATAGTAGTGTAGTATAGGACTCTCGGCTAGATGTAGGTCGGATCTGTGTCTGTTTGTGTACGAGAAGAGTAATCAGTACAGCGCTGCAGAGGACTGTGTCTATAGCAGTGTAGTATAGGACTCTCGACTAGATGTAGGTCGGATCTGTCTGTTTGTGTACGAGAAGAGTAATCAGTACAGAGCTGCAGAGGACTGTGTCTATAGTAGTGTAGTATAGGACTCTCGACTAGATGTAGGTCGGATCTGTGTCTGTTTGTGTACGAGAAGAGTAATCAGTACAGAGCTGCAGAGGACTGTGTCTATAGTAGTGTAGTATAGGACTCTCGACTAGATGTAGGTCGGATCTGTGTCTGTTTGTGTACGAGAAGAGTAATCAGTACAGAGCTGCAGAGGACTGTGTCTATAGTAGTGTAGTATAGGACTCTCGGCTAGATGTAGGTCGGATCTGTGTCTGTTTGTGTACGAGAAGAGTAATCAGTACAGAGCTGCAGAGGACTGTGTCTATAGTAGTGTAGTATAGGACTCTCGGCTAGATGTAGGTCGGATCTGTGTCTGTTTGTGTACGAGAAGAGTAATCAGTACAGAGCTGCAGAGGACTGTGTCTATAGTAGTGTAGTATAGGACTCTCGACTAGATGTAGGTCGGATCTGTGTCTGTTTGTGTACGAGAAGAGTAATCAGTACAGAGCTGCAGAGGACTGTGTCTATAGTAGTGTAGTATAGGACTCTCGACTAGATGTAGGTCGGATCTGTGTCTGTTTGTGTACGAGAAGAGTAATCAGTACAGAGCTGCAGAGGACTGTGTCTATAGTAGTGTAGTATAGGACTCTCGACTAGATGTAGGTCGGATCTGTGTCTGTTTGTGTACGAGAAGAGTAATCAGTACAGAGCTGCAGAGGACTGTGTCTATAGTAGTGTAGTATAGGACTCTCGGCTAGATGTAGGTCGGATCTGTGTCTGTTTGTGTACGAGAAGAGTAATCAGTACAGAGCTGCAGAGGACTGTGTCTATAGTAGTGTAGTATAGGACTCTCGGCTAGATGTAGGTCGGATCTGTGTCTGTTTGTGTACGAGAAGAGTAATCAGTACAGAGCTGCAGAGGACTGTGTCTATAGTAGTGTAGTATAGGACTCTCGGCTAGATGTAGGTCGGATCTGTGTCTGTTTGTGTACGAGAAGAGTAATCAGTACAGCGCTGCAGAGGACTGTGTCTATAGCAGTGTAGTATAGGACTCTCGACTAGATGTAGGTCGGATCTGTCTGTTTGTGTACGAGAAGAGTAATCAGTACAGAGCTGCAGAGGACTGTGTCTATAGTAGTGTAGTATAGGACTCTCGACTAGATGTAGGTCGGATCTGTGTCTGTTTGTGTACGAGAAGAGTAATCAGTACAGAGCTGCAGAGGACTGTGTCTATAGTAGTGTAGTATAGGACTCTCGACTAGATGTAGGTCGGATCTGTGTCTGTTTGTGTACGAGAAGAGTAATCAGTACAGAGCTGCAGAGGACTGTGTCTATAGTAGTGTAGTATAGGACTCTCGGCTAGATGTAGGTCGGATCTGTGTCTGTTTGTGTACGAGAAGAGTAATCAGTACAGAGCTGCAGAGGACTGTGTCTATAGTAGTGTAGTATAGGACTCTCGGCTAGATGTAGGTCGGATCTGTCTGTTTGTGTACGAGAAGAGTAATCAGTACAGAGCTGCAGAGGACTGTGTCTATAGTAGTGTAGTATAGGACTCTCGGCTAGATGTAGGTCGGATCTGTGTCTGTTTGTGTACGAGAAGAGTAATCAGTACAGCGCTGCAGAGGACTGTGTCTATAGCAGTGTAGTATAGGACTCTCGACTAGATGTAGGTCGGATCTGTCTGTTTGTGTACGAGAAGAGTAATCAGTACAGAGCTGCAGAGGACTGTGTCTATAGTAGTGTAGTATAGGACTCTCGACTAGATGTAGGTCGGATCTGTGTCTGTTTGTGTACGAGAAGAGTAATCAGTACAGAGCTGCAGAGGACTGTGTCTATAGTAGTGTAGTATAGGACTCTCGACTAGATGTAGGTCGGATCTGTGTCTGTTTGTGTACGAGAAGAGTAATCAGTACAGAGCTGCAGAGGACTGTGTCTATAGTAGTGTAGTATAGGACTCTCGGCTAGATGTAGGTCGGATCTGTGTCTGTTTGTGTACGAGAAGAGTAATCAGTACAGAGCTGCAGAGGACTGTGTCTATAGTAGTGTAGTATAGGACTCTCGGCTAGATGTAGGTCGGATCTGTGTCTGTTTGTGTACGAGAAGAGTAATCAGTACAGAGCTGCAGAGGACTGTGTCTATAGTAGTGTAGTATAGGACTCTCGACTAGATGTAGGTCGGATCTGTGTCTGTTTGTGTACGAGAAGAGTAATCAGTACAGAGCTGCAGAGGACTGTGTCTATAGTAGTGTAGTATAGGACTCTCGACTAGATGTAGGTCGGATCTGTGTCTGTTTGTGTACGAGAAGAGTAATCAGTACAGAGCTGCAGAGGACTGTGTCTATAGTAGTGTAGTATAGGACTCTCGGCTAGATGTAGGTCGGATCTGTCTGTTTGTGTACGAGAAGAGTAATCAGTACAGAGCTGCAGAGGACTGTGTCTATAGCAGTGTAGTATAGGACTCTCGACTAGATGTAGGTCGGATCTGTGTCTGTTTGTGTACGAGAAGAGTAATCAGTACAGAGCTGCAGAGGACTGTGTCTATAGTAGTGTAGTATAGGACTCTCGGCTAGATGTAGGTCGGATCTGTGTCTGTTTGTGTACGAGAAGAGTAATCAGTACAGAGCTGCAGAGGACTGTGTCTATAGTAGTGTAGTATAGGACTCTCGGCTAGATGTAGGTCGGATCTGTGTCTGTTTGTGTACGAGAAGAGTAATCAGTACAGAGCTGCAGAGGACTGTGTCTATAGTAGTGTAGTATAGGACTCTCGGCTAGATGTAGGTCGGATCTGTGTCTGTTTGTGTACGAGAAGAGTAATCAGTACAGAGCTGCTGAGGACTGTGTCTATAGTAGTGTAGTATAGGACTCTCGGCTAGATGTAGGTCGGATCTGTGTCTGTTTGTGTACGAGAAGAGTAATCAGTACAGAGCTGCTGAGGACTGTGTCTATAGTAGTGTAGTATAGGACTCTCGGCTAGATGTAGGTCGGATCTGTCTGTTTGTGTACGAGAAGAGTAATCAGTACAGAGCTGCAGAGGACTGTGTCTATAGTAGTGTAGTATAGGACTCTCGACTAGATGTAGGTCGGATCTGTGTCTGTTTGTGTACGAGAAGAGTAATCAGTACAGAGCTGCAGAGGACTGTGTCTATAGTAGTGTAGTATAGGACTCTCGACTAGATGTAGGTCGGATCTGTGTCTGTTTGTGTACGAGAAGAGTAATCAGTACAGAGCTGCAGAGGACTGTGTCTATAGTAGTGTAGTATAGGACTCTCGACTAGATGTAGGTCGGATCTGTGTCTGTTTGTGTACGAGAAGAGTAATCAGTACAGAGCTGCAGAGGACTGTGTCTATAGTAGTGTAGTATAGGACTCTCGACTAGATGTAGGTCGGATCTGTGTCTGTTTGTGTACGAGAAGAGTAATCAGTACAGAGCTGCAGAGGACTGTGTCTATAGTAGTGTAGTATAGGACTCTCGACTAGATGTAGGTCGGATCTGTGTCTGTTTGTGTACGAGAAGAGTAATCAGTACAGAGCTGCAGAGGACTGTGTCTATAGCAGTGTAGTATAGGACTCTCGACTAGATGTAGGTCGGATCTGTCTGTTTGTGTACGAGAAGAGTAATCAGTACAGAGCTGCAGAGGACTGTGTCTATAGTAGTGTAGTATAGGACTCTCGACTAGATGTAGGTCGGATCTGTGTCTGTTTGTGTACGAGAAGAGTAATCAGTACAGAGCTGCAGAGGACTGTGTCTATAGTAGTGTAGTATAGGACTCTCGACTAGATGTAGGTCGGATCTGTGTCTGTTTGTGTACGAGAAGAGTAATCAGTACAGAGCTGCAGAGGACTGTGTCTATAGTAGTGTAGTATAGGACTCTCGACTAGATGTAGGTCGGATCTGTGTCTGTTTGTGTACGAGAAGAGTAATCAGTACAGAGCTGCAGAGGACTGTGTCTATAGTAGTGTAGTATAGGACTCTCGGCTAGATGTAGGTCGGATCTGTGTCTGTTTGTGTACGAGAAGAGTAATCAGTACAGAGCTGCAGAGGACTGTGTCTATAGTAGTGTAGTATAGGACTCTCGGCTAGATGTAGGTCGGATCTGTGTCTGTTTGTGTACGAGAAGAGTAATCAGTACAGAGCTGCAGAGGACTGTGTCTATAGTAGTGTAGTATAGGACTCTCGACTAGATGTAGGTCGGATCTGTGTCTGTTTGTGTACGAGAAGAGTAATCAGTACAGAGCTGCAGAGGACTGTGTCTATAGTAGTGTAGTATAGGACTCTCGACTAGATGTAGGTCGGATCTGTGTCTGTTTGTGTACGAGAAGAGTAATCAGTACAGAGCTGCAGAGGACTGTGTCTATAGTAGTGTAGTATAGGACTCTCGACTAGATGTAGGTCGGATCTGTGTCTGTTTGTGTACGAGAAGAGTAATCAGTACAGAGCTGCAGAGGACTGTGTCTATAGTAGTGTAGTATAGGACTCTCGACTAGATGTAGGTCGGATCTGTGTCTGTTTGTGTACGAGAAGAGTAATCAGTACAGAGCTGCAGAGGACTGTGTCTATAGTAGTGTAGTATAGGACTCTCGACTAGATGTAGGTCGGATCTGTGTCTGTTTGTGTACGAGAAGAGTAATCAGTACAGAGCTGCAGAGGACTGTGTCTATAGCAGTGTAGTATAGGACTCTCGACTAGATGTAGGTCGGATCTGTCTGTTTGTGTACGAGAAGAGTAATCAGTACAGAGCTGCAGAGGACTGTGTCTATAGTAGTGTAGTATAGGACTCTCGACTAGATGTAGGTCGGATCTGTGTCTGTTTGTGTACGAGAAGAGTAATCAGTACAGAGCTGCAGAGGACTGTGTCTATAGTAGTGTAGTATAGGACTCTCGACTAGATGTAGGTCGGATCTGTGTCTGTTTGTGTACGAGAAGAGTAATCAGTACAGAGCTGCAGAGGACTGTGTCTATAGTAGTGTAGTATAGGACTCTCGACTAGATGTAGGTCGGATCTGTGTCTGTTTGTGTACGAGAAGAGTAATCAGTACAGAGCTGCAGAGGACTGTGTCTATAGTAGTGTAGTATAGGACTCTCGACTAGATGTAGGTCGGATCTGTGTCTGTTTGTGTACGAGAAGAGTAATCAGTACAGAGCTGCAGAGGACTGTGTCTATAGTAGTGTAGTATAGGACTCTCGGCTAGATGTAGGTCGGATCTGTGTCTGTTTGTGTACGAGAAGAGTAATCAGTACAGAGCTGCAGAGGACTGTGTCTATAGTAGTGTAGTATAGGACTCTCGACTAGATGTAGGTCGGATCTGTGTCTGTTTGTGTACGAGAAGAGTAATCAGTACAGAGCTGCAGAGGACTGTGTCTATAGTAGTGTAGTATAGGACTCTCGACTAGATGTAGGTCGGATCTGTGTCTGTTTGTGTACGAGAAGAGTAATCAGTACAGAGCTGCAGAGGACTGTGTCTATAGTAGTGTAGTATAGGACTCTCGACTAGATGTAGGTCGGATCTGTGTCTGTTTGTGTACGAGAAGAGTAATCAGTACAGAGCTGCAGAGGACTGTGTCTATAGTAGTGTAGTATAGGACTCTCGACTAGATGTAGGTCGGATCTGTGTCTGTTTGTGTACGAGAAGAGTAATCAGTACAGAGCTGCAGAGGACTGTGTCTATAGTAGTGTAGTATAGGACTCTCGACTAGATGTAGGTCGGATCTGTGTCTGTTTGTGTACGAGAAGAGTAATCAGTACAGAGCTGCAGAGGACTGTGTCTATAGTAGTGTAGTATAGGACTCTCGACTAGATGTAGGTCGGATCTGTGTCTGTTTGTGTACGAGAAGAGTAATCAGTACAGAGCTGCAGAGGACTGTGTCTATAGCAGTGTAGTATAGGACTCTCGACTAGATGTAGGTCGGATCTGTCTGTTTGTGTACGAGAAGAGTAATCAGTACAGAGCTGCAGAGGACTGTGTCTATAGTAGTGTAGTATAGGACTCTCGACTAGATGTAGGTCGGATCTGTGTCTGTTTGTGTACGAGAAGAGTAATCAGTACAGAGCTGCAGAGGACTGTGTCTATAGTAGTGTAGTATAGGACTCTCGACTAGATGTAGGTCGGATCTGTGTCTGTTTGTGTACGAGAAGAGTAATCAGTACAGAGCTGCAGAGGACTGTGTCTATAGTAGTGTAGTATAGGACTCTCGACTAGATGTAGGTCGGATCTGTGTCTGTTTGTGTACGAGAAGAGTAATCAGTACAGAGCTGCAGAGGACTGTGTCTATAGCAGTGTAGTATAGGACTCTCGACTAGATGTAGGTCGGATCTGTCTGTTTGTGTACGAGAAGAGTAATCAGTACAGAGCTGCAGAGGACTGTGTCTATAGTAGTGTAGTATAGGACTCTCGACTAGATGTAGGTCGGATCTGTGTCTGTTTGTGTACGAGAAGAGTAATCAGTACAGAGCTGCAGAGGACTGTGTCTATAGTAGTGTAGTATAGGACTCTCGACTAGATGTAGGTCGGATCTGTGTCTGTTTGTGTACGAGAAGAGTAATCAGTACAGAGCTGCAGAGGACTGTGTCTATAGTAGTGTAGTATAGGACTCTCGACTAGATGTAGGTCGGATCTGTGTCTGTTTGTGTACGAGAAGAGTAATCAGTACAGAGCTGCAGAGGACTGTGTCTATAGTAGTGTAGTATAGGACTCTCGACTAGATGTAGGTCGGATCTGTGTCTGTTTGTGTACGAGAAGAGTAATCAGTACAGAGCTGCAGAGGACTGTGTCTATAGTAGTGTAGTATAGGACTCTCGACTAGATGTAGGTCGGATCTGTGTCTGTTTGTGTACGAGAAGAGTAATCAGTACAGAGCTGCAGAGGACTGTGTCTATAGCAGTGTAGTATAGGACTCTCGACTAGATGTAGGTCGGATCTGTCTGTTTGTGTACGAGAAGAGTAATCAGTACAGAGCTGCAGAGGACTGTGTCTATAGTAGTGTAGTATAGGACTCTCGACTAGATGTAGGTCGGATCTGTCTGTTTGTGTACGAGAAGAGTAATCAGTACAGAGCTGCAGAGGACTGTGTCTATAGTAGTGTTGTATAGGACTCTCGACTAGATGTAGGTCGGATCTGTGTCTGTTTGTG
This sequence comes from Trilocha varians, assembly GCA_030269945.2. Lineage (NCBI taxonomy): Eukaryota > Metazoa > Arthropoda > Insecta > Lepidoptera > Bombycidae > Trilocha > Trilocha varians. The sequence goes on from AP028281.1 coordinate 6,473,813, forward strand.
TACGAGAAGAGTAATCAGTACAGAGCTGCAGAGGACTGTGTCTATAGTAGTGTAGTATAGGACTCTCGACTAGATGTAGGTCGGATCTGTGTCTGTTTGTGTACGAGAAGAGTAATCAGTACAGAGCTGCAGAGGACTGTGTCTATAGTAGTGTTGTATAGGACTCTCGACTAGATGTAGGTCGGATCTGTGTCTGTTTGTGTACGAGAAGAGTAATCAGTACAGAGCTGCAGAGGACTGTGTCTATAGTAGTGTTGTATAGGACTCTCGACTAGATGTAGGTCGGATCTGTGTCTGTTTGTGTACGAGAAGAGTAATCAGTACAGAGCTGCAGAGGACTGTGTCTATAGTAGTGTTGTATAGGACTCTCGACTAGATGTAGGTCGGATCTGTGTCTGTTTGTGTACGAGAAGAGTAATCAGTACAGAGCTGCAGAGGACTGTGTCTATAGTAGTGTAGTATAGGACTCTCGGCTAGATGTAGGTCGGATCTGTGTCTGTTTGTGTACGAGAAGAGTAATCAGTACAGAGCTGCAGAGGACTGTGTCTATAGTAGTGTTGTATAGGACTCTCGACTAGATGTAGGTCGGATCTGTGTCTGTTTGTGTACGAGAAGAGTAATCAGTACAGAGCTGCAGAGGACTGTGTCTATAGTAGTGTAGTATAGGACTCTCGACTAGATGTAGGTCGGATCTGTGTCTGTTTGTGTACGAGAAGAGTAATCAGTACAGAGCTGCAGAGGACTGTGTCTATAGTAGTGTAGTATAGGACTCTCGACTAGATGTAGGTCGGATCTGTGTCTGTTTGTGTACGAGAAGAGTAATCAGTACAGAGCTGCAGAGGACTGTGTCTATAGTAGTGTAGTATAGGACTCTCGACTAGATGTAGGTCGGATCTGTCTGTTTGTGTACGAGAAGAGTAATCAGTACAGAGCTGCAGAGGACTGTGTCTATAGTAGTGTAGTATAGGACTCTCGACTAGATGTAGGTCGGATCTGTGTCTGTTTGTGTACGAGAAGAGTAATCAGTACAGAGCTGCAGAGGACTGTGTCTATAGTAGTGTAGTATAGGACTCTCGACTAGATGTAGGTCGGATCTGTGTCTGTTTGTGTACGAGAAGAGTAATCAGTACAGAGCTGCAGAGGACTGTGTCTATAGTAGTGTAGTATAGGACTCTCGACTAGATGTAGGTCGGATCTGTGTCTGTTTGTGTACGAGAAGAGTAATCAGTACAGAGCTGCAGAGGACTGTGTCTATAGTAGTGTAGTATAGGACTCTCGACTAGATGTAGGTCGGATCTGTGTCTGTTTGTGTACGAGAAGAGTAATCAGTACAGAGCTGCAGAGGACTGTGTCTATAGCAGTGTAGTATAGGACTCTCGGCTAGATGTAGGTCGGATCTGTGTCTGTTTGTGTACGAGAAGAGTAATCAGTACAGAGCTGCAGAGGACTGTGTCTATAGTAGTGTAGTATAGGACTCTCGACTAGATGTAGGTCGGATCTGTGTCTGTTTGTGTACGAGAAGAGTAATCAGTACAGAGCTGCAGAGGACTGTGTCTATAGTAGTGTAGTATAGGACTCTCGACTAGATGTAGGTCGGATCTGTGTCTGTTTGTGTACGAGAAGAGTAATCAGTACAGAGCTGCAGAGGACTGTGTCTATAGTAGTGTAGTATAGGACTCTCGACTAGATGTAGGTCGGATCTGTGTCTGTTTGTGTACGAGAAGAGTAATCAGTACAGAGCTGCAGAGGACTGTGTCTATAGTAGTGTAGTATAGGACTCTCGACTAGATGTAGGTCGGATCTGTGTCTGTTTGTGTACGAGAAGAGTAATCAGTACAGAGCTGCAGAGGACTGTGTCTATAGCAGTGTAGTATAGGACTCTCGGCTAGATGTAGGTCGGATCTGTGTCTGTTTGTGTACGAGAAGAGTAATCAGTACAGAGCTGCAGAGGACTGTGTCTATAGCAGTGTAGTATAGGACTCTCGGCTAGATGTAGGTCGGATCTGTGTCTGTTTGTGTACGAGAAGAGTAATCAGTACAGAGCTGCAGAGGACTGTGTCTATAGTAGTGTAGTATAGGACTCTCGACTAGATGTAGGTCGGATCTGTGTCTGTTTGTGTACGAGAAGAGTAATCAGTACAGAGCTGCAGAGGACTGTGTCTATAGTAGTGTAGTATAGGACTCTCGACTAGATGTAGGTCGGATCTGTGTCTGTTTGTGTACGAGAAGAGTAATCAGTACAGAGCTGCAGAGGACTGTGTCTATAGTAGTGTAGTATAGGACTCTCGACTAGATGTAGGTCGGATCTGTGTCTGTTTGTGTACGAGAAGAGTAATCAGTACAGAGCTGCAGAGGACTGTGTCTATAGTAGTGTAGTATAGGACTCTCGGCTAGATGTAGGTCGGATCTGTGTCTGTTTGTGTACGAGAAGAGTAATCAGTACAGAGCTGCAGAGGACTGTGTCTATAGTAGTGTAGTATAGGATTCTCGGCTAGATGTAGGTCGGATCTGTGTCTGTTTGTGTACGAGAAGAGTAATCAGTACAGAGCTGCAGAGGACTGTGTCTATAGTAGTGTAGTATAGGACTCTCGGCTAGATGTAGGTCGGATCTGTGTCTGTTTGTGTACGAGAAGAGTAATCAGTACAGAGCTGCAGAGGACTGTGTCTATAGTAGTGTAGTATAGGATTCTCGGCTAGATGTAGGTCGGATCTGTGTCTGTTTGTGTACGAGAAGAGTAATCAGTACAGAGCTGCAGAGGACTGTGTCTATAGTAGTGTAGTATAGGACTCTCGGCTAGATGTAGGTCGGATCTGTGTCTGTTTGTGTACGAGAAGAGTAATCAGTACAGAGCTGCAGAGGACTGTGTCTATAGTAGTGTAGTATAGGACTCTCGACTAGATGTAGGTCGGATCTGTGTCTGTTTGTGTACGAGAAGAGTAATCAGTACAGAGCTGCAGAGGACTGTGTCTATAGTAGTGTAGTATAGGACTCTCGGCTAGATGTAGGTCGGATCTGTGTCTGTTTGTGTACGAGAAGAGTAATCAGTACAGAGCTGCAGAGGACTGTGTCTATAGTAGTGTAGTATAGGACTCTCGGCTAGATGTAGGTCGGATCTGTGTCTGTTTGTGTACGAGAAGAGTAATCAGTACAGAGCTGCAGAGGACTGTGTCTATAGTAGTGTAGTATAGGACTCTCGGCTAGATGTAGGTCGGATCTGTGTCTGTTTGTGTACGAGAAGAGTAATCAGTACAGATCTGCAGAGGACTGTGTCTATAGTAGTGTAGTATAGGACTCTCGACTAGATGTAGGTCGGATCTGTGTCTGTTTGTGTACGAGAAGAGTAATCAGTACAGAGCTGCAGAGGACTGTGTCTATAGTAGTGTAGTATAGGACTCTCGACTAGATGTAGGTCGGATCTGTGTCTGTTTGTGTACGAGAAGAGTAATCAGTACAGAGCTGCAGAGGACTGTGTCTATAGTAGTGTAGTATAGGACTCTCGGCTAGATGTAGGTCGGATCTGTGTCTGTTTGTGTACGAGAAGAGTAATCAGTACAGAGCTGCAGAGGACTGTGTCTATAGTAGTGTAGTATAGGATTCTCGGCTAGATGTAGGTCGGATCTGTGTCTGTTTGTGTACGAGAAGAGTAATCAGTACAGAGCTGCAGAGGACTGTGTCTATAGTAGTGTAGTATAGGACTCTCGGCTAGATGTAGGTCGGATCTGTGTCTGTTTGTGTACGAGAAGAGTAATCAGTACAGAGCTGCAGAGGACTGTGTCTATAGTAGTGTAGTATAGGATTCTCGGCTAGATGTAGGTCGGATCTGTGTCTGTTTGTGTACGAGAAGAGTAATCAGTACAGAGCTGCAGAGGACTGTGTCTATAGTAGTGTAGTATAGGACTCTCGGCTAGATGTAGGTCGGATCTGTGTCTGTTTGTGTACGAGAAGAGTAATCAGTACAGAGCTGCAGAGGACTGTGTCTATAGTAGTGTAGTATAGGACTCTCGGCTAGATGTAGGTCGGATCTGTGTCTGTTTGTGTACGAGAAGAGTAATCAGTACAGAGCTGCAGAGGACTGTGTCTATAGTAGTGTAGTATAGGACTCTCGGCTAGATGTAGGTCGGATCTGTGTCTGTTTGTGTACGAGAAGAGTAATCAGTACAGAGCTGCAGAGGACTGTGTCTATAGTAGTGTAGTATAGGACTCTCGGCTAGATGTAGGTCGGATCTGTGTCTGTTTGTGTACGAGAAGAGTAATCAGTACAGAGCTGCAGAGGACTGTGTCTATAGTAGTGTAGTATAGGACTCTCGGCTAGATGTAGGTCGGATCTGTGTCTGTTTGTGTACGAGAAGAGTAATCAGTACAGAGCTGCAGAGGACTGTGTCTATAGTAGTGTAGTATAGGACTCTCGGCTAGATGTAGGTCGGATCTGTGTCTGTTTGTGTACGAGAAGAGTAATCAGTACAGAGCTGCAGAGGACTGTGTCTATAGTAGTGTAGTATAGGACTCTCGGCTAGATGTAGGTCGGATCTGTGTCTGTTTGTGTACGAGAAGAGTAATCAGTACAGAGCTGCAGAGGACTGTGTCTATAGTAGTGTAGTATAGGACTCTCGGCTAGATGTAGGTCGGATCTGTGTCTGTTTGTGTACGAGAAGAGTAATCAGTACAGAGCTGCAGAGGACTGTGTCTATAGTAGTGTAGTATAGGACTCTCGGCTAGATGTAGGTCGGATCTGTGTCTGTTTGTGTACGAGAAGAGTAATCAGTACAGAGCTGCAGAGGACTGTGTCTATAGTAGTGTAGTATAGGACTCTCGGCTAGATGTAGGTCGGATCTGTGTCTGTTTGTGTACGAGAAGAGTAATCAGTACAGAGCTGCAGAGGACTGTGTCTATAGTAGTGTAGTATAGGACTCTCGGCTAGATGTAGGTCGGATCTGTGTCTGTTTGTGTACGAGAAGAGTAATCAGTACAGAGCTGCAGAGGACTGTGTCTATAGTAGTGTAGTATAGGACTCTCGGCTAGATGTAGGTCGGATCTGTGTCTGTTTGTGTACGAGAAGAGTAATCAGTACAGAGCTGCAGAGGACTGTGTCTATAGTAGTGTAGTATAGGACTCTCGGCTAGATGTAGGTCGGATCTGTGTCTGTTTGTGTACGAGAAGAGTAATCAGTACAGAGCTGCAGAGGACTGTGTCTATAGTAGTGTAGTATAGGATTCTCGGCTAGATGTAGGTCGGATCTGTGTCTGTTTGTGTACGAGAAGAGTAATCAGTACAGAGCTGCAGAGGACTGTGTCTATAGTAGTGTAGTATAGGACTCTCGGCTAGATGTAGGTCGGATCTGTGTCTGTTTGTGTACGAGAAGAGTAATCAGTACAGAGCTGCAGAGGACTGTGTCTATAGTAGTGTAGTATAGGACTCTCGGCTAGATGTAGGTCGGATCTGTGTCTGTTTGTGTACGAGAAGAGTAATCAGTACAGAGCTGCAGAGGACTGTGTCTATAGTAGTGTAGTATAGGACTCTCGGCTAGATGTAGGTCGGATCTGTGTCTGTTTGTGTACGAGAAGAGTAATCAGTACAGAGCTGCAGAGGACTGTGTCTATAGTAGTGTAGTATAGGACTCTCGGCTAGATGTAGGTCGGATCTGTGTCTGTTTGTGTACGAGAAGAGTAATCAGTACAGAGCTGCAGAGGACTGTGTCTATAGCAGTGTAGTATAGGACTCTCGGCTAGATGTAGGTCGGATCTGTGTCTGTTTGTGTACGAGAAGAGTAATCAGTACAGAGCTGCAGAGGACTGTGTCTATAGTAGTGTAGTATAGGACTCTCGGCTAGATGTAGGTCGGATCTGTGTCTGTTTGTGTACGAGAAGAGTAATCAGTACAGAGCTGCAGAGGACTGTGTCTATAGTAGTGTAGTATAGGACTCTCGGCTAGATGTAGGTCGGATCTGTGTCTGTTTGTGTACGAGAAGAGTAATCAGTACAGAGCTGCAGAGGACTGTGTCTATAGTAGTGTAGTATAGGACTCTCGGCTAGATGTAGGTCGGATCTGTGTCTGTTTGTGTACGAGAAGAGTAATCAGTACAGAGCTGCAGAGGACTGTGTCTATAGTAGTGTAGTATAGGACTCTCGGCTAGATGTAGGTCGGATCTGTGTCTGTTTGTGTACGAGAAGAGTAATCAGTACAGAGCTGCAGAGGACTGTGTCTATAGTAGTGTAGTATAGGACTCTCGGCTAGATGTAGGTCGGATCTGTGTCTGTTTGTGTACGAGAAGAGTAATCAGTACAGAGCTGCAGAGGACTGTGTCTATAGTAGTGTAGTATAGGACTCTCGGCTAGATGTAGGTCGGATCTGTGTCTGTTTGTGTACGAGAAGAGTAATCAGTACAGAGCTGCAGAGGACTGTGTCTATAGTAGTGTAGTATAGGACTCTCGGCTAGATGTAGGTCGGATCTGTGTCTGTTTGTGTACGAGAAGAGTAATCAGTACAGAGCTGCAGAGGACTGTGTCTATAGTAGTGTAGTATAGGACTCTCGGCTAGATGTAGGTCGGATCTGTGTCTGTTTGTGTACGAGAAGAGTAATCAGTACAGAGCTGCAGAGGACTGTGTCTATAGTAGTGTAGTATAGGACTCTCGGCTAGATGTAGGTCGGATCTGTGTCTGTTTGTGTACGAGAAGAGTAATCAGTACAGAGCTGCAGAGGACTGTGTCTATAGTAGTGTAGTATAGGACTCTCGGCTAGATGTAGGTCGGATCTGTGTCTGTTTGTGTACGAGAAGAGTAATCAGTACAGAGCTGCAGAGGACTGTGTCTATAGTAGTGTAGTATAGGACTCTCGGCTAGATGTAGGTCGGATCTGTGTCTGTTTGTGTACGAGAAGAGTAATCAGTACAGAGCTGCAGAGGACTGTGTCTATAGTAGTGTAGTATAGGACTCTCGGCTAGATGTAGGTCGGATCTGTGTCTGTTTGTGTACGAGAAGAGTAATCAGTACAGAGCTGCAGAGGACTGTGTCTATAGTAGTGTAGTATAGGACTCTCGGCTAGATGTAGGTCGGATCTGTGTCTGTTTGTGTACGAGAAGAGTAATCAGTACAGAGCTGCAGAGGACTGTGTCTATAGTAGTGTAGTATAGGACTCTCGGCTAGATGTAGGTCGGATCTGTGTCTGTTTGTGTACGAGAAGAGTAATCAGTACAGAGCTGCAGAGGACTGTGTCTATAGTAGTGTAGTATAGGACTCTCGGCTAGATGTAGGTCGGATCTGTGTCTGTTTGTGTACGAGAAGAGTAATCAGTACAGAGCTGCAGAGGACTGTGTCTATAGTAGTGTAGTATAGGACTCTCGGCTAGATGTAGGTCGGATCTGTGTCTGTTTGTGTACGAGAAGAGTAATCAGTACAGAGCTGCAGAGGACTGTGTCTATAGTAGTGTAGTATAGGACTCTCGGCTAGATGTAGGTCGGATCTGTGTCTGTTTGTGTACGAGAAGAGTAATCAGTACAGAGCTGCAGAGGACTGTGTCTATAGTAGTGTAGTATAGGACTCTCGGCTAGATGTAGGTCGGATCTGTGTCTGTTTGTGTACGAGAAGAGTAATCAGTACAGAGCTGCAGAGGACTGTGTCTATAGTAGTGTAGTATAGGACTCTCGGCTAGATGTAGGTCGGATCTGTGTCTGTTTGTGTACGAGAAGAGTAATCAGTACAGAGCTGCAGAGGACTGTGTCTATAGTAGTGTAGTATAGGACTCTCGGCTAGATGTAGGTCGGATCTGTGTCTGTTTGTGTACGAGAAGAGTAATCAGTACAGAGCTGCTGAGGACTGTGTCTATAGTAGTGTAGTATAGGACTCTCGGCTAGATGTAGGTCGGATCTGTGTCTGTTTGTGTACGAGAAGAGTAATCAGTACAGAGCTGCTGAGGACTGTGTCTATAGGAGTGTAGTATAGGACTCTCGGCTAGATGTAGGTCGGATCTGTCTGTTTGTGTACGAGAAGAGTAATCAGTACAGAGCTGCAGAGGACTGTGTCTATAGCAGTGTAGTATAGGACTCTCGACTAGATGTAGGTCGGATCTGTGTCTGTTTGTGTACGAGAAGAGTAATCAGTACAGAGCTGCTGAGGACTGTGTCTATAGTAGTGTAGTATAGGACTCTCGGCTAGATGTAGGTCGGATCTGTGTCTGTTTGTGTACGAGAAGAGTAATCAGTACAGAGCTGCAGAGGACTGTGTCTATAGTAGTGTTGTATAGGACTCTCGGCTAGATGTAGGTCGGATCTGTCTGTTTGTGTACGAGAAGAGTAATCAGTACAGAGCTGCTGAGGACTGTGTCTATAGTAGTGTAGTATAGGACTCTCGGCTAGATGTAGGTCGGATCTGTGTCTGTTTGTGTACGAGAAGAGTAATCAGTACAGAGCTGCTGAGGACTGTGTCTATAGTAGTGTAGTATAGGACTCTCGGCTAGATGTAGGTCGGATCTGTCTGTTTGTGTACGAGAAGAGTAATCAGTACAGAGCTGCAGAGGACTGTGTCTATAGCAGTGTAGTATAGGACTCTCGACTAGATGTAGGTCGGATCTGTGTCTGTTTGTGTACGAGAAGAGTAATCAGTACAGAGCTGCTGAGGACTGTGTCTATAGTAGTGTAGTATAGGACTCTCGGCTAGATGTAGGTCGGATCTGTCTGTTTGTGTACGAGAAGAGTAATCAGTACAGAGCTGCAGAGGACTGTGTCTATAGCAGTGTAGTATAGGACTCTCGACTAGATGTAGGTCGGATCTGTGTCTGTTTGTGTACGAGAAGAGTAATCAGTACAGAGCTGCAGAGGACTGTGTCTATAGTAGTGTAGTATAGGACTCTCGGCTAGATGTAGGTCGGATCTGTGTCTGTTTGTGTACGAGAAGAGTAATCAGTACAGAGCTGCAGAGGACTGTGTCTATAGTAGTGTAGTATAGGACTCTCGGCTAGATGTAGGTCGGATCTGTGTCTGTTTGTGTACGAGAAGAGTAATCAGTACAGAGCTGCAGAGGACTGTGTCTATAGCAGTGTAGTATAGGACTCTCGACTAGATGTAGGTCGGATCTGTGTCTGTTTGTGTACGAGAAGAGTAATCAGTACAGAGCTGCTGAGGACTGTGTCTATAGTAGTGTAGTATAGGACTCTCGGCTAGATGTAGGTCGGATCTGTGTCTGTTTGTGTACGAGAAGAGTAATCAGTACAGAGCTGCTGAGGACTGTGTCTATAGTAGTGTAGTATAGGACTCTCGGCTAGATGTAGGTCGGATCTGTCTGTTTGTGTACGAGAAGAGTAATCAGTACAGAGCTGCAGAGGACTGTGTCTATAGTAGTGTAGTATAGGACTCTCGGCTAGATGTAGGTCGGATCTGTCTGTTTGTGTACGAGAAGAGTAATCAGTACAGAGCTGCAGAGGACTGTGTCTATAGCAGTGTAGTATAGGACTCTCGACTAGATGTAGGTCGGATCTGTGTCTGTTTGTGTACGAGAAGAGTAATCAGTACAGAGCTGCAGAGGACTGTGTCTATAGTAGTGTAGTATAGGACTCTCGGCTAGATGTAGGTCGGATCTGTGTCTGTTTGTGTACGAGAAGAGTAATCAGTACAGAGCTGCAGAGGACTGTGTCTATAGTAGTGTAGTATAGGACTCTCGGCTAGATGTAGGTCGGATCTGTGTCTGTTTGTGTACGAGAAGAGTAATCAGTACAGAGCTGCTGAGGACTGTGTCTATAGTAGTGTAGTATAGGACTCTCGGCTAGATGTAGGTCGGATCTGTCTGTTTGTGTACGAGAAGAGTAATCAGTACAGAGCTGCAGAGGACTGTGTCTATAGCAGTGTAGTATAGGACTCTCGACTAGATGTAGGTCGGATCTGTGTCTGTTTGTGTACGAGAAGAGTAATCAGTACAGAGCTGCAGAGGACTGTGTCTATAGTAGTGTAGTATAGGACTCTCGGCTAGATGTAGGTCGGATCTGTGTCTGTTTGTGTACGAGAAGAGTAATCAGTACAGAGCTGCAGAGGACTGTGTCTATAGTAGTGTAGTATAGGACTCTCGGCTAGATGTAGGTCGGATCTGTGTCTGTTTGTGTACGAGAAGAGTAATCAGTACAGAGCTGCAGAGGACTGTGTCTATAGTAGTGTAGTATAGGACTCTCGGCTAGATGTAGGTCGGATCTGTGTCTGTTTGTGTACGAGAAGAGTAATCAGTACAGAGCTGCTGAGGACTGTGTCTATAGTAGTGTAGTATAGGACTCTCGGCTAGATGTAGGTCGGATCTGTGTCTGTTTGTGTACGAGAAGAGTAATCAGTACAGAGCTGCTGAGGACTGTGTCTATAGTAGTGTAGTATAGGACTCTCGGCTAGATGTAGGTCGGATCTGTCTGTTTGTGTACGAGAAGAGTAATCAGTACAGAGCTGCAGAGGACTGTGTCTATAGCAGTGTAGTATAGGACTCTCGACTAGATGTAGGTCGGATCTGTGTCTGTTTGTGTACGAGAAGAGTAATCAGTACAGAGCTGCTGAGGACTGTGTCTATAGTAGTGTAGTATAGGACTCTCGGCTAGATGTAGGTCGGATCTGTCTGTTTGTGTACGAGAAGAGTAATCAGTACAGAGCTGCAGAGGACTGTGTCTATAGCAGTGTAGTATAGGACTCTCGACTAGATGTAGGTCGGATCTGTGTCTGTTTGTGTACGAGAAGAGTAATCAGTACAGAGCTGCAGAGGACTGTGTCTATAGTAGTGTAGTATAGGACTCTCGGCTAGATGTAGGTCGGATCTGTGTCTGTTTGTGTACGAGAAGAGTAATCAGTACAGAGCTGCTGAGGACTGTGTCTATAGTAGTGTAGTATAGGACTCTCGGCTAGATGTAGGTCGGATCTGTCTGTTTGTGTACGAGAAGAGTAATCAGTACAGAGCTGCAGAGGACTGTGTCTATAGCAGTGTAGTATAGGACTCTCGACTAGATGTAGGTCGGATCTGTGTCTGTTTGTGTACGAGAAGAGTAATCAGTACAGAGCTGCAGAGGACTGTGTCTATAGTAGTGTAGTATAGGACTCTCGGCTAGATGTAGGTCGGATCTGTGTCTGTTTGTGTACGAGAAGAGTAATCAGTACAGAGCTGCAGAGGACTGTGTCTATAGTAGTGTAGTATAGGACTCTCGGCTAGATGTAGGTCGGATCTGTGTCTGTTTGTGTACGAGAAGAGTAATCAGTACAGAGCTGCAGAGGACTGTGTCTATAGTAGTGTAGTATAGGACTCTCGGCTAGATGTAGGTCGGATCTGTGTCTGTTTGTGTACGAGAAGAGTAATCAGTACAGAGCTGCTGAGGACTGTGTCTATAGTAGTGTAGTATAGGACTCTCGGCTAGATGTAGGTCGGATCTGTGTCTGTTTGTGTACGAGAAGAGTAATCAGTACAGAGCTGCTGAGGAATGTGTCTATAGTAGTGTAGTATAGGACTCTCGGCTAGATGTAGGTCGGATCTGTCTGTTTGTGTACGAGAAGAGTAATCAGTACAGAGCTGCAGAGGACTGTGTCTATAGCAGTGTAGTATAGGACTCTCGACTAGATGTAGGTCGGATCTGTGTCTGTTTGTGTACGAGAAGAGTAATCAGTACAGAGCTGCAGAGGACTGTGTCTATAGTAGTGTAGTATAGGACTCTCGGCTAGATGTAGGTCGGATCTGTGTCTGTTTGTGTACGAGAAGAGTAATCAGTACAGAGCTGCAGAGGACTGTGTCTATAGTAGTGTAGTATAGGACTCTCGGCTAGATGTAGGTCGGATCTGTGTCTGTTTGTGTACGAGAAGAGTAATCAGTACAGAGCTGCTGAGGACTGTGTCTATAGTAGTGTAGTATAGGACTCTCGGCTAGATGTAGGTCGGATCTGTCTGTTTGTGTACGAGAAGAGTAATCAGTACAGAGCTGCAGAGGACTGTGTCTATAGCAGTGTAGTATAGGACTCTCGACTAGATGTAGGTCGGATCTGTGTCTGTTTGTGTACGAGAAGAGTAATCAGTACAGAGCTGCAGAGGACTGTGTCTATAGTAGTGTAGTATAGGACTCTCGGCTAGATGTAGGTCGGATCTGTGTCTGTTTGTGTACGAGAAGAGTAATCAGTACAGAGCTGCAGAGGACTGTGTCTATAGTAGTGTAGTATAGGACTCTCGGCTAGATGTAGGTCGGATCTGTGTCTGTTTGTGTACGAGAAGAGTAATCAGTACAGAGCTGCAGAGGACTGTGTCTATAGTAGTGTAGTATAGGACTCTCGGCTAGATGTAGGTCGGATCTGTGTCTGTTTGTGTACGAGAAGAGTAATCAGTACAGAGCTGCAGAGGACTGTGTCTATAGTAGTGTAGTATAGGACTCTCGGCTAGATGTAGGTCGGATCTGTGTCTGTTTGTGTACGAGAAGAGTAATCAGTACAGAGCTGCTGAGGACTGTGTCTATAGTAGTGTAGTATAGGACTCTCGGCTAGATGTAGGTCGGATCTGTGTCTGTTTGTGTACGAGAAGAGTAATCAGTACAGAGCTGCTGAGGACTGTGTCTATAGTAGTGTAGTATAGGACTCTCGGCTAGATGTAGGTCGGATCTGTCTGTTTGTGTACGAGAAGAGTAATCAGTACAGAGCTGCAGAGGACTGTGTCTATAGCAGTGTAGTATAGGACTCTCGACTAGATGTAGGTCGGATCTGTGTCTGTTTGTGTACGAGAAGAGTAATCAGTACAGAGCTGCAGAGGACTGTGTCTATAGTAGTGTAGTATAGGACTCTCGGCTAGATGTAGGTCGGATCTGTGTCTGTTTGTGTACGAGAAGAGTAATCAGTACAGAGCTGCAGAGGACTGTGTCTATAGTAGTGTAGTATAGGACTCTCGGCTAGATGTAGGTCGGATCTGTGTCTGTTTGTGTACGAGAAGAGTAATCAGTACAGAGCTGCTGAGGACTGTGTCTATAGTAGTGTAGTATAGGACTCTCGGCTAGATGTAGGTCGGATCTGTCTGTTTGTGTACGAGAAGAGTAATCAGTACAGAGCTGCAGAGGACTGTGTCTATAGCAGTGTAGTATAGGACTCTCGACTAGATGTAGGTCGGATCTGTGTCTGTTTGTGTACGAGAAGAGTAATCAGTACAGAGCTGCAGAGGACTGTGTCTATAGTAGTGTAGTATAGGACTCTCGGCTAGATGTAGGTCGGATCTGTGTCTGTTTGTGTACGAGAAGAGTAATCAGTACAGAGCTGCAGAGGACTGTGTCTATAGTAGTGTAGTATAGGACTCTCGGCTAGATGTAGGTCGGATCTGTGTCTGTTTGTGTACGAGAAGAGTAATCAGTACAGAGCTGCAGAGGACTGTGTCTATAGTAGTGTAGTATAGGACTCTCGGCTAGATGTAGGTCGGATCTGTGTCTGTTTGTGTACGAGAAGAGTAATCAGTACAGAGCTGCTGAGGACTGTGTCTATAGTAGTGTAGTATAGGACTCTCGGCTAGATGTAGGTCGGATCTGTGTCTGTTTGTGTACGAGAAGAGTAATCAGTACAGAGCTGCTGAGGACTGTGTCTATAGTAGTGTAGTATAGGACTCTCGGCTAGATGTAGGTCGGATCTGTCTGTTTGTGTACGAGAAGAGTAATCAGTACAGAGCTGCAGAGGACTGTGTCTATAGCAGTGTAGTATAGGACTCTCGACTAGATGTAGGTCGGATCTGTGTCTGTTTGTGTACGAGAAGAGTAATCAGTACAGAGCTGCTGAGGACTGTGTCTATAGTAGTGTAGTATAGGACTCTCGGCTAGATGTAGGTCGGATCTGTCTGTTTGTGTACGAGAAGAGTAATCAGTACAGAGCTGCAGAGGACTGTGTCTATAGCAGTGTAGTATAGGACTCTCGACTAGATGTAGGTCGGATCTGTGTCTGTTTGTGTTCGAGAAGAGTAATCAGTACAGAGCTGCAGAGGACTGTGTCTATAGTAGTGTAGTATAGGACTCTCGGCTAGATGTAGGTCGGATCTGTGTCTGTTTGTGTACGAGAAGAGTAATCAGTACAGAGCTGCAGAGGACTGTGTCTATAGTAGTGTAGTATAGGACTCTCGGCTAGATGTAGGTCGGATCTGTGTCTGTTTGTGTACGAGAAGAGTAATCAGTACAGAGCTGCAGAGGACTGTGTCTATAGCAGTGTAGTATAGGACTCTCGACTAGATGTAGGTCGGATCTGTGTCTGTTTGTGTACGAGAAGAGTAATCAGTACAGAGCTGCTGAGGACTGTGTCTATAGTAGTGTAGTATAGGACTCTCGGCTAGATGTAGGTCGGATCTGTGTCTGTTTGTGTACGAGAAGAGTAATCAGTACAGAGCTGCTGAGGACTGTGTCTATAGTAGTGTAGTATAGGACTCTCGGCTAGATGTAGGTCGGATCTGTCTGTTTGTGTACGAGAAGAGTAATCAGTACAGAGCTGCAGAGGACTGTGTCTATAGTAGTGTAGTATAGGACTCTCGGCTAGATGTAGGTCGGATCTGTCTGTTTGTGTACGAGAAGAGTAATCAGTACAGAGCTGCAGAGGACTGTGTCTATAGCAGTGTAGTATAGGACTCTCGACTAGATGTAGGTCGGATCTGTGTCTGTTTGTGTACGAGAAGAGTAATCAGTACAGAGCTGCAGAGGACTGTGTCTATAGTAGTGTAGTATAGGACTCTCGGCTAGATGTAGGTCGGATCTGTGTCTGTTTGTGTACGAGAAGAGTAATCAGTACAGAGCTGCAGAGGACTGTGTCTATAGTAGTGTAGTATAGGACTCTCGGCTAGATGTAGGTCGGATCTGTGTCTGTTTGTGTACGAGAAGAGTAATCAGTACAGAGCTGCTGAGGACTGTGTCTATAGTAGTGTAGTATAGGACTCTCGGCTAGATGTAGGTCGGATCTGTCTGTTTGTGTACGAGAAGAGTAATCAGTACAGAGCTGCAGAGGACTGTGTCTATAGCAGTGTAGTATAGGACTCTCGACTAGATGTAGGTCGGATCTGTGTCTGTTTGTGTACGAGAAGAGTAATCAGTACAGAGCTGCAGAGGACTGTGTCTATAGCAGTGTAGTATAGGACTCTCGACTAGATGTAGGTCGGATCTGTGTCTGTTTGTGTACGAGAAGAGTAATCAGTACAGAGCTGCAGAGGACTGTGTCTATAGTAGTGTAGTATAGGACTCTCGGCTAGATGTAGGTCGGATCTGTGTCTGTTTGTGTACGAGAAGAGTAATCAGTACAGAGCTGCAGAGGACTGTGTCTATAGTAGTGTAGTATAGGACTCTCGGCTAGATGTAGGTCGGATCTGTGTCTGTTTGTGTACGAGAAGAGTAATCAGTACAGAGCTGCAGAGGACTGTGTCTATAGCAGTGTAGTATAGGACTCTCGACTAGATGTAGGTCGGATCTGTGTCTGTTTGTGTACGAGAAGAGTAATCAGTACAGAGCTGCAGAGGACTGTGTCTATAGTAGTGTAGTATAGGACTCTCGGCTAGATGTAGGTCGGATCTGTGTCTGTTTGTGTACGAGAAGAGTAATCAGTACAGAGCTGCAGAGGACTGTGTCTATAGTAGTGTAGTATAGGACTCTCGGCTAGATGTAGGTCGGATCTGTGTCTGTTTGTGTACGAGAAGAGTAATCAGTACAGAGCTGCAAAGGACTGTGTCTATAGCAGTGTAGTATAGGACTCTCGGCTAGATGTAGGTCGGATCTGTCTGTTTGTGTACGAGAAGAGTAATCAGTACAGAGCTGCAGAGGACTGTGTCTATAGCAGTGTAGTATAGGACTCTCGACTAGATGTAGGTCGGATCTGTGTCTGTTTGTGTACGAGAAGAGTAATCAGTACAGAGCTGCAGAGGACTGTGTCTATAGTAGTGTAGTATAGGACTCTCGGCTAGATGTAGGTCGGATCTGTGTCTGTTTGTGTACGAGAAGAGTAATCAGTACAGAGCTGCAGAGGACTGTGTCTATAGCAGTGTAGTATAGGACTCTCGACTAGATGTAGGTCGGATCTGTGTCTGTTTGTGTACGAGAAGAGTAATCAGTACAGAGCTGCAGAGGACTGTGTCTATAGTAGTGTAGTATAGGACTCTCGGCTAGATGTAGGTCGGATCTGTGTCTGTTTGTGTACGAGAAGAGTAATCAGTACAGAGCTGCAGAGGACTGTGTCTATAGTAGTGTAGTACAGGACTCTCGGCTAGATGTAGGTCGGATCTGTGTCTGTTTGTGTACGAGAAGAGTAATCTGTGTCTGTTTGTGTACGAGAAGAGTAATCAGTACAGAGCTGCAGAGGACTGTGTCTATAGTAGTGTAGTACAGGACTCTCGGCTAGATGTAGGTCGGATCTGTGTCTGTTTGTGTACGAGAAGAGTAATCAGTACAGAGCTGCAGAGGACTGTGTCTATAGTAGTGTAGTATAGGACTCTCGGCTAGATGTAGGTCGGATCTGTGTCTGTTTGTGTACGAGAAGAGTAATCAGTACAGAGCTGCAGAGGACTGTGTCTATAGTAGTGTAGTATAGGATTCTCGGCTAGATGTAGGTCGGATCTGTGTCTGTTTGTGTACGAGAAGAGTAATCTGTGTCTGTTTGTGTACGAGAAGAGTAATCAGTACAGAGCTGCAGAGGACTGTGTCTATAGTAGTGTAGTACAGGACTCTCGGCTAGATGTAGGTCGGATCTGTGTCTGTTTGTGTACGAGAAGAGTAATCTGTGTCTGTTTGTGTACGAGAAGAGTAATCAGTACAGAGCTGCAGAGGACTGTGTCTATAGTAGTGTAGTACAGGACTCTCGGCTAGATGTAGGTCGGATCTGTGTCTGTTTGTGTACGAGAAGAGTAATCAGTACAGAGCTGCAGAGGACTGTGTCTATAGTAGTGTAGTATAGGACTCTCGGCTAGATGTAGGTCGGATCTGTGTCTGTTTGTGTACGAGAAGAGTAATCAGTACAGAGCTGCAGAGGACTGTGTCTATAGTAGTGTAGTATAGGATTCTCGGCTAGATGTAGGTCGGATCTGTGTCTGTTTGTGTACCAGAAGAGTAATCAGTACAGAGCTGCAGAGGACTGTGTCTATAGTAGTGTAGTATAGGACACTCGGCTAGATGTAGGTCGGATCTGTGTCTGTTTGTGTACGAGAAGAGTAATCAGTACAGAGCTGCAGAGGACTGTGTCTATAGTAGTGTAGTATAGGACTCTCGGCTAGATGTAGGTCGGATCTGTGTCTGTTTGTGTACGAGAAGAGTAATCAGTACAGAGCTGCAGAGGACTGTGTCTATAGTAGTGTAGTATAGGACTCTCGGCTAGATGTAGGTCGGATCTGTGTCTGTTTGTGTACGAGAAGAGTAATCAGTACAGAGCTGCAGAGGACTGTGTCTATAGTAGTGTAGTATAGGACACTCGGCTAGATGTAGGTCGGATCTGTGTCTGTTTGTGTACGAGAAGAGTAATCAGTACAGAGCTGCAGAGGACTGTGTCTATAGTAGTGTAGTATAGGACTCTCGGCTAGATGTAGGTCGGATCTGTGTCTGTTTGTGTACGAGAAGAGTAATCAGTACAGAGCTGCAGAGGACTGTGTCTATAGTAGTGTAGTATAGGACTCTCGGCTAGATGTAGGTCGGATCTGTGTCTGTTTGTGTACGAGAAGAGTAATCAGTACAGAGCTGCAGAGGACTGTGTCTATAGTAGTGTAGTACAGGACTCTCGGCTAGATGTAGGTCGGATCTGTGTCTGTTTGTGTACGAGAAGAGTAATCAGTACAGAGCTGCAGAGGACTGTGTCTATAGCAGTGTAGTATAGGACTCTCGGCTAGATGTAGGTCGGATCTGTGTCTGTTTGTGTACGAGAAGAGTAATCAGTACAGAGCTGCAGAGGACTGTGTCTATAGCAGTGTAGTATAGGACTCTCGACTAGATGTAGGTCGGATCTGTCTGTTTGTGTACGAGAAGAGTAATCAGTACAGAGCTGCAGAGGACTGTGTCTATAGCAGTGTAGTATAGGACTCTCGACTAGATGTAGGTCGGATCTGTGTCTGTTTGTGTACGAGAAGAGTAATCAGTACAGAGCTGCAGAGGACTGTGTCTATAGTAGTGTAGTATAGGACACTCGGCTAGATGTAGGTCGGATCTGTGTCTGTTTGTGTACGAGAAGAGTAATCAGTACAGAGCTGCAGAGGACTGTGTCTATAGTAGTGTAGTATAGGACTCTCGGCTAGATGTAGGTCGGATCTGTGTCTGTTTGTGTACGAGAAGAGTAATCAGTACAGAGCTGCAGAGGACTGTGTCTATAGTAGTGTAGTATAGGACTCTCGGCTAGATGTAGGTCGGATCTGTGTCTGTTTGTGTACGAGAAGAGTAATCAGTACAGAGCTGCAGAGGACTGTGTCTATAGTAGTGTAGTACAGGACTCTCGGCTAGATGTAGGTCGGATCTGTGTCTGTTTGTGTACGAGAAGAGTAATCAGTACAGAGCTGCAGAGGACTGTGTCTATAGTAGTGTAGTATAGGACTCTCGGCTAGATGTAGGTCGGATCTGTCTGTTTGTGTACGAGAAGAGTAATCAGTACAGAGCTGCAGAGGACTGTGTCTATAGCAGTGTAGTATAGGACTCTCGACTAGATGTAGGTCGGATCTGTGTCTGTTTGTGTACGAGAAGAGTAATCAGTACAGAGCTGCAGAGGACTGTGTCTATAGTAGTGTAGTATAGGACTCTCGGCTAGATGTAGGTCGGATCTGTGTCTGTTTGTGTACGAGAAGAGTAATCAGTACAGAGCTGCAGAGGACTGTGTCTATAGTAGTGTAGTATAGGACACTCGGCTAGATGTAGGTCGGATCTGTGTCTGTTTGTGTACGAGAAGAGTAATCAGTACAGAGCTGCAGAGGACTGTGTCTATAGTAGTGTAGTATAGGACTCTCGGCTAGATGTAGGTCGGATCTGTGTCTGTTTGTGTACGAGAAGAGTAATCAGTACAGAGCTGCAGAGGACTGTGTCTATAGTAGTGTAGTATAGGACTCTCGGCTAGATGTAGGTCGGATCTGTGTCTGTTTGTGTACGAGAAGAGTAATCAGTACAGAGCTGCAGAGGACTGTGTCTATAGTAGTGTAGTACAGGACTCTCGGCTAGATGTAGGTCGGATCTGTGTCTGTTTGTGTACGAGAAGAGTAATCAGTACAGAGCTGCAGAGGACTGTGTCTATAATAGTGTAGTATAGGACTCTCGGCTAGATGTAGGTCGGATCTGTGTCTGTTTGTGTACGAGAAGAGTAATCAGTACAGAGCTGCAGAGGACTGTGTCTATAGTAGTGTAGTATAGGACTCTCGGCTAGATGTAGGTCGGATCTGTGTCTGTTTGTGTACGAGAAGAGTAATCAGTACAGAGCTGCAGAGGACTGTGTCTATAGTAGTGTAGTATAGGACACTCGGCTAGATGTAGGTCGGATCTGTGTCTGTTTGTGTACGAGAAGAGTAATCAGTACAGAGCTGCAGAGGACTGTGTCTATAGTAGTGTAGTATAGGACTCTCGGCTAGATGTAGGTCGGATCTGTGTCTGTTTGTGTACGAGAAGAGTAATCAGTACAGAGCTGCAGAGGACTGTGTCTATAGTAGTGTAGTATAGGACTCTCGGCTAGATGTAGGTCGGATCTGTGTCTGTTTGTGTACGAGAAGAGTAATCAGTACAGAGCTGCAGAGGACTGTGTCTATAGTAGTGTAGTACAGGACTCTCGGCTAGATGTAGGTCGGATCTGTGTCTGTTTGTGTACGAGAAGAGTAATCTGTGTCTGTTTGTGTACGAGAAGAGTAATCAGTACAGAGCTGCAGAGGACTGTGTCTATAGTAGTGTAGTATAGGACTCTCGGCTAGATGTAGGTCGGATCTGTGTCTGTTTGTGTACGAGAAGAGTAATCAGTACAGAGCTGCAGAGGACTGTGTCTATAGTAGTGTAGTATATGCTATTATTATTTTACCTGTGGAGTTTTCCTATTTCTGATATCATTTATTGCCGTCTGACATTTCCTTACATTAGTGCAGACACCAATCAAGTTATCTTTAACACATTCTTGACCTGAAAAAGGTTAATATAGTCTTAAGAGTGTCAAGCGAAAAGATTCACTAACCCGGAGCCGACCCATATATTGTATATGGAACTGATAGACTGTGCAGCTTATCTATGGGTTCTGGGATTGGCGCCAATTGGGAGAGGTCGCGGAAGATATGTTTGACTTGCTTGAGATTCAGATGCGTATTATTTTTATTTTTTAAGTAAAGGAGGTTCCTTGCAAACCATTAATGAATTCTGTTTAAAAAGTTCAACCACTTCTGGTTCATAAAAATAATATTTAAGATATTAGGTTTATACATCGACCGATTAAAGTCCCGGTTGGAGTATGACTTCTGAGTATGTTAATATTCTTTGTTAAATGTGTGAAATTCTTTTCAAAAACAAAGGTATGATTTTATTCAGTTAAATTCATAATTCAACTTATTATATCGATAATTATAGCGCCATCTATTCTATCTATTTTTCTTCTTTTTTGGACTTCGCATCTTTTACTAAGCACGGCTTGCCAATGTAAGGTTGTACAGGTATCAACATATTTAAAAAAATATTGCAGTAATATTAAGAAGATCTTACAGATTGGAAGTTATATAATAATATAATGTTACTAGCTGACTCGCGCAACTTCGTCTGCGTTACAAAGGGTTTTTGAAAAAACATTTTCCAGTAGACCAAACTGTAAATCTAAACCATTCTCGAATCTCCACGAACACATAAAAAATTTCATCAAAATCGGTCCAGTCGTTTAGGAGGAGTTCAGTCACATACACACGCACACAAGAAATATAAATATTAAGATTGACGTTAATAAAGTATGCAAGCGTAGATACGACATTTTTAGTTGGTAGAGTTAGTAGGAATTTTATATTGACAGGAAAGGGGACATCACACTAAATGATTATTGACACACACAAAAGACTTTCTATTGATAAAACAAAATTGGGTCACTAAATACAGAGATCTTCTACAACATACACACTGTATACAGCTTGTTTACTTATATTACTAGTAGATCTTTGCAACTTCGTCTGCGTCACATAAGACGAATAATAATTCCAGTGTTCATTTAATTTAGTATTGTGAGTGTTTATTTATCTTACTTTTATATGACGCAGTAATTAAACAATATCTCATACTATTATCTGTTTTGTAAGATTTGTTATGACAACAACACATATATTTTGTTTTCTTTTACACTATTTACTCAATACATTAAAACAAATAAAAAAATACCTTCATTCGCTTTCACTTTAGCACATATCAACAATAAAATTACACTTCTATACATTGTTTTGGCACTATTTTAGATTTAAAACATATAATATTGCTATTAGACAAACGTCCGTTTGTCACGGCTGTCCCGCGAGGTCTGACTTGATTATAAGTAGTTTATGAGTCAGGGGCTACCAATTAGTGTTGGGGTTTTCCTGTAGTTAAACTTATTTGTGTTCGTTTATTTATATATTACTGGTTGCTGCCCGCGACGTTTGTGTGAACTCTGTAACCCGTTTTTCGTAATAAAAGGTAGCCTATGTCCTTTCTCAGGGTCTAAAGATTGTTTGTGCCAAATAACAGACAGACAGAGTTACTTTCGCATTTATAAGTAGGGACAATGGTTGAAATACTTTAAAAAAATATATGATCATAAAATAAAAAAGACATGCCTGCTGAGTTTCTTGCCAGTTCTTCTCAGGACGGTGGCTATAATTATTATTGTTTGTGTCCGAACTGGGGGCCTACCACGACCTCTTATTGCCATCCAATTTAGGACCTAAACTGAATTGTTTTGTTATTTCGTACCACAACGTCTAAATTGCGATCGACTTTACTGTCAATTCTCGTATAGCGATTCAAGAGTGAAGTTACACCGCCATTTTTATTTCATTCGTTCAATTGCGCTATAATCCGTACCATGACCTCTTTTTAGAACCTACACTGAGTAGCTATTCTGTCAAAATTTGCGATTCTATAAAAGTTACTACTTTACTATCGTAAACTGAATAGTTCTCTGAAATATAGTGTTTTAATAAGAATAAGTTGTCAATTTCATAAAACATAAGGAGGAAAAGTAAGTATTGAAACGTAAATTACTGTAAATCTTAGTTAATTCATAAATAAATACAGAAATAACCTTATTTTACAGACGTCTGATGAAATGACTCGGTTTAGTAGTAGCTTGTAACTTTTGACGTCAACAAGAATGAGTACGTCATCAATGTTGAAAAATAATGTATTACATTTAATTTCATTTCATTTCGAAAGGTGAAGGGAATTTGTGTTTTGGCTTTATCTCGTCTGCTATATGCAACTAGCTGATCCTCGCATCGCAACTTCGTCTGCGTCAAAGTGTTTTAGGCAGCACTGTTAGATCTTAATAAGATCTACAAACCCGTAGTACATCATTTTGTTCTATAATAGCGCACGCGATGTAAGGTTTTGGGTGTTTTTTTCACACATATCTATAGATACAAATATAATAATATTGTCGGCGCGGGCCCTTATTTGCTCACCCCTGTTATTAGTCATAACTTGTTACTGTTCGCAGAATACTGAGATCAGAATACTACAACGCGTTTCCACTTCTAAGCGCTTCTTAAAGTTTTAAACGTCAAACGAATTTCATGTTCTATTACCACACAAGGGAGGGCCCTTGTCACATCTGTAACACCTCCCCTCCCTGGTGTGACGTCACACAGTTTGTAAATATTATACGTACGTACATTTTTCAATAAAACAGTGGTTCCGAAAACAGTTTTCTAACTATTTAACTCGTTTTTTGATAAAATTAATATCCAATCAAACAAAATTCATAATAGGTTGTCAAATATCTCCCTTCCGCCTTTTTGTCTTTTGAATTTCAACGCGCTACAGAGCTCGTATCTGGCAATACTATACATAATTTGAAAGGTCTTGACATAACCTACAAAACGACGCTATTCATGATTAGTTTGGATATTGCGTTCAACAGTTATAGACGTGTAAACATGGAGTTCACTAACGCTGAAATTCGCGCTATTTTAAAGTTTTCCTTCGTTAAAGGCAAATCCGCTAGAGAAACGTTCCGTGAGATTGTGTTTTGGGGGATGGTACTCTTATCACTTCGAACCGCGGAGGAATGGTTTCAGAGCCGGTGCAAACGACATGATTATTTTTTATTTTAATTAGCTAAAGATTATTGACTTCATTATTATTTTCGTAAAGTAATTAAATAGCTTAAAGTTCGTGTTTTAACATTTAGATTAGATTATAGTAGATTTTGTAATGCGACGTCACAAAATTGAGATCCCCCCTTATCACACAATGTCACAAACCCCCCCTTAATTTATGGATATCTAATATCACCTACTAAAAATGACACGAGATTTTTTTAATTAAAAAATAAAACGCAAGTCATTCAAATGTCATTTATTTCAATTACAAAAACATAGAAGACAATTGAAATAATTTATTTTGAAGAAAAAACACTTTAATTACAAGCTTTTAACCTCCTGTATATCATGTATCAGTAGAGTGCTAGTAGACAAGTAAAACGAGCACAAACACGACGGGTCTATCTTGTTTAGTACAGGAGTTCCTATGACCACCTTCCGACTCCATCAGATCAGCGACATTTTGTCATATTAATGCATTGATCGATATACATCTGTGTGCAAAATGTCAGCTCAATCGGAAACCGGGCAGTTTGTCAAATAGTTACATCCAGTGCAAGTTAATATAAAGCTTGTAATAATGATTATATTGTTGTGTAGTTCGTCTGTATCACAGCCAGGGTTCCCAGCCGGCCCTGGTCGCTCCCAGCACGCGGTCATCAGTGCAGTGTCTCAGTAATACTTCAACCTGAAAGCATTCATATTAGGGGGCGTCCATAAATTACGTGAGGTGTTTAAGGGGGGAGAGGTCGAGTCAAATCTCATCTAATCTCACGTTGCAGAGGGGGTTAAATATCTCGGCAAATCAAAGTTTAAGAAAAGTCCTGTATCGGTAGGCGATAGATAACGGCCCCTCTTTGCCCTGGCATTGCAGAGGTTCATGAGCGACGGTGACCGCTTACCATCAGGTGGACCGTAGGCTTGTTTATCTATAACGCAATAAAAAAAAAAATATCACGTGATTTTTTTCTGATTGAAAAAAAGAAATTATTTGGCTAAAAAAAAACTTGTGAGGTGTCATGGGACACCCGAATAGAACGAAGTTTCTTTCGATTAAAACATATCTTATGTTTTTTTCCTAACGTAACGCGCGATAAGGAACGTGTTTTAAAAGATTTTGATCACAGCGCCATCTAGCGATAATCATATAAAACAAAAAGTGTCGTGACAACTTTTCGTAAGATTTTTTTCCGTCTAGCCCCCTTTCACAACGCGCGATAAGGAACTTCGTTCCAATTAATTTGGCTCTTTTAAATCAGCTGCCAATATGTAACAAAAACCCTGTTGTTCCTTCTACCCACGTATTAAGATTCGGCACAAGTATATAATAAAGCTAGTCTTTTAGAAAAATAAAAAAACTTGAGAGGTGTCAAGGGACACCCGGATGGAACGAAGTTCCTTTCGATTTATTAGTGAGGGAATTGTAATAAAATTTTATTTTTTTAAGTTGTAATAATTAGTTTAAAACGTCTGTCTCTCTCTTTCTTTCTGAATTTTAATCACAGCGCCATCTAGCGATAATCATGTAAATCAAAAAAAGTGTCGTGACAACTTTTTCATAAGAATTTCCGTCTAGCCCCCTTTCGATAACGCGCAATAAGGAACTTCGTTCCAATTGGAATAAATATTTAATTATTAATATTTATAATGTTTACATTGTTTGTTATCTCTGCAATTCTGCATAAGGGGATGCGGTCGTTGACCTAGACAGAGAGAGTAGAACTTCCCAACGAATCAACGCGTGCGACTGTAACCTTGACCTTGTAAGCGGCTGGATAACGGCACGTGTAGGGCGGTCGGCGACCTCGCTGGCTATTTTAATATCAGATATTCTAAACATTTCTAATGTGTAATAGCTATTGGATTTTGACACCTAACCTTTTTTTTCAGTTGGAGGAAATCACCGGATCTGGGGTATGTGGGAGTTGAACCGCACTAAAACCTCCAACCGGTCACACTCACCGTCCTCCACCCGGCTGAGGCCAGAACCCAGCACGGGGTTCGGGCGGCGCAACGCGTTACGCCCTCGGCACTCTTTACGCTAATACCCCGCAGGGTCAGAACCAGCGTGGGTCGGGGAGCGCCCACTACCATCCCCCGGATTGACTCCTAATCTAGCCAATGATTGTTTTTTTTTTAATTATAACTTCATTATTGTGATGCCTGTAGTCAAGTGTATACGCCCCTAAAAGGAACAACAGGGTTTTTGTTACAAATTGTATACTCACTTGCTCCTGTACTGTATAATGTTCCTTCTGTTTTCGTTCATAGAATACTTCGTTCAACAGATCGGTCAGTCTCTGAGAGGACGTTTTCAATGATATTTCCACTGAAGTCGTTTTTCCTTCTAATATTGATTTTAAATTTGATATCTGAAACAAAATACAAGCTTTTAAGCTCCTGTATATCATGTATCAGTAGAGTGCTAGTAGACAAGTAAAACGAGCACAAACACGACGGGTCTATCTTGTTTAGTACAGGAGTTACTATGACCACCTTCCGACTCCATCATCAGATCAACGACATTTTGTCATATTATTGCATTGATCGATATACATCTGCGTGCAAAATGTCAGCTCAATCGGAAACCGGGAAGTTTTTCTCGCAAGATTCCACCCGAACTTACATAGTTACATCCAGTGCAAGTTAATATAAAGCTTGTAAAATCTTACTTTTTCCTGATATTGTGTCATTTTCTTGTAATGTAGAAGTACTATCGGCATATACAACTTGTATTTTTCTCGTAAACACTTCAATTCCGTTTGCAGACGACTTTCAAATACTGAAACAAAAATATAGGGTGTTATTTTTTACCGATTTTGTTAGTTCGATTTTCACCAACCACCCTGTATACAATGTGTTACAAAAACCCTGTTGTTCATTGAAGGGACATACAGGGTGACCTGTTGAAATAAAACTGAGAACCATATTTATCTGTCTAGTTTCAACGAAATTGCATCAATTAGAATTGCAGAGATAACAAACATTGTAAACATTATAAATATTAATAATTAAATATTTATTCTAATTATTTTTATGAATGTTTTTTTTATAAAAAATTAGCTTTATTATACAGGGTGTTGGTGCTCGGTGAAACAATACGTTAAGGGCTTAATCTATATCACATTTCAAATCATATACACATACTTTTGAAACGGAGATGATCACTTTATTTTCCCATACAAAGTTGAAAAATTATTATTTTGTATTATTTTTGACAACCCTACCCTGACCTACATTCAGCGTGCTATATCTATTTTCACGCACACAGGCGCATGTATCCTGTTTAGAATGTGATTTTTGTCCCGTGTATTATTACAATGTTCTATGATACAGGAGGTGACTAGCCGGCTTAAGTCTTTAGCTGTTGGTGTAGGTCAGTACGGTAGGGTTGATCATGCACAAATTAATACGTAGTTTTGATTAATTATAACTTATGATATATTATGCCTAGAAAACCCAGATTTGGTGGATGGCTTCTACATCAAGTATACTATTTGCTGTGAAAGTATTGTTTCATCGGATTTTAACACCCTGTATACTTGTGCCGAATTTTAATACGTGGGTAGAAGGAACAACAGGGTTTTTGTTACACATCGTATATTACCTGCACGGTCACACAGCGCTATCAAGGTCCTGGTGAGCCTGGCGGGCGCGGGCTCGTGCTGCTGGTTCCTGTGCATCATGAGAGCCCAGTCGATGCCGCACACGGCTCCCGAGGACTGGTCCACGTGGAGGTTCTCGCAGTGACGGTCGCCTACGTCTGAGAAACATGTGATCACTACATAGTAGAAATGTTGCAAATATTCAATTCTGTATTTTTGGAACGAAGTTCCTTATCGCGCGTTATCGAAAGGGGGCTAGACAGAAATTCTTATGAAAAAGTTGTCACGACACTTTTTTTGTTTTATATGATTAATGCTAGATGGCGCTGTGATCAAAATATTTTATTTAAGTTATTAAATAAAAAAATAAAATTTTATTACAATTCCCTCACTAATTAATCGAAAGGAACTTCATTCCATCCGGGTGTCCCTTGACACCTCTCAAGTTTTTTTTTATGTTTGGTCTCCTCGATAACTTTAATTTCGGTGGACCGATTTGAATGATTCTGGTGTCAGATGAAAGGTGATGATTCAACTTAGGTCCCATTGTTTTTTTTTAAAGATCGAACAAGTACTTTTGGATCTGTGTTTAAAAATGTAAATTAACTGACAAGATTTCACGGTTTGCTATGCGTGTATTTCTTTTTTATATGAACCGATTTCGATGATTATTTTTTCGTTCGGAAGTAAAAATTTTGGACATACCTAATGTCATATAAATTTGATAAATATCTGTCTGGTAGTTTTTGTGCTATGATTGAGAAATGGTAGTCAGTCGTTATCATTTTTGTAATAAAAAAAAATATCTGCGATTATTTTTCAAGGTAGGTAATCTACTCTATTGGAACGAAGTTCCTTATCGCGCGTTGTGAAAGGGGGCTAGGCGGAAAAATTCTTACGAAAAGTTGTCACGACACTTTTTTGTTTTAAATGATTATCGCTAGATGGCGCTGTGATCAAAATCTTTTAAAACACTTTCCTTATCGCGCGTTACGTTAAGAAAAAAATATATAAGATCTTTTAATCGAAAGGAACTTCGTTCTATTCGGGTGTCCCATGTCACCTCTCAAGTTTTTTTATCTTACCAAATATCCAATTGAAAATAGTAACGATCGCCAATGAATCCTGGAACCATTGCTTTTTATTGACGAACTCTTCGCTAGAGTAACATGTATCTTGAAGAGCTGATCTGAAATTAAACATTTAAATAATACTAGTTGGAACTATTATATGGAGTTATACTAGTAGTAGTCGTGGTGGGGTAGTGGTCGAATCGCTTCCTTCCGAACGGGGGGTCGCGGGTTCAAATCCGGCCGGCTTATACCTCTAAATATAAATATGAAAAAGATTTATGTGCAATTTTTCTCAACACCACTGACTAAAAACGGTGAAGGAAAACATCGTGAGGAAACCTGCATGTCGGAAAAGGATTCTAAAAATCCTTTGAAGATATGTGAAGTCCCCAATCCGCACTGGACAAGCGTGGTGGACTATGACTAATCCCTCTTCTGAGGAGACCTGAGCCCAACAGTGGGCAGTAATGGGTTGGTACAGACAGACTAGTTGAACTACTTCGTCAGTAGTGATGAGCAAAGCAAGGCCCAGACCAAGACCCTTTGTCTTCTCAGGCTTGGCTCTTGTTCAGTCTTGGTCTTGGTCTTGCTCAAATCTGTCTTGCTTTTTTGCAGGACCAAGACCAATGTTGAAATGAATGAAATGAATGAAATGAATGAGATGAATGAAATGAATGAAATGAATGAAATGAATGAAATGAATGAAATGAATGAAATGAATGAAATGAATGAAATGAATGAAATGAATGAAATGAACGAAATGAATGAAATGAACGAAATGAACGAAATGAATGAAATGAACGAAATGAACGAAATGAATGAAATGAACGAAATGAATGAAATGAATGAAATAAATGAAATGAACGAAATGAATGAAATGAATGAAATGAACGAAATGAATGAAATGAACGAAATGAACGAAATGAATGAAATGAATGAAATGAATGAAATGAAATATAATATAATTTTTAATGAGCACAAAAATAAAAAAGACACTAATATAACACAGGAAGTAATTATATTAAAAATTTGTGCCCATAGGGCCACAGCTCAGTATGTGCTGCAGGTAACAATAACTGCAGCGCTGGTTTTCAGCTGAAGCCCGCGAGACTCACGAGCGTCTACATGGTTACACACAATAAATATTATCTAACTTACATACTACCAAATACAACACTTATAAAACTATTGTATAAATAATATATTATGTTGCTCATCACTATTCGTCAGCGTCACAAAGGGAGGTTCCGGCCCATCAAGCAATAACGTTACACTTTAAGGGGGGGAGGTCGACAAAATGTGACATTGTATGATATCATGTGATCACGTTTTAAAAAAGAACTTGAGAGGTGTCATGGGACACCCGAATAGAACGAAGTTCCTTTCGATTAAAACATATCTTATATTTTTTTTCCTAACGTAACGCGCGATAAGGAACGTGTTTTAAAAGATTTTGATCACAGCGCCATCTAGCGATTATCATCTAAAACAAAAAAGTGTCGTGGCAACTTTTCGTAAGATTTTTTTCCATCTAGCCCTCTTTTACAACGCGCGATAAGGAACTTTGTTCCAATATTATTTGGAAAGGGATTATAAATTACATCACACTAATTTTGTGATTTATTTGCCACCCCCCCCCTTAAAGTATGACGTAATCAACGATTGGCCACCTACCTTTGTAACGCGGACGAAGTTGTACCAGTCAGCTAATTAATCAATAATTATGTTACCTAAGCACAGTAGCGGGTATTTTACTGCAGTTTTGTTTATGTGTCAGAGCGAGACGGTGTGTTGGCTCCTGTAGTAACTCTTCATCTCTGGGACGAGATATTGCAACTGAAAAAATAATATACGAGTGTGTTGAATAGTTTTCTTTCTTCTATCTGTAACTTCGTACCAGCTGATGGGGTGAACGACCTGTCGAATAATCTCGAATGTTCTAAAAACTTCTCGAATAGAGTGACAGAGATAGTAATATATTTCTGTCTCAATCACACATTGTTCTAAAAAACTTAGAAACACTTAATTTTGGAATTGGTTGATTATATTTTCAATGTCATACAGGAACAGGCAGTAATAGTCAGACACAATTCGAAAACCAAAAATGGTTCTAAGCTGTATCTCAACAGGTCATTCACCCCGTCAGCTGGTATAAAGTTCCACCCTGTATAAACTATATTTAGATAAAATTAAATCATAAATATACCAATTAGAGTTAAGTAAAAAAACTATCGACCAATGTCTGTCATTTCATTCGACACTTTTCGAGAAGTTTCTAGAACATTTAAAAGATTTTTCGAGAAGTTTCTAGAACATTTAAAAGATTTTTCGAGAAGTTGCTGGAGCAAATAAGAGATTTCTAAAACAAGATTCGAGATTTTCGAGAAGTTTCTAGAACAAGATCCGAGTCTCAAGAAGTTTCTAGAAAAAGTTTCTACATGTTTCGAGATGTTCCTAGAAAAAGTTTCTACATGTTTCGAGAAGTTACTTAAAAAAAGATTCGAGATTATTCGAGAAGTTTCTAGAACAAATAAGAAATTTTCTAGAAGATTCAAGATTTTTCGAGAAGTCTCTGGAACAATGACATTTTTGGAGAAGTTTCTAGAAGATTCAAGATTTTTCGAGAAGTTGCTGGAACAAATAAGAGATTTCTAAAACAAGATTCGAGATTTTCGAGAAGTTTCTAAAAAAAGATCGAGTCTCAAGAAGTTTCTAGAAAAAGTTTCTACATGTTTCGAGAAGTTACTAGAAAAAGATTCGAGATTATTCGAGAAGTTTCTAGAACAAATAAGAAATTTTCTAGAAGTTTCTTGAAGATTCAAGATTTTTCGAGAAGTTTCTAGAAGATTCAAGATTTTTCGAGAATTTACTAGAACATTTAAAATATTTTTCGAGAAGTTGCTGGAACAAATAAGAGATTTCTAAAACAAGATTCGAGATTTTCGAGAAGTTTCTAGAACAAGATCCGAGTCTCAAGAAGTTTCTAGAAAAAGTTTCTACATGTTTCGAGATGTTCCTAGAAAAAGTTTCTACATGTTTCGAGAAGTTACTTAAAAAAAGATTCGAGATTATTCGAGAAGTTTCTAGAACAAATAAGAAATTTTCTAGAAGATTCAAGATTTTTCGAGAAGTCTCTGGAACAATGACATTTTTGGAGAAGTTTCTAGAAGATTCAAAATTTTTCGAGAAGTTTCTAGAACATTTAAAAGATTTTTCGAGAAGTTGCTGGAACAAATAAGAGATTTCTAAAACAAGATTCGAGATTTTCGAGAAGTTTCTAAAAAAAGATCGAGTCTCAAGAAGTTTCTAGAAAAAGTTTCTACATGTTTCGAGAAGTTACTAGAAAAAGATTCGAGATTATTCGAGAAGTTTCTAGAACAAATAAGAAATTTTCTAGAAGTTTCGAGAAGATTCAAAATTTTTCGAGAAGTTTCTAGAACATTTAAAAGATTTTTCAAGAAGTTGCTGGAACAAATAAGAGATTTCTAAAACAAGATTCGGGATTTTTCGAGAAGTTTCTAGAGCAAATAAGAAATTTTCTAGAAGTTTCTAGAAGATTCAAGATTTTTCGAGAAGTTTCTAAAACATTTAATAGATTTTTCGAGTAGTTGCTGGAACAAATAAGAGATTTCTAAACAAGATTCGAGATTTTTCGAGAAGTTTCTAGAACAAAAAATAAATTTTCTAGAAGTTTCTAGAAGATTCAAGATTTTTCGAGAAGTTTCTAAAACATTTAAAAGATTTTTCGAGAAGTTGCTGGAACAAATGAGATTTCTAAAACAAGACTCGAGATTTTTGGAGAAGTTTCTAAAACAAGATCCGAGTCTCAAGAAGTTTCTAGAAAAAGTTTCTACATGTTTCGAGAAGTTCCTAGAAAAAGATTCGAGATTTTTCGAGAAGTCTCTGGAACAATGACAGTTTTCGAGAAATTTCTAGAACATTTAAAAGATTTTTCGAGAAGTTGCTGGAACAAATGAGATTTCTAAAACAAGATTCGAGATTTTCGAGAAGTTTCTAGAACATTTAAAAGATTGAAGAAGTTGCTGGAAAAAGATACGAGTCTCAATAAGTTTCTAGAAAAGTTTCTACATGTTTCGAGAAGTTTCTAGAACATTTAAGAGATTTTTCGAGAAGTTTCTAGAACAAATAAGAAATTTTCTAGAAGTTTCTAGAAGATTCAAGATTTTTCGAGAAGTTTCTAAAACATTTAAAAGATTTTTCGAGAAGTTGCTGGAACAAATGAGATTTCTAAAACAAGATTCGAGATTTTTCGAGAAGTCTCTGGAACAATGACATTTTTCGAGAAGTATCTAGAACATTTAAAAGATTTTTCGAGAAGTTACTGGAACAAATGAGATTTCTAAAACAAGATTCGAGATTTTTCGAGAAGTTTCTAGAACAAAAAATAAATTTTCTAGAAGTTTCTAGAAGATTCAAGATTTTTCGAGAAGTATCTAAAACATTTAAAAGATTTTTCGAGAAGTTGCTGGAACAAATGAGATTTCTAAAACAAGACTCGAGATTTTTGGAGAAGTTTCTAGAACAAAAAATAAATTTTCTAGAAGTTTCTAGAAGATTCAAGATTTTTCGAGAAGTTTCTAAAACATTTAAAAGATTTTTCGAGAAGTTGCTGGAACAAATGAGATTTCTAAAACAAGATTCGAGATTTTTCGAGAAATTTCTAGAACATTGCTGGAACAAGATACGAGTCTCAAGAAGTTTCTACACGTTTCGAGAAGTTCCTAGAAAAAGATTCGAGATTTTTCGAGAAGTTTCAAAAACATTTAAAAGATTTTTCGAGAAGTTGCTGGAACAAATGAGATTTCTAAAACAAGATTCGAGATTTTTCGAGAAGTTTCTAAAACAAGATCCGAGTCTCAAGAAGTTTCTAGAAAAAGTTTCTACATGTTTCGAGAAGTTCCTAGAAAAAGATTCGAGATTTTTCAAGAAGTTGCTGGAACAAATAAGATATTTCTAAAAAAGATTCGAAATTTTCAAGAAGTTTCTAGAAAAAGTTTCTACATGTTTCGAGAAGTTCCTAGAAAAAGATTCGAGATTTTCGAGAAGTTTCTAAAACAAGATCCGAGTCTCAAGTTTCTAGAAAAAGTTTCTACATGTTTCGAGAAGTTTCTAGAACAAAAAAGATTTTTTCTAGAAGTTTCTAGAAGATTCAAGATTTTTCGAGAAGTTTCTAAAACATTTAAAAGATTTTTCGAGAAGTCTCTGGAACAATGACATTTTTTTGAGAAGTTTCTAGAAGATTCAAGATTTTTCGAGAAGTTTCTAAAACAAGATCCGAGTCTCAAGTTTCTAGAAAAAGTTTCTACACGTTTCGAAAAGTTCCTAGAAAAAGATTCGAGATTTTTCGAGAAGTTTCTCTAGAAAAGTTTCTCGAAGATTCAAGATTTTTCGAGAAGTTTCTAAAACATTTAAAAGATTTTTCGAGAAGTTGCTGGAACAAATGAGATTTCTAAAACAAGATTCGAGATTTTTCGAGAAGTTTCGAGATTTTTCGAGAAGTTTCTAACGACATTCAAGATTTTTCAAGAAGTTTCTAGAACAAGATTCGAGGAGTTTCTTAGGACATTCAAGATCTTTTCGAGAAGTTTCTAGAGCAAGATTCAAGGAGTTTCAAACAACATTCAAAAGTTTTCGAGAAGTTTCTACAAGATTCGAGATTTTTCGAAAATTTTCTAAGGACACTCAAGATTTTTCGAGAAATTTCTAGAACAAGATTCGAGGAGTTTCTAACATTTAAAATTTTTCGAGAAGTTTCTACAACAAGAATTGAGATTTTTCGAGAAGTTTCTAACGACATTCAAGATTTTTCGAGAAATTTCTACAACAAGATTCGAGATTTATCGAGAATTTTCTAAGGACACTCAAGATTTTTCGAGAAATTTCTAGAACAAGAATCGAGGAGTTTCTAACAACATTCAAGATTTTTCAAGAAATTTCTACAACAAGATTCGAGAATTTTCTAAGGGCACTCAAGATTTTTCGAGAAATTTCTAGAACAAGATTCGAGGAGTTTCTAACAACATTCAAGATTTTTCAAGAAGTTTCTACAACAAGATTCTAGATTTTTCGAGAAGTTTCTAACAACATTCAAGTTTTTTAGACAAGTTCCTAGAACTAGAATCGAGATTTTTCGAGAAGTTTTTAGTAAAAGATTTGAGATTATTCGGGAAGTTTCTGAAACAAAATAAGATGAAAAATTTGATAGTTTTTTAATAGACACTGAAACTCTTTGACTGAATTGATAAATTCTTTCACTGTCGGAAAACTACAATATTTTTGTTTTTCTTTTTTAATGCGTGATAGATGTGAAACGGCCGACCTGATGGTTAGCGGTCACCGTCGCTTATGAACCTCTGCAATGCCAGGACAATGAGGGGCTGTTATCTATCGCCTACCGATACAGGACTGGTGGACATAAGCTAACATTAAATTTTTAATACTTACTTTTATCTAGATCACATTGTGTAGCGATCATTTGTCGGATGCTGCGATGATCTTCTAAGAACTCTATAAGACCACAATCATCGTCTAATAGCGACACCTGGCGACCAAAGTTATAAACTTTACTGACCCGCGCAACTTCGTCTGCGTCGTATAGGAATTGTGCAGGAATTGGCATTAATTTTATATACAGGGTGGATCTGTAGCTTTGGACAATCTGACGTGGGATGAATGGTCTGTTGAAATAAAACTTAGAACCATTTTTATTTTAGGAAACGGATAAAAAAATATTTTCATCATAGTATGGAAGTCCGCAACGATAGTCATACGTTTTCCATACAATGTCAGAAAAAAAAATTAATCGATACAAAAAATAAAATTGGTGCTAAGTTGTATTTCGACAGATCCACCCTGTATAAAGATGTATGCCAAGTCTGTAGTTAGTCGTGGTGGGGTAGTGGTAACGCTTGCCTTCGTACAGGAGGTCGCGGGTTCATACTTGTAACTAAATATTAATGTGAAAAAAAATTATGTGCACTGGCTAAAAATTGTGAAGGAAAACATCGTGAGGAAACCTGCAAGTCCTAATCCCTCTACTGAGGAGACCTGAGCTCAGCAGTGGACTGTAATTAGTTGTTACAGTACAGTACTCATTAACAAATCACCCTGTATGTTCAAATTATATAGGGGGGAATTTTTAAACGTCCCCTCCAGGGGAAGTACTCGAAATAATGATTACTCGAATTATATAATACTCACAGTATACACAGAGGGGGGATGTATGTTTGTGTGTGTGTTCATGAGTCTAGTGGCGGCGACGTCGTGCGACAGTAAGTCTCGTTTGACGAGCCAGCGCCGCGCCGTACCGTTGCAGAGCAGAGCCCGCACCACGCACGGACGACGGATGCTTTGCATTACTTGTACCTGTAAATAAAATACAAGCTTTTAAGCTCCTGTATATCATGTATCAGTAGAGTGCTAGTAGACAAGTAAAACGCGCACAAACACGACGGGTCTATCTTGTTTAGTACAGGAGTTACTATGACCAGTGGTCATCCATGATCATATCAACGGGTATTTCCCCACTTCTCACTCCCACCACTGTAACTCCTGTGTATGTGGGATCCACAGCGGCGACCATGACTCTGAGCAGTGAAGCACAGGAACCCGGGGGAAAGGTAACTTATTTACCCCGCAACGAATTTAATCAGAAGATGATAGAAGGAATGGAAAAACATGAGGTTCTTAAAATCCATCATTATATCAGTTAATTTCAAACGTTTTTTTTAATAATTTGGTGCATTACCATTATTTGCAGACTTTCTACCTAGACTACTATAACTGAAGAAAAAAAACACCAATTAAAAAAAGTCATTTTTCACCTCAACATTCCCCCCACTTTCAATATCACAAACCACCTTGTATAAACAGCTAAACAACACCCTTTATACCTCGTCATCTATGCTAACAACAGTAAGGTTGCTCGGTAAGTGCAGTACCGCTGTCGCGCCGATGTCGTGTCGCAGCCGCGCCGATAGCTGCGAGACACGTAATGTTGCTCTGAACGGCTTCAAAATGGCCGACTTTGTTATAGCGAGAAGGGTTTTAGATTTTGTTTCTTTGCTTGTTTTGGCTGAAATTAAAATAACATTATGAGAAAAATGAAAACGACCGACTTCCTTTCTCAGGCATCGCACAAAAATACCAGTCAGATCTTTATCAAATTTTTATGAGATAATGCTCAAAATGAATCATCAAAATCGGTTCATATAAAATAGAAAAACACGCAAAAACGCATAGCAAATTGTGACATTTTTTACACATTTTTAAACACAGACCCAAAAGTACTTGTTCGATCAAATGAGACCTTTCATCTGACACCAGAATCATTCAAATCGGTCCACCCAAACTAGAGTTAAGAGGAACAAACATTAAAAAATATTTTAGGAAATCGGACAAATATCTAAAATTCTTGCCAAACGATTATCGTTCGACAGCTGATGTGTGTGTCGTGTGTGTGCGCGAGATCACTTGAGGTTGTTACTCAACACTCTGTTGTACGAAATTACTTAAGTTTTTTTTTTTTTTTTAGTTGGAGGAAATCACTGGATCCCCAACCGCTCCGCGGGTGGGAGTTGAACCTCACTAAAACCTCGAACCGCTCACACTCAGCGTCCGAACCCCGGCTGAGGCCAGAACCCAGCACGGGGTTTGGAGGGACGACGCGACGCGTTACGCGCTCGGCACTCTTTCCCATCACGCCGTCTCCCGACGCCGAACCGGTAGCCGCCGGCGAATACGGCCACCAATTACTTTAGTTTGGGATAGTTTTGTCGTTAATACTCCTTATTAGAACATTCCGTATCATTAACAAATCACCCTGTATACTAATTTTCGCAAACTTCTAACAACTTATTTTTAACAATATACAGGGTGGATCTGTAAATTTGGACAATCTGAATAGTTGTATTTCGACAGGTCATTCAGCCCACGTCAGATTGTCCAATGTTACAGATTCACCCTGTATAAACAGAATTAACATACCATAATCTTCAATGCTGCAGAGATCATTTTTATATACTTGTAATAATAAATATTCAGATCCACCATCACACTCAAAAAAACTATTTTTTATTTTTTCAAATATTCTCTTCCATTCATTTGGATCTAAAATAGGTCAAAAAACGAGTTTAATTTTTCAAGAATAGCACAAAAACTACTGGTTAGATCTTTTTCAAATAATCCTTACTATATGGAACCACCGTCCATCCACGGTTCGTTTCAGGAACACTTTCTTGCCACGCACCATCCGGCTATGGAATGAGCTCCCCTCCTCGGTATTCCCGGAGCGCTATGACTTGTCCTTCTTCAAACGAGGTTTGAGGAGGGTCCTTAAAGTTAGGTCGTAGGTAGCGACCCCTCAGTGTCCCCTGACATTGCAGTAGTTCATGAGCGACGGTAACCACGCTCGATCAGGTGGCCCGTTGGCTCGTCTACATGGCAATAAAAAAAAATCTATCGAAATTGTTTGCTTTGTAAAAAAAGAGTCAACGAAATCGGTTCACCCAGAAAATTTATGCAAAAACAAAAAGATACATTTTTAAACATTGCTCCGAAAGTGTTTGTAGTTTGACATTAACCTTTCATCTGATAAAATCATCCGAATCGGTTCACAGGAACTAAAGTTATGAGGTAAAAAAAATACGGTCGAATTGATAATCTTAACCATCTTGCAAGTCGGTCAAAAATGAAAACGACCCACTTCCACTTTACGCACAAAAACTATTACCAAGGTATCTGCTTTATCTCAAAATCATCAAAATCGGTTCATACGTCAAAAAATCTGAGTAAACAATTCACTAAATAATACCCACTTACCATCAACAGCTTTCTCTAAGTCTGAACAATACAAAGCGAGCGTATACTCCGGGTCACAGATCAGCCTCAAATGACCCTTAAATTTCTCAGCTTCGACCTCAAACTCTACACGCGATGTTAGGTGAATACGAGTTCCAAATGATGCCTTGTGGCTTGACAAACGCGCCATTAGTTCCGTTTTGTGCCATTCTTTTAGCGTTGGTAAGAGTTGTTCACACTGAAAATGTTTTGTACTGGTAGTATTTATTTGGGAAACAAAACGGTAATAATAGTAAATGTAAGAAATATAGATAATCCAAAGTTTTATGAAAAAAAATATTTATAAGATAAAAGTAGTTAGAATATAAACTCTTGATTCGATGTTTGGTGTATACGATTTCCAAATGATACCTTTTGGTCTGAAAAACGCACCATCAGTGCATTGCTATTATTTTTGGTAAAAGTATCTCGGAGTGAAATCTTTGTGAAAATGAGGCAATTTTAATGACTCTTGAGTAATAATTAGTATTTTTAACCAATTTTTTCTAAAATCTATTTTACTTTACCTTATCAAGTAATATATCAATGTAATCATCGATGATATTTAGATCATCCAAACAGTTCAATATTATCGCTACATACGAGTCCAATTTATCTGTCTGTATGTTCGTCACTTTTATAAGTAGATCCAGAAGTGATACTAGTATAGATTTTTTGTTATTTTCTGAAAATATATCAAATGTATTATAAAAGTACAAAATATAACAGATAAAATGAACTAATAAAATCGGTTCACAAAAATTTACTTAGCTAAATATACTCTTGTTTAGAGAATATAAAACCAAATTACTTATTAGTTCAGTTTCAAGGAGTCCGATTTTTGAGCGATATAATCGTCAAAATCGGTTCACAAAAATGTACATAACTAAAAATACTCTACTACTACAGAAAATAAGACCAAATTTGAAATATATTAAAATCGGTTCAAATAAAAAAATCTCGTTTAGAAGTCATACAAAAATACACACTTACCATCACTTCTAGTCCATATATCATTATAATATATGAAAGAGCATTCGTATATAGAATTAATAGCATTTTTACTTTTGCATGAAACCGTCCCTTGTTCTTTTATCTTCTTGTCAACGTTATGCATAACATCGTCCAGTGTTTGTTGATCTATGGCTGAAAGTTGTTTGTTAGCTTCGTCTGCGTCACACAAGATACTATACAGGGTGATTTTTTAAAGAAGGTACATATTGCAGGAGGGTGATGAGTACTCTGTTCTAATACGGAATATTACAAAAAATAGGTATAAATACTTTTTTTTTTTTTTAAATCTAAATTCGACAAAACTACCTCAAACATAAACAATTTCGGCTAAAAGAGTGTTGACTAACGACCTCTAGTGATCTCGCGCACCCCACACCTCCGCCACACCCATCAGCTGTCGAAAAACCATCATTTTGCAAGAATTTTAGATATTTTTAAATTGCGATTACTAAGGCATTAAGCCATATTCTTTGGTAATAAAATTTTGACTGGTCGTATATAACCATCAGCTACCATGACCTTCAATATGTACCCTCACTAGGAAATCACCCTGTAGAGTGTTTAGTAGTGTTTTTTTTTTTTTAGTTGGAGGAAATCACCGTGTCAATCAGCGGGCGGGGTATGTGGGAGTTGAACCGCACTAAAACCTCCAGCCGCTCACACTCAGCGCCCGAACCCCGGCTGAGGCCAGAACCCAGCACGGGGTTATGAGGGACGGCGCGACGCGTTACGCCCACCGCACTCTTTCCCGTCACGCCGCCCCCTTTTAGTAGTGTTTGATAATTTATATAAAAAAGTTAAATTTACTTTGCTGAACTATTTTTTTTATAATTGTCATTTTTGTGTTTAATTTATTTGTACATATTATGTTGCAAATATGTTTTTTTTTCAAGCTGGCTGAAATCACCGGTTATGTGTAAGTCGAACCGCACTAAAACTTCCAACCGCTCACACTTACCGTCCGAACCCCACACGAGGCTCCACCTAGCACGGCGTTACGCGAAATAGCACGACGCGTTACGCACTACGTCATTATTTACCGTCGTTAATTAAATACATACCATCAATATGACCTCGTAACTGCAAAAGGGCCTCGTAGACCTCGTAATATACTTCTGTAGTTGCGTGAGGTAGTATAATAGGTATATGTTTCTCTGTAATACAACGGACAGACGGACAAATTTTATATTTATATGAAGATTTCTTGTATCTAATATTATAAAGAGGAAAAATTTGTATTTTTGTATGTAACGAATAAACTCAAAAAGTACTGGACCGATTTTAATAATTCTTTCACCGAGCTACACTATCCACGACTCATATAGGCTAGATTTAATTTTCAAAAAATTTAGAGATCCGTATTAAAAAAAACGAATCTTTGTAACGCAGACGAAGTTGCGCGAGTCATCTAGTTTTAAATAAAATATACTCAATGAAGAGGTTTTTCTAAATTTAATGTTAAAAAAAACTTGAGAGGTGTCATGGGACACCCGAATAGAACGAAGTTCCTTTCGATTAAAAGATATCTTAATATTTTTTCCTAACGTAACGCGCGATAAGGAACGTGTTTTAAAAGATTTTCATCACAGCGCCATCTAGCGATAATCTACTAAAACAAAAAAAGTGTCGAGACAACTTTTCGTAAGATTTTTTCCGTCTAGCCCCCGACACAACGCGCGATAAGGAACTCCGTTCTAATAAGTAAATTGATATAAAATATAACTTGCCTGTTTTCATTATTAACTCATTTAATACTTCATTGTTTCCAGAATTTATATCTTTATTTAGTTTTAATTTTAACAATAAAACGTTTGGTACTTCTTCTACATTTAAACTGAAAATATTTTTATTGATTACTTAAAATAATGACACACAAGGAAAAAATATTTTCGAAGCTTTTAACCTCCTGTATATCATGTATCAGTAGAGTGCTAGTAGACAAGTAAAACGAGCACAAACACGACGGGTCTATCTTGTTTAGTACAGGAGTTCCTATGACCACCTTCCGACTCCATCATCAGATCAACGACATTTTGTCATATTATTGCATTGTCACGCGATATACAGGGTGATTCCTTAGTGAGGGTACATATTGAAGCTCATGATAGCTGATGGTTATATACGACCAGTAAAAATATTATTACCAAAGAATATGGCTTAATGCCTCAGTAATCGCAACTTAAAAATATCTAAAATTCTTGCAAAATGATGGTTTTTCGACAGCTGATGGGTGTGGCGGAGGTGTGGGGTGCGCGAGGTCACTAGAGAGCATTAGTCAACACTCTTTAAGCCGAAATTATTTATGTTTGAGGTAGTTTTGTCGAATTTAGATTTAAAAAAAAAAAAAAAAAATTACGTATTTTTTGTAACATTCCGTATTAGAACAGAGTACTCATCACCCTCCTGCAATATGTACCCTCTCTAACAAATCACCCTGTACATCTGCGTGCAAAATGTCAACTCAATGTCAAACCAGGAAGATTCCACCCGAAGTTACATAGTTACAGTGCAAGTATTTTTCTTTTTTTTAGTTGGAGGAAATCACCGGATTCCGGATATGTGGGAGTTGAACCGCACTAAAACCTCCAACCGCTCACACTCAGCGTCCGAACCCCGGCTGAGACCAGAACCCGGCATGGGGTTATGAGGGACGGCGCGACGCGTTACGCCCACGGCACTCTTTCCGCCGCCCCCTACAGTGCAAGTTAATATAAAGCTTGTAAAACTTACCTTTGTCGTTTCATTCTGTCTATACACTGTATTAGATGTTGTGGAAATGACGGACATACAGACAGACACCATTTTACTTCGCTTTTCCGTAATAAAGTTGCCCCGTCAACGTCACTTGACGATGATAAGTGGACAGATCTGTACCGATAGTTAGTCTTAAAGATAAATCTCATAGAATCAACATGAAGAACAGAATGAAGCCAATTTAAAGTACACCAATATGATGAAAACGACCGACTTCCATTTCTCAAGCACAAAAACTACCAGTCAGATCTTTATCAAATTTATGAGTGTTCAAAATGTCTGCTTTCTAACAAAAAGAAAACATCGAAATCGGTTCATATAAAAAAGAAATACACGCAAAAACACAGCAATCACATTTTTAAACATAGATCCTACTAGTTTCATCTGACTTAAGAATCATTCAAATCGGTCCACACAAACTAAATTTAGGAACAAACAAAAAAAATACAGACGAATTGAGTACCTCCTCCTTTTTGGAAGTCGGTCAAAAATCAGGGAGTCTTAACAAAATTACAGAAGGTCACATATTGTGTGTAAGACAGCGGCGTGCAGTTCATACAAGCAAATACGCATTGCATACCCTATCATTTCAAATTTGCTTAAAAATTGTAACAAAAAACGATTAAACGTTGTATATTTAATCAAAATACACTTTTCATTACTATAATTGGCATACATTTAGCGTAAAAGTTAAATTAAATTGATTATAGGACATAAATATGTGGAAAATTACTCAGATTTATATTTGTGCGTACCCTGACTTAAATATATATGCACGTTGGTGTAAGACCCACCTGATCATAAGCCTGGCCGCCCATTCGGCCATACAATCCTTTCTACGTATGGGCACATAAGAATATAATTGATATGTGTCACTATTATATCCCCATTCTATAGCTTCTGATATCTAAAAGAGAATAGTTTTTGATAGATTTTTTTAATTAAATAAAAAACTTGAGAGGTGTCAAGGGACACCCGGATGGAGCGAAGTTCCTGTCGACCCGTTATCGAAAGGGGGCTAGACGGAAATTCTTATGAAAAAGTTGTCACGACACTTTTTTCGTTTTAGATGATTATCGCTAGATGGCGCTGTGATCAAAATATTTTTAAACACGTTCCTTATCGCGCGTTACGAAAGGAAATAATTTTTATGAGATACGTTTTAATCGAAAGGAACTTCGTTCTATCCGGATGTCCCGTCACCTCTCAAGTTTTATTTATAAAATTATTGTTTTCGACAAATGAATTAAATAATCATTATCTTTTTTTTATAATCATTAACCACTCAACTGGGAACGTCACTATTGGCTAGATGGCGAAACTGGGGACTTCGTTCGGAATCAATACCGTGTTTGAGTCTCTTTTTAAAAAGATTTTTTCCAATAAATTTTAATTTTGATTTTTAATTAAACCTTATATTTTTGTAAATCTTTATTACTTTATTTTCAGCGAAAATATATCATCTCCGTAAAATATGAGACGATTAAAAAATGTAAACACAACAAGTTTTAGAACTGTGCTCAATTTTGTCTCCTGCCACAGACTTGGCATAACTAAACAAACCAATTTGGTTGCCGATACCAGTTGAGTGGTTATGTGACTTACCGCGGATAACATAAATTGTTTTCTGGGCCATTTTTCAGCTCCCCTCTGCCACATAACACTGTCTTTTATAATACCGCGATGTAGAACCAACAT
This sequence comes from Trilocha varians, assembly GCA_030269945.2. Lineage (NCBI taxonomy): Eukaryota > Metazoa > Arthropoda > Insecta > Lepidoptera > Bombycidae > Trilocha > Trilocha varians. Next base: position 6,517,002 of record AP028281.1, read on the forward strand.
TTTGTCAAACCAGGTCGTTCCTATACAATACTTCGTCTGAGTCACACGAAAAAATCAATAATTTTCGCGTTTACGATAAACGAAGAATATACAGGGTGGATCTGTAACTTTGGACAATCTGACGTGGGATGAATGACCTGTCGAAATACAACTTAGAACCATTTTTATTTTAGGAATTGGATAAAAAAATTTCATCATAGTATGGAAGTCCGCAACGATAGTCGTACTTTTTCCATACAATGTCAGAAAAAAAAGTTTAACCGACCCAAAAAATAAAAGTGGTGCTAAGTTGTATTTCGACAGGTCATTCACCCCACGTCAGATTGTCCAAAGTTACAGATCCACCCTGTAAGTTAATGTAGATAATGCAGAGGTCTATGAGCGACGGTAACCGTTAACGATTAGATGGTCGGTTAGCACGTTTGCCTACAACGCGATAAGAAAAAATACATTTCCAAAATAATTAGGTACCCATTCTTAAATTCCAATAACGAAAACAAAAAACCAATAATATAACTAAGAAAGCTGTACTATTTTAATATAACATTCTTCATTTGACTCATATATCCGGCTCGAAGGACCAAGAAATATCACCCTACAAAAAAACAGTGTCTGTACCAACCCATTACTGTGGTGCTGGGTTCAGGTCTCCTCAGAAGAGGGATTAGGCATAGTCCACCACGCTTGCTTGCGGATTGGGGACTTCACATATCTTCAAAGGATTTTTAGTACCCTTTTCCGACATGCAGGTTTCCTCACGATGTTTTCCTTCACCGTTTTTAGCCAGTGGTGTTGTGAAAAATTGCACATAAATCTTTTTCACATTTAGATATAGAGGTACAAGCCGGTGTGAACCCGCGACCTCTCGTACGGAACGAAGCGCTTCGACCACTCGGCCACCATGACTTTAAAAAAAAAAAGTATTATCTTCTTACCTATCTGATATCTTTCTAAATCTCGTTCAAGTTGTCCGTAGTCCGTGAAAAGAGAGGGACAGAGCGATGTTTCTGTCCCTCTCTGTTGTATTGTCATGTCGTCCCATGAGGAAAGACGGCCGAATGTTGATTTTAGACCTTATGAGTATTGAAATAGAGACTTAATTGGACAATTACACATAGACATTTTGTTTATGGTTAGAATGGTACAAAAGAAGACAACTTAAGTATTATTTATTATTCACTCAACTGGGAACGTCAATTTTCGCTAGATGGTTCAATGGGGCGGCGCGACGGGAAAGAGTGCCGTAGCGCGTAACGCGTCGCGCCGCCCCTCATAACCCCGTGCTGGGTTCTGACTTCAGTCGGGGTTCGGACGCTGTGTGTGAGCGGTTGGAGGTTTTAGTGCGGTTCAACTCCCACATCCCCGCCCCGCGGGTGGGGATCCGGTGATTTCCTCCAACTAAAAAAAAAACTACCTTGTTTGACTATCTTTTAAAAATGTTTTTTTCCATAAAAAAATCAATCTTTAATTAAACCTAACATTTTTCTAATTGTTTATTATCAAACTACGCTGTATTACATCTCGGGCAAAAATATATTATCTCCGTAAAATATGATACGATAATAAAATGTAAACAAAACAAGTTTTCGAACGGTTTATTCAATAACTTTTTAACGACAATTTAACGACTTTTTTCAACTATTACCATGGTTTCTCATGAACCAAAAAATAAAAAAAAATTGGTTGCCTGTAAAGTCGGTATACGGGCGAAAGTTTTACGTGACAACGACTCGGGCATGGTTAGCCCGCCTAAGAGCGAGAGAGACAGACATAACAAGCGTGCCTCTCACTCGCTCTCATTGTGAGCGCATAACGTGAGCGGAGCGTAACGCAGTGAAGTGAAGTGTCACCCCCCAAACCAATTTATAGGACGTCACGTCAAAAAATTAAAAAAAAAAATTGTTATATCTCAGAAAAATACTAGATACAGTAACACTTACCGTCAATAGAGAATTCTTTCAAATCGGTCATATTAACGTCTTGTTCGACAAATGACCTGCAATGAAAAAATAATTAAAATCAGACAATTTACTTAGGAATAAATATTTAAAAATAAAAAACTTGAGAGGTGTCAAGGGACACCCGGATGGAACGAAGTTCCTTTCGATTAATTAGTGAAGGAATTGTACTAAAATGTTATTTTTTTTATGTTATAATAATTAGTTGGTTTAAAACGTCTGTCTCTCTCTTTCTATAAGAGATAACTTATTAAATAAAATATTTTGATCACAGCACCATTTGATCTAGCATTAATCATATAAAACAAAATAAGAAATTGTTTCAAAAGATCTTAATCACAGCGCCATCTAGCGATAATCATCTAAAACAAAAAAAGTGTGAAAACTTTTTCATAAGAATTTCCGTCTAGCCCCCTTTCGATAACGCGCGATAAGGAACTTCGTTCCAATAAATTGTAAATTAAATACTCACCCCAGTACAAAGTAATCATGATTACAATTATTAAGTAACAATTCATCGTAAAGTAATCTAATAATATCTTCACCTTCACTACCTTTACATTTATTTAATAAATCTTCTACTGAAGAAATCACACTGAAATTAAATACAATAAATTTACATAAACTAACCTCCTGTATAACATGTATCAGTAGAGTGCTAGTAGACAAGTAAAACGAGCACAAACACGACGGGTCTATCTTGTTTAGTACAGGAGTTCCTATGACCACCTTCCGAATAATCTTGGCGGGCTTCGGAAAGCCCGCCTACCGAGAGAGCCGGTGGTCGTATCGCCGATTCCGCATCCGGGGCGGCGCGACGGGAAAGAGTGCCGTAGTGCGTAATAGCGGCGTCTAGCCGAGGTTTCGCGTGTGAGCGATTGGAGGTTTTAGTGCGGTTCAACTCCCACTTACGTGGCGGTTTTTTACAACAAGAATCATCATCAATGTTGAAAATAAAATATTAATTTGACTCACCCCTCCATCTTACACAATACATCGACAAACACCCTACACAACTCCACTATTAATAATATATATTCCCCCGACACAAATCCGAGCAAAGTCGCGAGATATCGTGATAGTATGTCGTCGAAATCACACCCTGTATACGTGCGGAGTTCCCTTGATAGTTGAACGCAGAGTGACACGGACGAAGTTGTGTTTGTCTGTGGAGTTTTATATACAGGATGGGTCTGTGTCAGCTGATAGGGTGAATGACCTGTCGGAATACATCTTAGGAATGCTTATTTTTGGAATCGGGTAAATTTTGTTCTATCGCATACTAGCTGGCCCGCGTACTTCGTCTGCGTAACTTTCAATTAAATGTCAATTGTTTGAATGTTTTCTCGTCGTAAAACTATCCTTGAACTTATAACAAAAATAACGAATATTGAAAACATAAAACTGGAGAGGTGTCATGGGACACCCGAATAGAGTTCCTAGAGAATAGAGGTCTGAAGTTTCTTTCGATTAAAAGATTTTTTTTTTCCTAACGTAACGCGCGATAAGGAACGTGTTTTAAAAGATTTTGATCACAGCGCCATCTAGCGATAATCGTCTAAAACAAAAAAAGTGTCGTGACAACTTTTCGTAAGATTTTTTTCCGTCTAGCCCCCTTTCACAACGCGCGATAAAGAACTTCGTTCCAATAAACAGACAAACAGGTAAATAAACTTATTGTAAATACATTTGACAGAACTACTATTTGTTGTTTATAACCACTGTAGCGTCCTTTTTGTTGCTGATTTTTCATCTTCATAAACCTCGTCCCATAGACTCGGCACTTTTCTCCAATGTCAAGTGAGACGTACACACGATCCGAAAACACTATATCATATGTATCTATTTTTTTAGAATATAAATGTTATTCATTTATTTTTTGTAATTTTAATTTATAATTCTTATTCTTGGTGTTGATTTAATTATTGTGTTTTTTTTTCTGATTTTCTTATTTTTATTTTCACTAACATTTGTGACGTCACTGCCAGTTGGAACTGAAAACCAGCGTTATATGTCGGTTGGGGGTGACATATAACATTAAGCTGAGTTCCGACTGGTTTGTGATGAAAATTTATTTATTCCATGTTTGTTTTTTTATCTTTCATTTCTGTGGTTTTATACCGGTTTTCATCACAAATAAACGATGTCTATGTCTATTTTCAATAATATTAAGAGTAACTTACCTTACAAAACTTGAGAATATCTTCCAATACTTCATCTATAGTCATTTGAACGTTCAATCCCTTTCCTGTGGGAGTTGCTATAAAATAATAAATGAATAAACTACAGGATGTTCTATTTGAGCTATTTTTTAGTAAAATTACAGGGTGGATCTGTAACTTTGGACAATCTGACGTGGGGTGAATGACCTGTCGAAATACAACATAGCGCCATTTTTATTTTTTGGATCGGTTAAACTTTTTTCTGTCATTGTATGGAAAACGTACGACTATCGTTGCGGACTTCCATACTATGATGAATTTTTTTTTATCCAATGCCTAAAATAACAGTGGTTCTAAGTTTTATTTCGACAGGTAATTCACCCCACGTCAGATTGTCCAAAGTTACAGATCCACCCTGTATAATAACAATACATCTTACCTTGTCTGTTTGTCTGTGTGTATGTGTGCGTCAAACTCCTGAATGTACCGTGGTATGTTTTGACAGCTGTCAAAGATGACAGATCTCGGGTTGTGTCACTAAAAATGATAGGTGAATTTTAGCCTTTTTTTAGTTCTGGTACACCCTGTATACTTTAAAGTTTTTCAAATATCAACTCAGTTTGCCACACCCTGTATACACACCTGAAAGTCAAAGCCTCGTCTCTCAACCTGGTACTCCTGAACCCCTGACTCCTCATGCTGAAGAGCATACGAGTGAAGTTTGCGACGAGTGACGTCACTGATATTGGACGAGTGTTGTGTAATATTGGTAGGTATAGAGATAGGAAAAATGATTCTACGAACCTAAAAGAATATTGATTTATTTAAACAAGTATATGGAAATTACTTTTTACTAGAGGACCCGCGTAACTTCGTCTGCGTCACTTTCACTTAAAAGGGTAGATCAAATCGACTGCATTGTCTCATAGCAAAACGCCATAGGACACTATGAAAATAACTGAAATAAACTAAACGAGCCGAGTCTACATTAATAACCAGTCGTCGCCTCAGTGCTTGTTTGGCCAATCTGACATTTTTTACGAAAATTACTTTTTAATGCAGTATTATAAAGGATAAAATTTCCATTCGACTGGTAAAATATTTTTTTAAAATATTCTAAAACAATAAAAATCTCATTTAAATTTTTTGCTCAACACGGCACTTAACGATAATTCCGTGCTTGTTTGCCGTCTCTTGTAAAATTTGCTCGAGTGCAGATTGGCCAAACAAGCACTGAGGCGACGCAGTCTATTTTTTTATTGCGATTGTAGGCGACACATCTAAGCTTGTATAATAATATAGTTATAGTTCATAGTTATGTTTGTACATGCATATCTTTATATATATGTTAACAATAAAGTTACGGGCACTCCCGATCGTTCGATTCGCAAACCAGTTCCACCAGCAGGCAGTCGTCCACGAACATTGATACCTCGCGAACGGACGATCGGACGCGCTTACGTTCACACATAGTCTCGTAGTTTTATTCCATCGCCTACAGCGATAGTCGTACATACACAGAATGTTAGAAAAAAAATAACGGAGTCCAAAAATAAAAGTGGTAGTAAGATGTATTTCGACAGGTCATTCACCCCATGTTAAATGGTCCAAAATTACAGATCCACCCTGTATACTAATCCTTACTAATATATAAATGTGAATGTAAGTTTGTTTGTTACGTGAAAAACTACTCAATCGATCATCATGTTTGTACACATATTCTTAGAGGTATTAAAAGTAACATGGGATACGTTTTATTTTAAAAGAAATCATTTTTATATGAAAACTAGCTGACTCGCGCAACTTCGTCTGCGCCGAAAAAAAAAAATAGGGGTGGACTACCCCTAACATTTAGGGGATGAAAAATAGATGTTGGCCGATTCTCATAGATACCGGATAAGCACAAAAAATTTCAACAAAATCGGTCAAGCCGTTTCGGAGGAGTTCAAGTTCGAACACCGTGACACGACAATTTTATATATTAGATTAATAAATAGTCAAAAAATCTAAAAATTGTGAAGTGAAGTTGGCAGGCACATAAACACTATCGAATATCTTTTAAAGTACACTAGCCAATATTGGAACGAAGTTCCTTATCGCGCGTTTTCGAAAGGGGCTAGACGGAAAAAATTCTTACGAAAAGTTGTCACGACACTTTTTTGTTTTAGATGATTATCGCTAGATGGCAAAAATTATAAGAGATCGAAAGGAACTTCGTTCCATTCGGGTGGCCCTTGACACCTCTCAAGTTTTTTTCTTACCTATCATGTATATTATTTGATAATCCCTCTATATCTTTAATAGTTCCTTGTCCTAACCCTTTCATTACAGCTTTGTTATAGACATCGTCGTTTTCTAAAGCTCTTATTATGGCTGTGTTGTTTATTTTACGTCTTTTTATATAATGTTTATCATTGTTGATCAGTTCTAAAAGGGGAGAAAGTGTTGGTTACAAAATAAATTTTTGTGTAAATAAAAATTTTAGTTTTTTGTTAATAACACTAAAACACTTAAAATTATGGAGACAATGTGGCGACCCATAATAGCGCGCGAGATCCTGAATCGCGGTTACAACATTTGCAGAAATCTTCGCGTATATACGACATCTGAAATTACTACAGTGGGCTTCGGCCTGACCGGTTAAAAACCCTTTGAAAACTAGACCTGCCAGTGAAATTCCCATCAAAATCGGTTAACAACAAAACAAATAAGCTAAGATTTAAATGTTGTTATGATTAAATAACTCCGTGGTTTATGAACCGATTTTGATGACTCTTATTTTTTCAAAAGAAGTGTCTACGATGGTCTCATTTAGATCCTGGTTTCATGAGGGCGGCGCGACGGTAAAGAGTGCCGAGTGCGTATCGCGTCGCGCCGTCCCTCATAACGGCGTGCTGGGTTCTGGCCTCAGCCGGGCGGAGGACGATGAGTGTCAGCGGATGGAGGTTTTAGTGCGATTCAACTCCCACATATCCGGAAATTTCCTCCAACTCAAAAAAAAGGTTTCATGATGGTAGACCAAAGGAATCGAGGTGACCTTAAAAATCTCTGTCGTATCTATTTTTTTATTTTCATTATAGATGATTTCATTACTTCCAACTTACTCTCAAAAGCGACTTTAGCCATCTCAGTGGCAGCTTCCCTGATGACGTCACTCGGGTGATCGCAGTATTTCAGTGACGTCATCACGGCCGGTCTCATTACGTCATTGTTGCCGTGATGAGCGAGCGATGATGTGATGATGTTCAATATATCCTGGATGAACAGGAATTTAGAGTGAGTTGACAATTTTGTTATTGACATGTAGGCAGACGAGCTAACAGGCCACCTGATCGTAAGTGGTTACCGTCGCTCATGAACCTCTGCAATGTCAGGGGACACTGAGGGGTCGCTACCTACGACCTAACTTTAAGGACCCTCCTCAAGCCTCGTTTGAAGAAGGACAAGTCATAGCGCTCTGGGAATAATGTCCTCCCTTTATATTAACTTGCACTGGATGTAACTATGTAAGTTCAGGTAGAATCTCGCAAACTAAATTAGACAAACTCCCCGGTTGAGCTGACATTTTGCACGCAGATGTATATCGATCAATGCAATAATATGTCAAAATGTCTCTGATCTGATGATGGAGTCGGAAGGTGGTCATAGTAACTCCTGTACTAAACAAGATAGACCCGTCGTGTTTGTGCTCGTTTTACTTGTCTACTAGCACTCTACTGATACATGATATACAGGAGGTTAAAAGCTTGTCCTACCTTAGCACAATCTCCGGTAAGCAGCTCCTCAATGTCCAGGGTGGACATAATATTGGTGATATCATCGTTTCTACACCCACCCTGTATATATCTACATATAATACGCAGGCATTTCTGTTTGTCCGTTGTCGGAAGTTTAGATGTTTTCGATAGGATATACCTGTCGAAGACAACATCGAAATCAGTTTAAATGTTGTATTAATTTTTGGAACTAAGTTCCTTATCACGCGTTATCGAAAGGGGGCTAGACGGAAAAAAAAATACGAAAAGTTGTCACTTTTCTTGTTTTAGATGATTATCGCTAGATGGCGCTGTGATTAAAATCTTTTGAAACATGTTCCTTATCGCGCGTTACGAAAGAAAATATTTTTTATAAGATATCTTTTAATCGAAAGGAACTTCGTTCTATTCGGGTGTCCCATGACACCTCTCAAGTTTTTATTTCTCACGTGCTCGAAAACAGCCCGTAGTGTCATGGCGTCGCGTGTGACGTCACGCTTAGGTAAACAAATTTCAAGTGTCATGGCGCAACCAATAGAGAACGTCAATTTCATATTGTTTACCTAATCGTGACGTCATCCAGTGTGATTGGCGTTTCAGCCAAATTATTTTAAAATCTTATTTTTCTAAAACTATCGGGCCCGCGCATTTCGTCTGAGTCACTTCCCCGCTTTCCCTCTTAAACCTCTCAACCTATTTTGATGAAATTTGTCACAGACAATCTTGAAACCTTGAGACAAAACATAGGCTACCTTTTAATTGAAAGTGACGCAGACGAAATTGCGCGGACCATCTTTTGGAACGAAGTTCCTTATCGCGCGTTCTCGAAAGGGGGCTAGACGGAAATTCTTATGAAAAAGTTGCCACGACACCTTTTTTGTTTTATATGATTAATGGTAGATGGCGTTGTGATCAAAATATTTTATTTAAGTTATAACAATTAGTTAGTTTAATTAAAATTTTATTACAATTCCCTCACTAATTAATCGAAAGGAACTTCGTTCCATCCGGGTGTCCCTTGACACCTCTCAAGTTTTTTTTATTATTTATTAATTTAGTTATTTATATTTTACCTGAAATTTTCAACTTTGCAACACTTATTACATCCCATTTGACTATAATATAATAATTTGATGTAATCAGATATATTTTTCTTTTGAAAACCGTCCAGAATACGTTGGTATTTGGCCAAACATTCGTCCAACATTTTGCTGTCGCTACAAATCGCCAACGTTTGGCCAAAAAGCTTGGGCAAACTTTCGTGTTGGCGTTTCGTGTTGGCCAACATAGTTGTAATGTTTGGCAATAGTTTTTCGATGTAAATCTTATGTTTGGTTAAAATTTGGAATAATTTTAAACAAGACATTTTAATGTCGTCTGGTGTAGTTTCTGAAATAAAAAAATGGTATTTCAGCAACTTTTTCCAAAAAAAAACTCCAAAAATTAAAGTCCGCTCAATTTACTAAACTTACCACCCAAATTACTAAACTTACCATCCAATTTACTAAACTTACCACTACAATTATTAACCTACCACAAAAATACTCAACTTACCACCCAAATTACTATTCTTACCACCCAAATTACTAACTTACCACACAAAATACTTAACTTACCAACAAAAAAACACACTTACCAACGAAATTCCCAAACTTACCATCCAAATTACGCACTTACCACTCAAATAATCCGGGAAAACATCGCACTCAACGGTCACCGTTTGACCATACACGACCAACAGCCGATCAAGACAGTCAACGACAGTTTCAAATATTAATTTATTTTGACGATAGTGTAAACCGGTTTTGATTAGTAATTTTACAATTAAGTTTATTTCTTCAATGTATGGTGTTTCGTTCTTCCATTCTATTATTGTGTTTAACTGAAAAAAAAACAAAAAAAAACTTGAGAGGTATCATGGGACACCCGGATGGAACGAAGTTCCTTTCGATTAAAAGATATCTTATAATTTTTTCCTGAGGATTATCGCTAGATGGCGCTGTGATAAGATGCGCACGCGCGATAAGGAACGTGTTTTAAAAGATTTTGATCACAGCGCCATCTAGCGATAATCATCTGAAACAAAAAAGTGTCGTGACAACTTTTTCATAAGAATTTCCTTCTAGCCCCCTTTCGATAACGCGCGATAAGGAACTTCGTTCCAAAAATCATAATCAAAATACTTACCACGTCTATATGTAAACCGTTTAGGATGATGTCATTTTCGATTTTAACCGTTGTAGACATTGTGAATTTTAATAGAGGCTGAATCAAAATGTCGCTGTTTGCTTGTAAATCACTTTTTCTATTGCAAATGGCCTGAAATTATAGAAAATTATTACAAGCTTTATATTAACTTGCACTGGATGTAACTATGTAAGTTCGTGTGGTATCTTAAGTTGTGAAATTTGATTGAAATAAATAAATTTATTGTATTACAAGCTTTTAACCTCCTGTATATCATGTATCAGTAGAGTGCTAGTAGACAAGTAAAACGAGCACAAACACGACGGGTCTATCTTGTTTAGTACAGGAGTTCCTATGACCACCTTCCGACTCCATCATCAGATCAGAGACATTTTATAGCTGAACTGAAGCCGGGAAGTTGGTTTCCGATTGAGCTGACATTTTGTACGTAGATGTATATCGCGTGACAATGCAATATGACAAAATGTCGCTGATCTGATGATGGAGTCGGAAGGTGGTCATAGGAACTCCTGTACTAAACAAGATAGACCCGTCGTGTTTGTGCTCGTTTTACTTGTCTACTAGCACTCTACTGATACATGATATACAGGAGCTTAAAATCTTGTATTAATATCATCGAAATCGGTTCACATAAAAAAGTAATACACGCGAATTAAATACAGACGATTTTTAATAATAGTACATATTTTAGAATCACCCTGTATATACCTGTGCTACGAGCATCGCGGCGTCTCCGCTTAACGCGGCGGCTACGCTCCGTAACGCGTCGCGGCACGACGTAACGCGTAACACCGCTATAGAGAGAGACAGAGATACTTCGTGCTGGTTCAATTCGTTTTCTGTCATTTGACATTCTTGTGTTGTCGTTTCCTTTGAAAGAAAAATATTTGTTGGTTTTTTTTAAATAAAATATTTTATACAGGGTGGATCTGTAACTTTTCATCAGCTTATGGGTGAATGACCTGTCCAAAAATTTTTTTTTTTTTTTTTTCGTATTATACCGAATATTATATGTTAATACTTTCATGCATTTTCAACGGGTTCTTACCGTGATATTTAATTAATTGAGTTGTCTCGATATTTCGTTGTTGTTGCAAACGTCATGATCACGAGAAGACTAGATACTGCGGGTCGATTTAAGAGCAAACAAATCTGTCTACCCTCGCACTCGTTCGCTTTTGGGTAGTACCACTGGAACTCGAACTCACATCATATAGAAAACCGCGAGTTTCTGAATAAGTTCATTTTATGTTAAATTATTATCGTTAAGATACTAAAACTAAAAATGATTTTAAGTTTTATTTCGTAAAGTAAAATCGAAATAAAAGTACAGATCCACCCTGTATACCTATAGGGTGAAAGAAAATTGGGCTTACTTACCATGTCAATTATTAAACCTTACCACTCAAATACTACAGCTTACCAATGAAATATTTTACTTACCAGTCAAATTACCTACTTACCACTCAATTTACCAAACTTACCACAGGTAGCTTTTGACATCAACAAGCATGAGAATTTAATTAACGTTGAGAATAAAATAATATCATTTAATTTTTTTTTAATATTCCGTATTAGAACAGAGTACTCATTCTTCAATATGTACCATCAATAATATCACCCTGTATATCTTACCTCATCCTCCTGTATATCGAGCAGATCGTAGTGCAGAGGGTTGTCAGATAACGTCCTCAGTAGAGGCCGAGATCTGACGGTAGATATGCACGATCCGACGTTTCCCGTCTCGAGATCTGACGATATCTGCTTGCGTATTATACGGCGGTTCTAAAATTGTTTTTATATTTATTTATTTATTAAACTTTATGCACATAAATGGTACAATGGCGGACTTAATGCCTAAGGCATTCTCTACCAGTCAAACAAAGGTGGTGTAGAGAAAACTTTAATTTTTTGTGTTATACACCAAAACACACTTTTTTTAAATTGTTTGTTTGTTCCGGTTAATCTCTGAAATGGTTGGACCGATTTTGATGACACTTTATTGGCAGGTAGTTGATGTAATAAAGTGTAACGTAATCTACTTTTATTTCAGAAAAATAAAGTAAATAAGACGTAATAAAAAAATAATAAGGCTAGTTTGTTAATAAAATACTACCTTATTATTTTTTATTATTTATTTATTTATTTATAACAGAAGCACCAACTACATTCACACTTAACTCTACTTATACTAAAATACATGGTTAACTCTTGGCCCGAGTGGAATGTAAAATAGACGTGCATACAGCTTTCACAAAACTATAATTACATCAAAGTAACAAAAAAAAAACTTGAGAGGTGTCACGGGACACCCGAATAGAACGAAGTTCCTTTCGATTAATCTTTTATTTTACATTTTTTTTCTTAACGTAACGCGCGATAAGGAACATGTTTTAAAGATTTTGATCACAGCGCCATCTAGCGATAATCATCTTACGAAAAAAGTGTCGTGACAACTTTTCGTAAGATTTTTTTCTGTCTAGCCCCCTTTCAGAACGCGATAAGGAACTTCGTTCCAAAAAAACAAAACTATAGTTAAATCGTTATAAAAATCACAAAACAAGAAAAAATAGCTTATTTCTACTATTTTATCAGATTTTGTCCAAATTCGTTAGGTGAATCATGAAAGATGTCAATGCTGTCAGAATTAATTTCGTTGTAGTAGTATTATAAGAATTTTATTTATAGACTACAGGCCCATGAAGAAAAATTATGGGTCATTTGAACCACCAGGTGACCTATCTAAAACGAAATTCTAGCATAAAATAATAAGAATCAGTACTATGCCGTCACTTGTAAGCTGTCCAACTGAGTGCAGGTGAGCATTCAGGGGATTGTAACCATCGTTTTTTCTCCTTGTCGCATGATTTTTGTACGGCGTTGAGGAATAATGGATTAGAAGCAGTATTTAAATAGTATGATACAGATGCCGTACAAAAATGTTGGGCCACTAACACGTGAAAACAAAGTTAAAAAAAAACAATAAATTTTAATTAAAAAAATGACATGTAAAAGTACTTAAATGGAGGAAGTGACTTACATACTTTCTTTTCGAATTTCATCAAAAGTTATCAAAATCGGTGCCACTAAAATTCATTACATGAAATATCAGAGCCGTCATCAGTCGTGTATGATTTTACATGAAAAAATATGTAATTTTATTTACAAAAAAAAGAAATTGGAAAGTCGGTATACGGGCGAAAGTTTAACGTGACTACGACTCGGGAATGGTTAGCCCGCCTAAGAGCGAGAGAGACAGACATATTACAAGCGTGCCTCTCACTCGCTCTCATTGTGAGCGCATAACGTGAGCGGAGCGTAACGCAGTGAAGTGAAGTGTCACCCCCCAAACCAATTTGTAACACGTTGTCACGTCAAAAATCAAATAAATTTAAATTAAAATAATGACATGTAAAAGTACTTAAATGGAGGAAGTGACTTACATACTTTCTTTTCGAATTTCATCAAAAGTTATCAAAATCGGTCCCACTGAAATCCATTACATGAAATAAAAGAAACGTCATCACAGCCGTGTATGATTTGCCATAAAAAAATATGTAATTTTATTTACAAAAAACTCTTAAATTAACCACTCAATTGGGAACGTCACTATTCGCTAGATGACGAAACTGGGGACTTCGTTCGGAATCAATACCGTGTTTGAGCCACTTTTTAAAAACATTTTTTTCCAATAAATTTTAATTTCGATTTTTAATTAAACCTTATATTTTTGTAAATCTTTATTACTAAACGACGCTGTATTGCATTTTCAGCGAAAATATATTTTCTCCGTAAAATATGAGATGATTAAAAAATTTAAACAAAACAAGTTTTAGAACTGTGCTCAATTTTGGTTCCTGCCACAGACTTGGCAAAAGTAAACAAACCAATTTGGTTGCCGATCCCGAAAATTACTTAAACAGAAGAAGTAACTCAAATATTTTCTTTTTAAATTCGTCAAAAAACCATTATCAAAATCGGTATCCCTAAAATTACAACACATGAACTATTTTCAACTCACCCACTTAGGTTTGATGGGAAGTTTGTATGTTTTATCATTATCAATTAGCATTGATAGAGCCCTCTTTTCAAACAAGGTCGGGTAAGCTTTGCTTTGACCCCAGCGACAAATGGCAGTCGCTAGACAAATATACGCGGATGTGTGGAACGTTCTGAAATTAGTTATTTTATTGTATAAACGAGCCTATGGTTCACCTGATTGTAAGTGGTTACTGTACCGTATTTTTTTTCAGTTGGAGGAAATCACCAGTCAGTATATGGGAGTTGAACCGCACTAAAACCTCCAATCGCTCACACTCAGCGTCTGAACCCCGGCTGAGGCCAGAACCCAGACGGTGTTTGGAGGGACGGCGCGACGCGTTACGCGCTCGGCATTCTTTCTCGTCGCGCCGTCCCCTTACTGTATCGTTAGTGCAATTCCATGGCTGGCGACATTGCAGAGGTTTATCAGCGATGGTAATGTCGCGTGTGGCGACCAATAATAGCGCGCGACCCCCTGAATCGCGGTATCAACATTTGCAGAAATCTTCGCATATATACGACATCTGAAATCTACTACAGCGGGCTTCGGCCTGACCGCCATACACTACCTCGCCCGTAACGAGATCTCCCTTGGCCTAATACCACTGAAAGCCCACAGTACCATAAGGTGAACTATAGGCCAGTTTTTTTTTTATTGCCATGTAGGCAGATGAGCCAATGGCCCACCTGATCGTAAGTGGTTACCGTCGCTCATGAACCTCTGCAATGTCAGGGGACATTGAGGAGTCGCCACCTACGACCTAACTTTAAGGACCCTCCTCAAGCCTGCTTGAAGAAGGACAAGTCATAGCGCTCAGGGAATACCGAGAAGGGGAGCTCATTCCATAGCCGGATTTTTAACAAATGTAAGCAAAAAAATGTTCATTATCGTGGATACGTTGATTACGACTAAACATTCCATTACTCTGAGCATCTGATTTTTTAGCAAATCGACCACAACTTTACCAACAGTAAGCATTTAGAAAGAAGAAATTCTTAATGGTAAGCGTTCAGACACCAAACGACATTAAGAGTAGAAATTTTAACAAGAGAACTTATACATTCTGGATGCTTACCGATGGGAAAGCAAATTACAAATGTAACTGTAAATGTAATCTAATATATATTATAAAGGCGAAAGTTTGTAAGTATGGATGTATGTTTGTTACTCTTTCACGTAAAAACTACTGAATGGATTTGAATGAAACTTTACCACAATATAGCTTATACATCAGAATAACACATAGGCTACAATTTTTGAGGTTTCTAATGTGAGGTCGTAAAAAAACACATTTTTTGCGGTATAACAGTACTATATTATAGACGTCGCGAACTAGACGGGCTAGACGAGACGAACCTGAAGTCCACGCGGGCAAAAGCTAGTGTAATCTATTTACGAAAGGTTTAAGAAAAAAGAAAACAATAATACAACCAACGTAGAATAGTAACAAAATTTTCTAAAGGTAAGCATCAAGAATATAATTCTGACGGTAAGCATACCACGACTTACCTATAGATCTTCATTCTATAGCCTCCGTCCATACCTACCATTCCTCTAAGTGTGACACACAGTTTACAAGTTCGTCTAACCAACATCCAAGACTCAGGGTTCTCTAGACCACTGTGTAGTATAGAGTTAGACGATTCTAGTGATAGTTTGGGCAACTGAAAACGGACGATACGATTGTAAGGGGTCGTATTAATACGTAGTTCAGGAGTAATGTGACGTCACATTTTGAAATTATACTTCGGTTTTATGTTTTGGAGTAAAAATGAAATTATAATTATAATAAGTTTGGGACGGCACGACGCGTTACGCACTCGGTACTCTTTCCCGTCGCGTGGATTATTCCTAGTGTGATAAAATTTATCGAGAAGTCAGGCTAATGTCAGAAGTTATTTTTGCATGACCCCCAATATGTAATTTCTAGATGACACCTTAATTGTGCCGTCATCAATGACCCCTTCATGCATTTTTAAAGGGTTCTTACCACGATATTTAATTAATTGAGTTGTCTCGATATTTCAACGTTGTTGCAAACGTCATGATCACGAGAAGACTGGAAACTGGTTACGTACCAAGGATGGTTAAAGAAGCTATCGAGATTTCAAGACAGCACTTTGAACAGGGGTGACAGCTTCAGATTATCGAGTATGTGGAATTCAGTGCTAAACACAACAGTCACTCGCGGGTTCATGCTCAGAGAGTCTTGTAGATACAGTGAGTGTGGTGTGTCGTGATGTGAGTTCGAGTTCCAGTGGTACTACCCAATAGCGAACGAGAAAGAGGGTAGACAGATTTGTTTGCTCTTAAATCGACCCGCAGTATCCAGTCTTCTCCAGACAACAACGAAATATCGAGACAACTCAATTAATTAAATATCGTGGTAAGAACCCGTTGAAAATGCATGAAAGTATTATAGAAAACCACGAGTGTCTGAATTAGTTTAAAATCTTACCTTTTCAAAGACCACAGTAAGAATTTTAAAAGTCCTTGTGTAATTAACTATACATTCCTCAGAAATGGTATTGTTTGTCATTTTTTTTGTAGTCAATATTTTCATTAAATCGTTTAGTTTCTTTGATATATATTCTTCTAGAAACCTTGTAGAAGTATATCTGATGGAAAAAGGAGTTTACAACGTTCAAATATATCTAAATCGGTTCAAATGTGGTGATTATATAAGCTATTCTAACGTTTGAAGGGTAAAATGAAAACTTTTAACATTAGAAATCTGTATTTTTTTACGAAACTAGCTGGCACGCCCAACTTCGTCTGCGTCGCTTTCTTGAACTTCCGTAACTGTTCTAGGATCTGCATCTTATTTATATTTTTGTTAATAATCACACATATTAATATACAGGGTGTTAAAATCCTATGAAACAATACTTTCACAGCAAATAGTATATTTAATATAGAAGCCATCCACCAAGTCTGGGTTTTCTAGGCATAATCTTAAGTTATAACTAATAAAAACCACGTGTTAATTTGTGCGTGATCAACCCTACCGTACTGACCTACACCAACAGCTAAATACTTAAGCCGGCTAGTCACCTCCTGTATCATAGAACATTGTAATAATACACGGGACAAAAATCACATTCTAAACAGAATACATGCGCCTGTGTGCGTGAAAATAGATATAGCACGCTAAATGTAGGTCAGGTAGGGTTGTCAAAAATAATACAAAATAATAATTTTTCAACTTTGTATGAGGAAATAAAGTAACTATCTCCGTTTCAAAAGTATGTGTATATGATTTGAAATATGATTTGAAATGTGATATAGATTAAGCCCTTAACGTATTGTTTCACCGGGCACCAACACCCTGTATATTGTAACGATGACAGTTTCTTATATTAATAAATCATAGACTACACACATCTAAGTAAGCACATAGAATCCGTTATAAGTAAGCAAATTCATAGACAATTTCATAGACACTTACCGCAACAAAGGAACGAACATCCTATCACAGACACCCATGGACAAAGCCTGCCAGCTCCAACCATAGACAGTATCATAGACTATGACGTCACGTTTATTAGCAATGGCCGCCATGCATGTGTCTATGGCTTCATCCCACCAACCTTTAGTATCGTCACCTATTTAAATAGAAAAGGCATAACGACAGTATCAAAGATTCAATGATATTGTCGGACAATACGTATTACCACGTTTACTGCGAGACCAATTTTTGCTCCTCCTTTAACAAAGTTATGCTCTTCGCACCGCAGAGAAGTTCACGTTTTTCCTTGCCTTACTACAGGAAAGTTACAGGAGGGATCATTTAGGCCTCGTTTAGCAGCAAACAAAGTCGTGGTGGGGTAGTGGTCGACGCGCGTCCTTCCATACGGAAGGTCGCGGGTTCACACCGGCTTGTACCTCTAAATCTAAATGTGAAAAAAGATTTATGTGCAATTTTTCACAACACCACTGGCTAAAAACGGTGAAGGAAAACATCGTGAGGAAACCTGCATGTCGGAAAAGGGTTCTAAAAATCCTTTGAAGATATGTGAAGTCCCCAATCCGCACTGGGCAAGCGTGGTGGACGGATGCCTAATCCCTCTTCTGAGGAGACCTGAGCCCAACAGTGGGCAGTAATGGGTTGGTACAGTTACAGTTACAGTTAGCAGCAAACGTGTTAAAAGAATTTAAAACAGTTTTTGGTTTTACTTAAAAACTTGAGATTAATAAGATTTTTAATTAAATTAAAATATTGCAATCGGTCATTTTGGCTGAAACGTCAACAACATCGGATGACGTCACGATTAGGTAAACAATATGAAATTGACGTTCTCTATTGGTTGCGCCATGACACTTTTGCGTTTGTTTACCTAAGTGTGACGTCAAACGCAACGCGCGAAATGAAATTCGTAAAATGGCTTGAAACTTAATTTAACTTTGCATGGTTGCCGAAATATAGGTGTTTTTATAAGCGTCGCTAGACTACTGACCTGCTGCTAAATTAGCGATGGTCTTCAGCAGGGTGAGGTCAGCGGAGTGCGCCGCTTCTATACAAGCTGTTAGCGCGGCGGCACTTGAGGGAGTCACCTCGCTCAAACGACCGGGAAGTATCGACGAGAGCGAGCGGTAAGTATGGCTAGAAATGACATACAAGGTGTTTCTTTTTGTTTGGGTGAATAATATACAGGGTGTGTATACGAATTATAATCAAAATATGTATTTAAAATTCTACAAAATTATCTATAAAACAAAAAAGAAACATAGAAATCGGTTTATCTAGAAAAGAAATACACGCAGACACGCAAATAGTGAAATTTTGTCAATTCCATAATTTCAATTCATCTTTAAACACATATTCTAAGATACTTTGTCCATCTTTCATGACGTCTATCACCTTTCATCTGACACCAGAATCATTCAAATCGGTTCACCCAAACTAAAGTTAAGCAAACAAACATGAAAAAAGACGAATTGAGTACCCCCCCTTTTTGGTAGTCGGTCAAAAACCCCCCACCCTTGCATTAGTAAAATATACGAACCTCTCACTTACACTATTACTAAACGGGTTCTTACCACGATTATTTTTAACTGAGCGGTCCCGATATTTCAGCACTGTTGCAAGCGCCATGATCACGGGAAGACTGAAGAACTGCGGGTAGGTCATTTAAGAGCAGACAAATCTGTCTACCCTCGCACTCGTTTGTTTACCGGTACCACTGGAACTCGAACTTGAAACAATCGTGGTAAGAACCCGTTTAGTAAAAGTGTAAGTTTAAAGAAATTTATTACGAACCTATATTCATCCCCTGTAGGTAAAGCCCTCAGCAATAATATCTTTTGATTTACATCCCCTTTTTCCATAATATCCAACCCCCACTTTATAGGGGGTAAGTCAGTTGACAATGTTACAGGCATTCTCGTTAAGTTTAATAATAATAAATGTTTTTTGGTGAAATTACAGTGTTTCTCGTATTTTGGCCAGAGCTGAAAAGTTATAGTTTGCGAGTCAACGGGTCACCTGACCGTAAGTTATTGTAGCTCATGGACCTCTGCAATGTCAGGGGACACGGTCGCTAAATACGCGTGATGGGAAAGACTGCTGTGTAACGCGTCGTTCCGACCCGCATAAGCCCGTACTGAGTTATGACTTCAATCGGGGTTCGGCTCTGAGTGTGAGCGGTTGGAGATTTTAGTGCGGTTTAACTCCCACATATCCCTTTCGGAGAAGGTGGGAATACGATTTCCTTTAAATCAAAAAAAAACCTGTTCGTAAGCTGTTGCCGTCGCTCATGGGCGTCAGCAAGGTTACACACTGCCCCGCTACCTACGACCTACTCGTTTGAAGGACAAGTCATAGCGTTTTCGAATTTTCGACCGTGGTTAGATGACACCGAATGATAGTGGTTGCTACTGAAAATCAGCTCTTTCGGTATATTATACCGATAGCAATGGCTGAGTAGTGACCATTTCGGCACGCAGTGTGGGGCACGCAATGAATATAAATAAGTAGTTTGTTTACAATTTACCTTTTGTTATTTATAGTATTCAGTTTTGCTAGGTTTAATTAGTTATTCTTCTTGTTTTTTTTCCTAGAGTTAAACTGTTATTTTTTTATTTTAGTTTTACCTTATACACCTAGTCCAATAAGCTATAATGTTGTGTCCCTTATTTGTGTGTCGATTAAAGCTTTCTTTCTTTTTTTCTTTTCGGAATACCGAAGAGCGACGTAAGTCGGTTGTACTAGACGTAAATATGTACATAGGTGTAATTTAATGAAATGTTACAAGTAAATACAAGATCCTGTATATCATGTATCAGTACAGTGCTAGTAGACAAGTAAAACGAGCACAAACACGACGGGTCTATCTTGTTTAGTACAGGAGTTACTATGACCACCTTCCGACTCCATCATCAGATCTGCTCCATGGTACCACAAATCACCCGCCCCACGTGTGGCATATGCCTAAAACCTCCAACCGCTCACACTGAACCCAGCACGGGATTATGAGGGACGGGGCGACGCGTTACGCATTTGGCACACTTTCCTGTCGCGCCGCCCCCGGACGTTTTAAAATTACACTTACATAGTTGAATCCAGTGCAAGTTAATATAAAGCTTGTAACAACTTACCTCAACAACCAATCTCATAACATCCCCACTCCACTTCTCAGGACACCTCATTTGAATATAACACGTTATGACGTCATCCAACAAAGTGACGTCATCGAACAAACATGGCGTCGAAACAAGTACATCGAAAAACACTCTTATATGAGACCTACAGAATTGTACTCCGCCATTTTTATTTAAAATATCTTTAATTTCATTAATATTTAAACATTTTAATGAAATGGATAAAGCGGTTCGTAAAATAGGTGTTTCCGTTTCCATTCCGTTGTAATTCATTATCAAAATCGGCCAAGTTTTGATAAAATTGTTGTCAAGTTTAAAAAATTCCAGCATAACTTTTAGGGATTTTAATACATTTTTATGTTGGTCAATTTTATTTTCTACTAAATCTGTAGTTATTTGTGAGATTGGCAACACTGAAGACCAATTTTGGAACGATTGAGAAATTACTAGTGGTAGGCATTTTAGTTTATTTTCGTATATTTTTAGAGTTTTTATTATAGTTTTGTTTGTGTTTATTATAGTGTTTGGAGTTAATCTTGTTATTATATATGATATTAATTTTATTGTTTCCTGAAAGAAAATGTAAATAAATATTGAATTTTACGATTTTAAAGTAATAATGAAATATTTGTGAGATTAAAAATTAATTTTATCATTAACTAATAAAAAATGGTTTCGATTACTGCTTATCAATTCATTGGAATATAATGGTAACAGTTACCACTTACCATCCGACGACAATATGATATAAGAGTTAAACTAAAATCGATTTTATATTCGAATTATCGATTATCATTGAATCGCAATACAACATTCGAAAAACAAAAAATACCAGAAAAAAATCAATTTTCAACCTACCTCTTTCTTCTTATCCAAAAACACATCAACGAAATCGCCCAAAAAACATAAAACAGCTTCGATCCAATCATCTTTCAAATCATCATCAAACTCCAACAAATCATTAATTTCCAACAATTGACATTTAAAATCAAAATCAAAGCAAAAAACTTTATTCAATTCGCACAAAAAAACTAAATAAGCTGGAGTTTTAATTTTAATATTCAAAAATACCGTAGAATTTATTTTCTTTTCGCTGGCAACATTTTTGATGAAATTGACTGTCATTTTGACAGTTTTTTGACATTTAACGTTACTCATATTTTTTATTATATTGACTATTAAATCTATGGACGTCTCAGAATCGAATAGAGCTGACGATTCTAAAAATATTCGAATAGCCACTTCTAAAGCTGTAATCGTATTGTGTTCTGTGGTACTAGTTATGCTGATAATCGATTTCGGCAAAATCGATTTTAGTAGCGAATGATTTGTTTCAATCGATTTTATGACCGATTGTATTATGTCGAGGCCGGCTTGCCTTTTTAATGCTGAAAAGTGAAATTTTAGTAGATTATATTTTCTTGTATTTCAGAAAACAATAGTGGCGAAGGCTCAACCCTATTCCTGTCGGCTTCCTCTTCTTTATACATAGACTAAACAGATAGTAAGAACCAGAGACTTAGAGACGCAGTGTTAACTGTGTTAATCCTGTTGGCATTGCTGAGCCGGTATCCTTTTTCAAGCAAACTGTTTTTTTGTTCATTTTATGTTTTATGTACTGTGTTTGTTTGGAATTAATAATACTCGCTCGCGAAACACGAGGTGTTACTATCATTTGCGGGCTTTTGGCTAAACAAATAATATGGAGAAATTCAATATTAATTATTTATTACTTTTCAGGGCAACTTATGAAAATTGAATGAAACCCAAATACACCTATGTTAGTAAGAATCTCTAATATCGGCTTCCCTCTATAGAAAATGTACACTTCGCCACTAGACAGCAATAACCACTTAGATGCTAACTATTATAAAAAAATACACTAAAATCGATTTTAAAAATAATCGATTAAAATAAAAGTCGATTATGTCACCTACTCACCACTGTCCAAGCGCAGCATAGCTAAGCCTTGCTCAGCTACAGGGTGTATTATCTCAGTGTCAGATAATAACATCTCTAATACATCTTTAAGAATACCTCTTACACCGGGAGATCTTTCTTCGGCTATATACTAAAATAATATTAAAGAATATTATTGGAACGAAGTTCCTTATCGCGCGTTGTGAAAGGGGCTAGACGGTAAAAATCTTACGAAAAGTACGCTAGATGGCGCTGTGATCAAAATCTTTTGAAACACGTTCCTTATCGCACGTTACGAAAGAAAATATTTTTTATAAGATCTCTTTTAATCGAAAGGAACTTCGTTCTATTCGGGTGTCCCATGACACCTCTCAAGTTTATTTTATTATAAAAATGAAAACGACCGACTTCCATTTCTCAAGCATAGCACAAAAACTACCAGACAGATCTTTATCAAATTTGTATTAGATAATGCTCAAAATGTCTGCTTTCTAACAAAAAAGAATCATCGAAATCGGCTCATATAAAAAGAAATACAAACGCATAGCAAATCGTAAAATGTTGTCCGTTCAAAATATGTACACATTTTGAAACACAAATACAAAAGTAAAAAAAAAGTGGGATCCCACGACGTCCATCACCTTTCATCCGACACCAGACAGCGACACCAGAATCATTCAAATCGGTCCACACAAACAAGAGTTATCGAAGAAAAAACATTTAAAAAAATACAGACAAATTGAGTACCTCCTCCTTTTTGGAAGTCGGTCAAAACAAACACGTATAATATTAAACTAAACATCTCACCGGTAACAAACATATAGCAGCTTTAGATAATTTCAACGCTTGCAACACCGGAGTCACATCAACACTCGGTGTGGCAACACTCGCGCGACACCACGCCACACACACCCTACATATACGCGACACGTCGCTTGACACATCTACAACAAGCCACGCGTAGCTTGAGTAATATACAAACTAAATTATAAAAACGATGCTACTAGAAGCAACACGTTGCTTTACACATCAACGCCATACAACATGTAGCGTGACACGCTTCAGGTCCATGATTTCATTTCATTCCACTGGCACTAACACAACATTTAAATGACGCTACACGTAGCATTGGGGGTGGCGCGACGGGGAAGAGTGCCGAGCTCGTAACGCGTCACGCCGTCCCTCATAACCCCGTGCTGGGTTCTGGCCTCAACCGGGCGGAGGACGCGGATTGTGAGCGGTTGGAGGTTTTAGTGCGGTTCAACTCTCACATAATCAAACTGGGGGGTGGTTGGAAAACCGGCGATTTCCAACTAAAAAAAATTCACGTCGCATTACGCATTGCAACATGTGACGTATTTACAATTCCAAGATACATGTCGCTTTGATAAAGTTTGATAAAGACTGTTAAGTAGTTAAAAGATATAATTTAAAATGGTAGCTTACCATTAGCACACATAACGGTAAGCAAAGTTAGCAATATATCTGAATCACCACTTATAATCGCGTGCTCCAATATCTCATCCAATTTGAGCTGAAAGAAATAACAACTATGGAAGGTCCAGGTCCAGTAGATAGCGGGACAGTATGTGACATTGTAGAGGTCCATGAGCGATGGTAACCGTTTACCATCAGGTGGGCTGTTTACCTGACAATGTATTGATATAACTAATAAAGATAATTTGAAAAATGTACTTGACAAGCAATTTTAAATACAAAAATTGAGGTGATAGTGACAAATACTAATCCGCCATTTTGTGTCGGCGGCCATCTTGGATTAATTTTCAAACTTATCTTAAAATTACTGCTCTGGTACACCATTCAAACAATATGTAAAATGTATATTAATATGTTATACTGTTGACCCTTGAAATAAATAAATAACAGCGTAAATAGTATGTTGAGGTGTAATGACGTTGTAATTAGTCGATCTTCGTTTTGTTTTGTCAGGAATGACGTCACAATGTCCACTTGAACACTCGGTGATCAACACTTTTGTATAAAAACTTCAAAATAACGAGTTTTAACAGTTTATTACTTTACATCCGCGAGGTCCGTTCGCCTCGACAATAGAAACACGAATGAATAATAACAGCGGCCAGCGCCTGTATTTATAGCAAGTCTCCACTTCCAACTACCCACACTGTGAATAGGTTGGTTTCCCTTGTTATCACCTCGTCATATCAAAATTGGTTCATCTATTCGGGGACTATAACGCCACAAAGTATGTGTTTGATTTTCATTTCAATCTTATTTTACTATAGTTTTATTTTTTTGAATATAAGTTATTTTTTTCTTACCTTATAAGTGAAGCCTTCTTCCAAATTCTTTAAGTTTAAAATGAGATTTTCCTTCAAATAATCGTTTTTTAAAGTCGATTCAGCGATATTTCCGAATTTACCTAAATGATAAAAAAATTAAATAAAAGAAAAAAACTTGAGAGGTGTCAAGGGACACCCGGATGGAACGAAGTTCCTTTGGATTAATTAGTGAGGGAATTGTAATAAAATTTTATTTTTTTAAGTTATAATAATTAGTTAGTAGGGGTGTGCGAATAATTCGAACTCACGAATTATTCGTTCCGAATCGAATATTAATATTCGAAGAATTCGAAAGGTTCGAATATTCGTCGAATTTCGAATAGTGTCAAATTCGACTACGACGATTACGACTATTTTGTAGACATCTAGCCAATTAAAGATATTATCTACAAAATACAATTCCTGTCCTATTTCCGATGCATCGTTTTCATCGTTGTAGTATTCGAAATTCGACGAATATTCGAAACTTTTCGAATAATTCGAATATTAATACTCGATTCGCTTCGAACGGTATTCGCACACCCCTATTAGTTAGTTTAAGACGTCTCTCTCTCTCTCTCTTTCTATAGAAATAAAAGATTTTGATCACAGCGCCATCTAGCGATAATCATCGAAAACAAAAAAGTGTCGTAACAACTTTTTCATAAAAAATTCCGTCTAGCCTCCTTTCACAACGCGCGATAAGGAACTTCGTTGTTGTATTTCGACAGGTCATTCACCCCACGTCTGATTGTCCAAAGTTACAGATACACCCTGTATAATTTACTCACCTAAAAAGAAGAATATCTCTCTTTTGAGTATTCTTGATTCTTTACAAACCAAGTCAGTTCGATTGTACAGTTTTTCAATGTTTTTTATCACCTGCAATACAAGTTAATTTAAAATAAATATTTTTAATTTTTATTGCCTTATAGGCAGACGAGCCAACGGGCCACCTGATCGTAAGTAGTTACCGTCGCTCATGAACCTCTGCAATGTCAGGGAACACTGAGGGGTCGCTACCTACGACCTAACTTTAAGGACCCTCCTCAAGCCTCGTTTGAAGAAGGACAAGTCATAGCGCTCTGGGAATACCGAGGAGGGGAGCTCATTCCATAGCATTCATTAGTTGTAAAAATTGAATTTAACCGATTCCAATTATTTAATTTCTATTTAATGTTAATGTGAAATGTAAGCGTGACTTTAATGTATTTAAATTGAATCTCCAAGATACAGGATTACCTAGTTTGGAGATAAATGTAATTCCTTACTGTTAATCACGTTTTTTGGTCAATAAAGTTATTATTATTATTATTATTATTTATACTGTGCAAAATATACAACTTGGCTGCCTTATCTTCTGAGCTTAAGCTATAGAAACTAAGTGAAAGAAAGTAACGCGTCGCGCCACATCGCGTAACTCCGTGCTTTGTGTCCTCAGCCGCGGTATGGACGCTGAGTGTGAGCGGTTGGAGGTTTTAGTGCGGTTTAACTCACACATATCATACACACGGCGGGTTTAATACAGGCGATTTCTTCGTCTGCGTCACTTTCAATTAGAAGCCTATGTTCTTTCTTAGGGTCTAAAGATAGTCTGTGCCAAATTTCATCAAAATCGGTTGAGAGGTTTAAGCGGGAAAGCGTAACAGACAGAGTTACTTTCGCATTTATAATATTAGTACCTGTTAAATCTTCATTCTTACCTGACCAACATCATGACAGTCCAACTTGTCAGTCCGTTCTGTCAGTAAATACTGACATTTCTTTAATGCTGTCCTGTAACTGTCGATATCGACATCGGTGCGCGAGAATATAATCTACGAAATATAATTTAAACGTCAAAGTATATAGTGGTGGTGGGGTAGTGGTTGAACCACTTGTCTACCGTACGAGAGGTCGCGGGTTCACACCGGCTTGTACCTCTAAAACTAAATGTGAAAAAAGATTTATGTACAATTTTTCACAACACCACTGGCTAAAAACGGTGAAGGAAAACATCGTGAGGAAACCTGCATGTCGGAAAAGGGTTCTAAAAATCCTTTGAAGATATGTGAAGTCCCCAATCCGCAAGCAAGCGTGTGGACTATGCCTAATCCCTCTTCTGAGGAGACCTGAGACCAGCACCACAGTAATGGGTTGTTACAGTACAGGGTGTTAAAATAACGCGCATTTAGGGGTTTTAGACTCCAATTCCGAGGTATTTTTTTTTATTTTAGGACTATTTGGCGTGTCTTGGTGTTTACTACTGTTTTCTAAACAAATTTTTAGGCATGTATAACTGGTTTTAAAATATACAATGGTTCAAAAATGCTCGTTAAATTAATGAAAACGACCGATATCCATTTTTCAAGCATTATTAATGCAAGGCATTTAAGGCAAGCTGTCCAAAATACCATTCAGATCTTTATTGAATTAACTAGCTGGCCCGCGCAACTTCGTCTGCGTCACATAAGGAAATTTTCTCACCGTTTAAACCTTCCCTGGCCATCTACGAATATTTCAAGATTAAAATAAGCCAAATCGGTTCGGTCGTTCTCGAGTTTTACCGAGACTAACGAACAGCTATTCATTTTTATATATAAGAGATATGAGATAACGTTCAAAGTATCTGCGTTCTAACAAAAACTATCGAAATCGGTACAACCAAATCAGTTATGGGGGAACAAACAAAAAAACAAAAGAATTGAGTATCTCCTTTTTGGAAGAAAATTAAGAAAATATTTGACGGCGTAAATAGTGTGTTGAGGTGTAATGACGTTGTAAATAGTCGATCTTCATTTGGTTTTGTCAGGAATGACGTCACAATGACCACTTGAACACTTGATGATCAATACTTTTGAATAAAAACCTCAAAATAAGGAGTTTTAACAGTTTATTACTTTACATCCGCGAGGTCCGTTCGCCTCGACAATAGAAACACGAATGAATAATAACAGCGGCCAGCGCCTGTATTTATAGCAAGTCTCCACTTCCAACTACCCACACTGTGAATAGGTTGGTTTCCCTTGTTATCACCACGTCATATTTAATTATTAACCACTCAACTGGGAACGTCACTGTTCGCTAGATGACGAAACTGGGGACTTCGTTCGGAATCAATACCGTGTTTGAGCCCCTTTTTAAAAACATTTTTTTCCAATAAATTTTGATTTTTAATTAAACCTTATATTTTTGTAAATCTTTATTACTAAATGACGCTGTATTACATTTTCAGCGAAAATATATCATCTCCGTAAAATATGAGACGATTTAAAAATGTAAACAAAACGAGTTTTAGAACTGTGCTCAATTTTGTCTCCTGCCACAGACTTGGCAAAAGTAAACCAACCAATTTGGTTGCCGATCCCAGTTGAGCGGATATTTTTATTTGTCATACAAAAAAAAAACTGTTTTAATAAAACTGTACCTACCTGTAAAGCTATGACAATATTGTATATATCCCCGCAGCCATCAGGAGCGTATATAAAAGCTAAACAACACTCGCAAAGTAACTCTTCACCTTTGCATCTGTCCACGGACAACATCTAAAATATTACAATAGAATAGTGTCTTATACAACGTGTAACAAAAACCCTGTTGTTCCTTTTAGGGGCGTATAGAAGGGGTCAGCGCGACGGGAAAGAGTGCCTTGGGCGTAACGCGTCGCGCCGTCCCTCATAACCCCGCGCTGGGTTCTGGCCTCAGCCGGGGTTCAGACGCTGAGTATGAGCGGTTGGAGGTTTTAGTGCGGTTTAGCTCCCACATACGGGATCCGGTGATTTCCTCCAACTAAAAAAAAAAGGGGCGTATACACTTGACTACTACTAAAAACGGTGAAAAAACATCGTGAGGAAACCTGCATATCGGAAAAGGGTTCTAAAAATCCTTTGTAGATAGGTGAAGTCCCCAATCCGCACTGAGCAAGCGTGGTGGACTATGCCTAACCCCTCTTCTGAGGAGACCTGAGCCCAACAGTGGGCAGTAATGGGTTGGTACCTACACTTGACTACAGCCACCACAACAATGAAGTTACAATTCAAATAAACAATCATTGGCTAGACTAGGGGACAAAATCCAATAGCTATTAAAATCAAAACATTAAAAATAATGTTTAGAATATCTGATATTCAAATAGCCTACGAGGTCACCGACCGCCCTACACGTGCCGTTATCCAGCCGCTTACAAGGTCAAGGTTACAGTCGCACGCGTTGATTCGTTGGGAAGTTCTACTCTCTCTGTCTAGGTCAACGACCGCATCCCCTTATGCAGAATTGCAGAAATAACAAACAATGTAAACATTATAAATATTAATAATTAAATATTTATTTAATTATTTTAATTAAACGTTTTTTATAAAAGACTAGCTTTATTATATACTTGTGCCGAATCTTAATACGTGGGTAGAAGGAACAACAGGGTCTTTGTTACACATCGTATACAGGGTGATTTGTTAATGATGGTAGGTACATATTTGATGGAATCGGTTAACCATTTTATCCAATAACATATGGTGTATGCGGTAAACAGACAAATTTACATCAGATTACATCAAAAGTATTCACTCCCTAACAAAAAAAAATCATCGAAATCGGTCTATCCTAAAAACAATACAAACAAACAAGCACATTATCTTGCCTATATAAAAATCAAGTAAAAAACAATCATCCAAATTGGTTCACCAAAATCAATTTAAATAAAAACTTACCTTATAAAACTCTTCATCGACTTCCCCCGCGTGCACCCCGAGGTGTCTCACCACTCTTACTCCCTCCCCCCTTAGCTCCCTCCTCAGCACCTCAAGGAGGTTGGGGAGGGAGGAGGCGCATGATAGTTGTGTGTCGAGTATTAACGATGTGAGGGAGCATAGCGTGTGTAGGTGGGTTGGTACTACCTGTATATATAGATACAGGGTGTTTATTTTCGTTATGTCAAAGACTGGATTTTTTTTAGTTTTCGGTAATTTTTTGAACGAAGTTCCTTATCGCGCGTTGTGACTAGACGCGGGGGCTAGACGGAAAAAATTCTTACGAAAAAGTTGTCACGACACTTTTTTGTTTTAGATAATTATCGCTAGATGGCGCTGTGATCAAAATATTTTAAAACACGTTCCTTATCGCGCGTTACGAAAGGAAATATTTTTTATGAGATACGTTTTAATTGAAAGCAACTTCGTTCCGTCCGGGTGTCCCTTGATACCTCTCAAGTTTTTATTTTTTTATTCAAGATAGATAAAACAGAGCCCACGGCCTGATGCCTTTTTATTAGAAATGAACACTCAAAATCCTTATATTCAAATAATTTATCGAAATCGGTTCATCTAGAAAAAACACGCACAGCAAATCGCACATTTTTAAACACAGATACAAAAGTACATGTTCCACCCCATGACGACCATCACCTTTCACCTGACACCAAAATCATCAAAATTGGTCCAACCAAACCAAAGTGATAAACTTGAGAGGTATCATGGGACACCCGAATAGAACGAAGTTCCTTTCGATTAAAAGATATCTTATAAAAAATATTTCCTTTCGTAACGCGCGATAAGGAACGTGCTTTAAAAGATTTTGATCACACCGCCATCTAGCGATATTCATCTAAAACAAAAAGTGTCGTGACAACTTTTTCATAAGAATTTCCGTCTAGCAAGCACCCTTTCGATAACGCGCGATAAGGAACTTCGTTCCAAAAATACAGCCAAATTTAGTATCTCCTTTTTTAAGCCTGTCAATAAATAACTACATTACCTCGTCATCATCTTCAAGGAAACCTTCCACCACGATCTGAAGATACTCCATGAAGTCTCCGAATATCTTGGAGCTGTCCATCATCGGATCCTGTCCATCATCAGCGAGGAGTTGTCTCCATAATGGAGCGTAGTTGTCATAGTTGGTGTTTGAACAAGATTCTGATGCCAGGAGGTAAATTGAAGCCTGCAGGTTTACAAACTTTATATTAACTTGCACTGGATGTAACTATGTAAGTTCGGGGGAAGAACTCGAAATAATGATTTTAGTGAATTTTGCTGAACGGAAACATTCATTTTATTAAATGAAATACTTTATTTTCAACATTGATGACGTACTCATTCTTGTTGACGTCAAAAGTTAAAAGCTACCACCAGTTCGGACACAAACAATAATAATTGTAGCCACCGTCCTGAGAAGAACTGGCAAGAAACTCAGCGGGCATGTCTTTTTTTGTAATATGAGCATTTTATTTTTAAGTATTTGTACAGTATTATACAATATACAAAAAAAAAATCGATTTTGTTAATGAAATGACCTTGGCGAGCAACTCATTCCCACTTTAAAATTGCATCATACAAATAACAGAAAAATTGAAATTATATTTGATTTGATTTGAAACTAAAAATTTGCTTTATTTTCGAAAAAAAAGAACTGTATTAATAGTATTTTAATTTTTTGTTAGACAAAATACTAGTTATTATAATAGTTAAAAAAAATACACCCTGTAATTTTATTGCCTAAATCGATAGTAACTTAGAAACACCTTGTATACAGGGTGTATCAGACGATTTTTTTTGCAAAAAGCTTAACATCCCAATCACTAGTACTAACCCAGCCTTTCGAGAGTGCTCTTTATACACCCTGTATATAACATTTATACTTTATACTACCTTCCTCACATCTTCGGCGGCTCTCATCAGCGGATATATAATTATATCTTTAATATACTTCTGCGGTATATTCTGATAATACAAGATGGCTGTTTGCAATAATCTCTCGCTGTTTGGTACTCCACAATCGATGCAGTATGACGCCTGAAATTATTATTATATATTACGATAAATAAGAAGCAATCTGAAAAAAAAACTTGAGGTGTCAAGGGACACCCGGATGGAACGAAGTTCCTTTCGATTAATTAGTGAAGGAATTGTAATAAAATTTTATTTAAAAGATTTTGATCACAGCGCCATCTAGCGCTAATCATCTAAAACAAAAAAGTGTCGTGACAACTTTCCGTAAGAATTTTTTCCGTCTAGCCCCCGACACAACGCGCGTCTAGCGAAATTACAGTTATGCGGAAAATGAAAACTTTCATTTCTCAAGCATAGCACAAAAATCACCAGACTGATCTTTACTAAATACATATGAGTTGAGATAGTTGCCAAACAATGAGCGAAATCGGTTCATATGGAAAAGAAACACACGCTAAAACGCACAGCAAATTGTGAAATTCTGTACGTTAAAAATAAACATTTTTAAACACAAATCGAAAAGTACTTGTTCGATCTTTAAACAAAATGGGACATAATGATGACCATTGTCTTTCATTTGAAACAATAATCATCCAAATCGGTCCACCCAAACTAAAATTATGCAGAAACAAACATAAAATACAGACGATTTATGTAAAGGAGGAGGAGGAGGTACTAAATTGAGCACCTCTTCTCCTTTTTGGAAGTCGGTCAAATATGAAAAAAAAAACGCTTTACACTTACGAATAACTATTAGAAAAACAAACTTATTACCACAAAAACGTATTTTAGTTTCGTTTTACTGCAAAATTAATAAAAAAAAATTGGTATATACAATTTTTTTTTTATTTGTGTAATACACACCTCCATAACAACATTGTCCCCTGTTCTCAAGCCCCACTCTATGGCCCCTGTGTCCCCCTCGGTCACGACACTATGGCCCCCTAATGACACATATCCGTGCCACACGCGTAGAGCTGTGTATTTAGTTTGATAACTGTCCAAATATGGACGTACTTCCTTTTGAAGAACGTTCTGCAATTTAAATATTTTACGATGAAGTTAAGTTTTTTTCTATAAAATATAACAAGTTATAAAATTCCAAATAATAAGTGATAAAAAGTTTTATGTAAAATGAGACTTTTGACAATTAAAAAAGCCATCACTTACACTATTACTAAACGGGTTCTTACCACGATTATGGTTAATTGAGCGGTCCCGATATTTCAGCACTGTTTCAAGCGCCATGATCACGGGAAGACTGAGGAACTGCGGGTCATTTAAGAGCAGACAAATCTGTCTACCCTCGCACTCGTTCGTTTGCCGGTACCACTACTACCACTGGAACTCGAACTCACATTTCGACAAACCACACTGACAGTATCGGCTGCCGTCTCAAAACTAGATTTTTTGGCTTTATTTTCGTCTAACACTACCACCAGTCTTGGCTCAGTCTTCTCGTGATCGTGGCGCTAGAAACAGTGCTGAAATATCGGGATCGCTCAATTAACAATAATAGTGGTAAGAACCCGTTTAGTAATAGTGTAAGTGATGTAGATAACCGCGAGTGTTTAAAGAAATTTATTAAAAACCCCATTTTCTTGAAGTTAAGTTTTTATGCATCTCTATTTCAAATTAATGAGACGTTGAGAGACATACCTCAATAATATTCAAATCTTTTAACTTCCCAAAAACATTTTTGTATACTTTCACTATAGTTTTATTGCCACTTGGCACAGTGCCCCACAACTTCAGTCTCAAGTTCGAATCCTGTGCAAGGTACTCAGTAAACAAATCTGAGTGCTCCTCTAAGAATTTGAGAACCACTGGAATTTAAATTAATATTTTTAAAATCAACAAACAAATATACTTTTTTCATATTTGCCTCGATTTCTGCCAAAAAGAGAACCATCAATATCGGTTTAAAAACGATGTAACTACCAGCCAAATCTTTATCAAATTTATATGACATCAAAATGTCTGCTTCCTAACGAAAAAGTATAATCGAAATCGGTTCATATAACAAAATAAATACACGCAAAAACGGACAGCAAATCGTGAAATTATGTCCGTTAAAATACACATTTTTAAACACAGATCCAAAAGTACTTGTTTGATCTTGAAAAAAAAAACAATGGGCCTAAGCTCAGCCATAACGGGGACGGAGCGACGGGAAAGAGTGCCGAGCGCGTAACGCGTCGCGCCGTCCCTTCAAACCCCGTGCTGGGTTCTGGCCTCAGCCGGGATTCGGACGCGGAGTGTGAGCGGTTGGAGGTTTTAGTGCGGTTCAACTCCCACATACCGGGTCCTCCAAGAGAAAAAAAAAAAGCTCAGCCACAACCTTCAAAACCAGAATCATTCAAATCGGTCCACACAAACTAAAGCTACATCACCTAACACCAAATTGAACTCGCAAGATTCCACGCGAACTCACATAGTTACATCCAGTGCAAGTTAATATAAAGCTTATAAAATATTTTAAAAACTCACCGCCATTTTTATCAATGTCCAAAGCATCAAAAAAAGTAGTGTATAATAATTTTATTTCAGCAGCGGGTAGTCTATCACTGTAGTGTCTAAACAACCCCAATATCCCTTGAAGATAGGCTACAGTTACTGTGGCCTGTGAAATATGATTGATAGATAGATAGATAGGCAGTTTGATAGATAGATAGATGAATAGATAGATGGATAAATAGATGGATGGATGAATAGATAGATAGATGGATAGATAGATACCTTGTGTATCATGTACTGTTGGTTTGATAAATAAATAAATAAATAAATAAATAAATAAATAAATAAATAAATAAATAAATAAATAAATAAATAAATAAATAAATAAATAAATAAATAAATAAATAAATAAATAAATAAATAAATAAATAAATAAATAAATAAATAAATATATAGATAGATAGATGGATAGATAGATAGATAGATAGATAGATAGATACATGGATAGATAGGTGGATAGGTGGATAGATAGATAGATACATAGATAGATACAAAGAATTTAGTGTAACAATCAACGAAATAGGTTCGAATTAAGGATGGTTCAAAATTATACAGGGTGTATAAAGAGCACTCCCGATAACGAAGTCTGATAGTAGTACTAGTGATACCTGTGATGATAAGCCAGGAAACCGTCAGACGATATTTTATTGCTAAAAGCTTAACATCCCAGGTGTCACTAGTACTAACCCAGCCTTCGATTTCGGGAGTCTTCATACACCCTGTATACAGCTTATGGGGTGAATGTCTTGTCGAAATACAACTTGGAACATTTTATTAAAGGAAAAAAACTTCTGTTTTGTATTTAGAAAGGTCGTTCACCCGATCAGCTGACACAAGATTAAAGATCTCGTTTAACCACTCAACTGGGAACAAAATTGGTTTGTTTACTTTTGCCAAGTCTGTGGCAGGAGCCAAAATTGAGCACGACGTGACGTTAGTTCTCTGGAGATAATATATTTTGGTCCACAATGTATTACAATGTACTTTAAAAATAAAGAATTTATAAGTTAAATTAAAAATCTAATACAACAGTCTAGTACAATCAAATCAGAAATGAGGAGATCCACAGAAGGACTAAAGTAACCGACATAGCCCAAAGAATTGCATCTTTGAAGTGGCAATGGGCAGGACACATTGTGCGAAGAACGGATGGCCGGTGGCGGCCACGAACCGGTAGGCGCAATGTTGGTAGACCCCCCACAAGATGGACCGACGATCTGGTCAAGATCGCGGGAGGTCACTGGATGCAGATGGCGCAGGACCGGTCGATGTGGCGAGGGCTATGTCCAGCAGTGGACGTCTATAGGCTGATGATGATGATAAAAATCATTTTTAAAAGATAGTCAAACGAGGTAGTGATTCCGAACTCCGGACGAGCGAGCACAGTGGAGCCATCTAGAGAAAAAACTTGAGAGGTGTCATGGGACACCCGAATAGAACGAAGTTCCTTTCGATTAAAACATATCTTATATTTTTTTCTTAACGTAACGCGCGATAAGGAACGTGTTTTAAAATATTTTGATCACAGCGCCATCTAGCGATAATCATCTAAAACAAAAAAAAGTGTCGTGACAACTTTTTGGTAAGATTTTTTTCCGTCTAGCCCCGTTTCACAACGCGCGATAAGGAACTTCGTTTCAATTGACGTTCCCAGTTGAGTGGGTAACTATCATGCAATAAAAACATTTAAAAAATTCGAATAAATCTTAAAAAAAGTAAACATTGGGGCTTACCGTGTTCTTCTTATTATTTAACAAATTCAGAAATAGTCGCAACACGTTGTTATATAACTTAGTGACGTCAGACGGATGGTATTCGCATATAGTTCCTAAAATATAAGTTTTATTATAAACTAGGTAGCTTGTGCAACTTCGTCCGCGTCACAAAGGGGTTCAAAATTGTAATGTTAACCAGAATTAGTGTAGCTTTCCAACGATAAATTTAAAAAAATGTACGATCATAGAAAAAAATCTTATTGGGTTTTTTTTATCACTACTTTCACAACATCGTCTGATAGATAGATAGATAGATAGAATGAAATAACCATTCTTAAACATCTTAAAATAGAATTGCCCAAATTGGTTCAGGCGTTGTTGAGTTATGCGCTTACCAACACATTTCGTCAGCGTCATATTCAATTAAAAGGTAGTCTATATTCTTTCTCAGGGTCTAAAGATTGTCTGTGCTAAATGTCATCAAAATCGGTTGAGAGGTTTAAGCGGGAAAGCGTTACAGACAGAGTTACTTTTGCATTCCTACTAATATTATAATTACGAAAATAACTCAGACTACAGATAGACTCAGAGAGAGAACATAGGCCACATTTTAATTAAAAGTGACGCAGACGAAGTTGCGCGGGTCCGCTCGTTTTATTATACATCTGTCGTGGGGTGAATGACCTGTCGATGTACAACTTAGCACCATTTTTATTTTTTGTATCGGTTAAACTTTTTGTTCTGACATTGTATGGAAAACGTACGACTATCGTTGCGGACTTCCATACTATGATGATTTTTTTTTATCCAATTTCTAAACTAAAAATGGTGCTAAGTTGTATTTCGACATGTCATTCACCCCACGTCATATTGTCCAAAGTTACACATCCACCCTGTATGTATAGATTGTACTATACTCACCAATTAACTCAGCCAAAGCCGCCTTACACACAGTAGTGGTCTCCAGCTCATTCACAAATTGCTCAAAGTAAGGTGTCGCAGCTGTTGATATTTTACAAAGAGAAGATAGACAATTCAGGGCTTTGCCACGAGTCGCGGCGTCGTGGGAAGACAGACAGGCCTGCGGGTAATACAAGCTTTATAGTAACTTGCACTGGATGTAACTATGTAAGTTCGGGTGGATGCAAGCTAAATCTGACTTTACGGTTTATGATTGAGCTGACATTTTGCACGCAGATGTATATCGCGTGACAATGCAATAATATGACAAAATGTCGTTGATCTGATGATGGAGTCGGAAGGTGGTCATAGGAACTCCTGTACTAAACAAGATAGACCCGTCGTGTTTGTGCTCGTTTTACTTGTCTACTAGCACTCTACTGATACAGGATATTATACAGGATCTTAAAACTTTGTATATAAAAAGTTTTCTTTAAAATAAATTATTAATATTCTGTACTAGAAAACTCATCACCCTGCTATACAGGGTGATTTGTTAGAGAGGGTACATATTGCAGGAGGGTGATGAGTACTCTGTTCTAATACGGAATATTACAAAAAATAGGTAAAATTACATTTTTTTTAAGTCTCAATTCGACAAAACTACCTCAAACATAAACAATTTCGACTAAAAGAGTGTTGACTAATAACCTCTAGTGATCTCGCGCACCCCACACCTCCGTCACACCCATCAGCTGTCGAAAAACCATCATTTTGCAAGAATTTTAGATATTTTTAAGTTGCGATTACTAAGACATTAAGCCATATTCTTTGGTAATAATATTTTTACTGGTTGTATATAACCATCAGCTACCATGACCTTCAATATGTACCCTCACTAAGAAATCACCCTGTACAGTAATAACTTACTTTAACAATATCTTCGAAGATATGCTCAGCTATTTCTTCAAGTTTGGGCATTAC
Source organism: Trilocha varians (assembly GCA_030269945.2). NCBI lineage: Eukaryota > Metazoa > Arthropoda > Insecta > Lepidoptera > Bombycidae > Trilocha > Trilocha varians. The sequence goes on from AP028281.1 coordinate 6,554,764, forward strand.
ACTCTCCAGCAATTTATAGCTATTTATAATACAATTATGCCAGGTTTCTTGACGCTCAGTACAGACCGTTTTTAATAAACACACCGGTTCATATAACAATGTTTGTGTAATCCATTCTGTAGACAGAAAATTATATAAGTTTAGTATTTTGACGTGACAACGTGTTATAAATTGGTTTGGGGGGTGACACTTCACTTCACTGCGTTACGCTCCGCTCACGTTATGCGCTCACAATGAGAGCGAGTGAGAGGCACGCTTGTTATGTCTGTCTCTCTCGCTCTTAGGCGGGCTAACCATGCCCGAGTCGTTGTCACGTAAAACTTTCGCCCGTATACCGACTTTACAGGCAACCAATTTTTTTTTATTGTAGGATAGATAACGAGCCTACGGCCCACCTGATGGTAAGCAGTCACTGTCGATCATGAGCCTCTGCAATGCCAGGGCAATGAGGGGCCGTTATCTATCACCTACTATACAGTACTGTTCGTAAACTTTGTTAAAGAGGAACATGTCATAGCACTTGAAGCAAACTGTAGATGAATGTAGTTGAATAAAAGGTCGAGGGTTCAAACCGTTGTTATAAATTGCTAATTTCAAAAAGATTTATGGACAATTGCACAAAGTGGGAATGAGTTGCTCGCCAAGGTCATTTCATTATCGTAATCGTTTTTTTTGTATATTTAATGTAAATTTGTGTAATACTGTACAAATATTTAAAAAAAAATGTTCTTATAGAAAAAAAAAAAAAAAGACATGCCCGCTGAGTTTCTTGCCAGTTCTTCTCAGGACGGTGGCTATAATTATTATTTTTTGTGTCCGAACTGGTGCCTATCTTGTAACGTTTGACGTCAACAAGAATGAGTACGTCATCAATATTGAAAATAAAGTATTTCAATTCATATGTACACAACTCCACTGGCTGAAAATGGTGTAAGAAAACATGGTAAAGATGCCGGCATATTGGATTTCTTTCGTCTGCTATGTTCAGTCCCGCATTGTGTTCTCGTGGTGGACTATACCTGATCCCTCTACTGAGGACACCTGAGACCAGCAATGCGTTCTAAATGACTGTTGTTTGATCATTAAATTAAATATGACAACATCAGTTGCTTAGTGATAGTGTTGAGCGGGCTATTTTCCGCAAATCGACATCATCCATCATCAGTTGCTTGTTAGTCACTTTTGTGTGAAAGATCTCTAACGAAAACAGTAACCAACCTATTTCAAAATCGGCCAAGTCTTCTTTGAAAACTTCTGCAGCCATTTGCAGAGCCTTCCGGAAGCTGTTAATGGAAGGGACAGTGTAGTTTTGTACTACTAACTCCCAGCGATCCATTTTCTGAAAGTAGAATCCTTATTATAATAGAATTTCTACAACACAGCGACTAGTATTTTATATAAATCTAGCTGATTCTCGCAACTGGTGTTCAGACAGCACTGTTAGGTTTTACTAATAGACTACAGGCCCATGAAGAAAAATTATGGGTCATTTGAACCACCAGGTGACTTATCTAAAACGAAATTCTAGCATAAAATAATAAGATTCAGTACTATGCCGTCACTTGTAAGCTGTCCAACTGAGTGCAGGTGAGCATTCAGGGGATTGCAACCATCGTTTTACGGGGAACCTCATCAAGGGGAACCTTGTCGCATGATTTTTGTACGGCGTTGAGGAATAATGGATTAGAAGCAGTATTTAAATAGTATGATACAGATGCCGTACAAAGTCAAATGACTAAATATACCCCGGTAATTGTCGGAAAATTAAAAAAAAAATCCGACTTTGTGGCCCAACATTTTTGTATGCTCATCAGCACTCAGTTGGACAGCTTACAAGTGACGGCATAGTACTGAATCTTATTATTTTATGCTAGAATTTCGTTTTAGATAGGTCACCTGGTGGTTCAAATGACTCATAATTTATCTTCATGGGCCTGTAGTCTATAAGACCTGTAAAGACCTACAAACATCATTTTGTTCTTTATTCAATAGTTTTCGCAGCGCACGCGATGTAAGAAAGTTTTTAGGTATTTGCCTTTTTTTTACCTTGACTTACATTATTAAAGTTCTAGCTTATGTTTCTCGTGAATAATGTAGCTTTCGAATGGTGAAAGATTTTATTAAAACGGTCCAGTAGTTTTTGTGCTAATGAACAGTAAAAACTTCAGTTTATTAAAACTATTCTAATTTTATACAAAGTTTCGTGTTTCTTACCAGTTAAACTAGAAGCCAGACGATCAGACGATCAAACCTCTATTTAAAAGATGTTGATAAAAGAAAATAAACTTCTAAACAAATTAAAACCTTATGACGATTTTATTTGCAAATTGCGCGCTTTCGTCTTTCATTCAAGTTAGGGTGAATTAACCAGATGCTTGACCGGTTATTTATGTCATCCATTTTTAAATATACAGGGTGTCCCACCCAGGAAGTGTGGATAAGTGGAGGTCCAGAGATAGAGCACCATCTGAGATATCCGAATCACACTCTTGACCTTTCAATAGAAAAAATATGGTTATTTTAAGTTTTAAAAAAAGAAAATAAATAAAATTAAAATTATACAATATCTATATTGAAAGTGATTGAAAGCTGATGTACTATTTATTTGCATTGTAATGCAGAAAATAGTCGACCAATTTTGAGGAAGTAATTAATTTTCCCATTCTCGTAATTGGGTCAGGCACCCTAAAAACACCAAAGGTTTTTATTGTCACTGTTGTCAAATGTCAGAATATCAGATGTCAACACGTTGCCTCGGGTTGCCACTTTTAGAAAAATCTCAGTGTCCCACAATTTTTTTTACCATTTTGTTAAAGAAAATCATTCAAAACGCAATATTAAATTCTCTTAAAGTTACGTTACTTCCACTTGGACTATGCTGTTTTAAATTAGAATACAAGGGAATTTAAAGTAAAGATTTTTCATTCATAAATCTAATTCTTAACCATGTTTGTAATTTAAAGGGATTCTTCTAAATTTTTCTGTTCTAGTTCTGACAACCCAGTTGCAAGTTAATGTGAATATTCGTCATGTTTTTCTTGTAAAATTTATTAATTATTAGACAAAGTGGCGGTCAATCGTTTAATATCATTTGGCACTATCCAAAACCCTGTGCTGTGCTGCAAGTTCCCGGAATTCACCCAGTTCAGGTGTCTATTTTTTTTTAATTTTAATAATTTTTGGCACCTGGTTTTAAACTGATTCAACTAAATACTAAAGAGGATGAATAGTGAATACATAAATAAAATCAAAAAAATACTTTTAGACCCTCGTACTTCGTCTGGGTCACATAAGATGAAATTAATGAGATGGTTTCCTTGATTTTTTTTTTGTATAAACCTTTGGAGTTCTTCAGAATATTTCTAGATTACCTAAATCAGTTCTGCAATTGCAAAGGTTACTACATCTCGACATTACTTGTTTATAACCACTCAACTGGGAACGTCACTATTCGCTAGATGGCGAAACTGGGGACTTCGTTCGGAATCAATACCGTGTTTGAGCATCATTTGAAAACATTTTTTTCCGATAATTTTTAATTTCGATTTTTAATTAAACCTTATATTTTTGTAAATCTTTGGTATTAAATGACGCTGTATTGCATTTTCAGCGAAAATATATTTTCTCCGTCAAATATGAGACGATTAAAAAATGTAAACAAAACAAGTTTTAGAACTGTGCTCAATTTTGGCTCCTGCCACAGACTTGGCAAAAGTAAACAAACCAATTTGGTTGCCGATCCCAGTTGAGTGGTTAATGTAAGTGTATGTTTATGACTGTAACCAGTATACCAGTATATGTAGGACCCGTCCTTATAGCCTATAGCCTTCCTAGACAAATAGACTATTCAACACTGAAAGAATTCTTCAAATCAGACCAGTTGTTTCTGTGTGGTTCAAACAAACAAACTCTTCTACTTTCTCACAGACACGTCCAACTTTAACACATGTGTGTTTGTTAATTATCACTCCATGACGAAACTGGGGAGTTCATTTGGAATCATTACCGTATTTGAGTATCTTTTTAAAAATATTTTTCTGAAAACTTGAAAACGAAACAGTTTTGTAAATCTTAGAATAGTATTAATTTTATTCATCTATTTTTACATTATATGCTGTATTGCATTTTCAGCAAAAATACATTATCTCAGTAAATTATGAGATGATTTAAAAAATGTAAACAAAACAACTGCGGTTTTCTATAATACTTTCATGCATTTCCAACGGGTTCTTACCGCGATATATAATTAATTGAGTTGTGTTGATATTATAACGTTGTTGCAAATGTCAGGATCAACCTGACAATGATGATGTAAGAACCCGTTGAAAAATGCATGAAAGTATAAACAAAACAAGTTTAAAAACTGCTCAATTTTGGTTCCTGCCACAGACTTGGCAAAAGTAAACAAACCAATTTTGTTGCCGATCCCAGTTGAGTGATTAATATCACAAAATAAGTATCAAGTCATTCATAACCACTCAACTGGGAACGTCACTATTTGCTAGATAGCAAAACTGGGGACTTCGTTTGGAATCAATACCGTGTTTGAGGCCCTTTTCAAAAATATTTTTTTTGTGCTCAATTTTGGCTCCTGCCACAGACTTGGCAAAAGTTAACAAATCACATTGGTTGCCGATCCCAGTTGAATGGTTAAAATCGACAAAGTATTTTATCCTTAATTTTTTTTTCTTTTTTAATTTATTTGGCACACAAATTAAGTGCTAAAAGCGCTAAATTAATAACACTGAACCTAACCTTGTTTACAGAAAGAGAATAGTAATGACAATAGTCAGGATGTCATCGAGAGATTCTGGGGGGTCGGCGGGCCTCGAGTCGCCTACCGCCGGGGCTTCGGTCACCGGTGTCATGGCGCGATACAATAACATCATCCAGTCGCAAGAGGACAAGCATTCTTATAGGTAATAATATACAGGGTGTCCCAAAACTATGCGACGTGAACGGGAAGTACCTTAAATATTAGAGATAGGATGTTTTGCTGAAACGAAACATCATTTTATATTTGATGTTTAATAATATAGTATACACAGATTTTTCGTAGTTGGTTTTTTAAAAAATCCTACTAACAAAATTGCCAAAAATCAACACCCTGTATTTTTGTAATGCCAATCGAAAGTACAGTTAATTTCGAATAATTTTTGCTAACAAACATAGTGTCTTAAACAAAAGGAACAAGATGAAAATCGTGATTCAAGATTTTAAGTACCTTATTTTCCACCATTTACTGTGTTTGTCTAACTAAAACAAGTGAAACTATCATTCTCGCTTTTATTTATTTGAAAGCAGATACTTTACTAGAAGAAGATTTATGTGCAATTTTTCACAACACCACTGACTAAAAACGGTGAAGGAAAACATCGTGAGGAAACCTGCATGTCGGAAAAGGGTTCTAAAAATCCTTTGAAGATATGTGAAGTCCCCAATCCGCACTGGGCAAGCGTGGTGGACTATGCCTGATCTCTCTTCTGAGAAGACCTGAGCCCAACAGTGGGCAGTAATGGGTTGGTACAGATAGACAGATACTTTGGACTTAATTTCGTATAAATTTGATTGACATGTGACTTGTAGTTTTTGTCCTATTCTTGATATAATCCTTACTAATATTATAAATGCGAAAGTAACTGTCTGTCTGTTACACTTTCCCGCTTAAACCTCTCAACCGATTTTGATTAAATTTGGCACAGACAATCTTTAAACCCTGAGAAAGAACGTAACATACCTTTTACTTTCAATAAGTGACGCAGACGAAGTTGTGCGAGTACACTAGTTCTTGATAAATTGAAGTAGGTTTCCGTAAAAGTATTGTTTCTTTCAGAGGTCTTGTCTTATCAAATCGAATGAAGGTACTACTGGTCAGCGATCCTAAGACTGACAAGTCGGCCGCTGCTATTGACGTTAATGTTGGTAAGTTAGTTACAAGCTTTATATTAACTTGCACTGGACGTAACTATGTAAGTTCGGGTGGAATCTTGAAAGATAAATTTGACAAACCGTTTCCGATTGAGCTGACATTTTCCACGCAGATGTATATCGCGTGTCAATGCAATAATATGACAAGTGATCTGATGATGGAGTCGGAAGGTGGTAGTGATGAGCAAAGCAAGACCAAGACCAAGTCTTGAAAGAAAGAAAAACATTTATTTGTGACAAAAAAGAAGAATATTAATTTACAATTTTCACATTTTTTCTTGGTCTTGGTCTTGCTTGTTCAGTCTTGGTCTTGGTCTTGCTCAAATCGGTCTGGTCTCGGTCTTGGTCTTGCTTACCTAGTCTTGGTCAAAAAAGCAAGATTTTTGCAAGAGCAAGACCAAGATCAATGCTGCTCATCACTAGAAGGTGGTCATAGGAACTCCTGTACTAAACAAGATAGACCCGTCGTGTTTGTGCTCGTTTTACTTGTCTACTAGCACTCTACTGATACATCATATACAGGAGGTTAAAAGCTTGTATTTAATTTTTTTTTTTTTAATAAATTATTTTAATACTTTTCAGGTTATCTAAGCGATCCTGATGAGTTACCTGGGTTGGCTCACTTTTGCGAGCACATGCTATTTCTGGGCACCGAGAAATATCCAGAGGTGAGTTTTAGTTTATAGGACAACGAATAACATTTAGACGTGAAACGTTTTAAAAATCAATATAAGTTAAATATCTAATAAAAATAGGTAAAAAAACTTTTTAAGTTAAACGGTTTTATGTTAAACATACATTGCAATGTTTAAGATAAATGTACTAAAAACCAAAAAATAATAAAATAGATACAGTCGTGGGAATTATAAAACCGTTGGGCACGTCAATTGTCTACAATCGTGAGCTAAATAAAACCGTTTAATAATAAAATGATCCTAAAGCCCCCCTTTACTGGTGCGATAACAGTATAGTAAACTTAGTAAACAATATGTTCTTGTTTTCTTTTTAACTCATTGTGACATAACTACAGTTATAATTTTTCATTAGAGCCGCTACGTCACTTCTGAGGGGTTTGGAAGAATTAAATAATGTTATACTTATGTTATTTATGAGCGGTAAATGAAACTCCTTGTCTTGTTATCCACACAAAACAGACTTTTTATTTTCCAAATTAGTACAACACGTGTTTCGCACTCAAAAACAATCGGTCTAATAATAATGACGGTAGCAAGAATAATCGATGACAATATAACATTTTACCGTCCCCGCTACTTTATATTCAATAACATACTAATAAAATATTTCTAAATTCTATAAATTATAAAATGCAAACGTATAAAATACTATTGATATTATGTTAATTGACAGAATATATAATATCTTTAATAATTAAATCTTTCGAACAAAACATCAACTCTCTTCTATTTTCTTTAGTCAAAACTATAGTAATGTTAAGCTAATGATATAATATTTGCTTTTATTATAATTCCGCCAATAAATAGCCACGAGAGGTGGCATTATGTATAATTAAACCGTATTACTATATAAAATCTAACACTTAGTATATTTTTACACTATAAAGTGATTAATATTTATCCAAAAGTAAAGTTGACGTTGTAGTATAAGCTTTTCATCTCATCTATATATCATGATGTGTATCATTGTTTTGTGAGGTGTCAAAGTTGAAATACTTCTCCTGAAAAACTATCATCATCATCATCATCATCATCAGCCTATAGACGTCCACTGCTGGACATAGGCCTCCCCCAAACTTCGCCATATCGACCGGTCCTGCGCCATCTGCATCCAGTGACCTCCCGCGATCTTGACCAGATCTACCAACATTGTGCCTACCGGTTCGTGGCCGCCACTCCAGAACTTTTCGGCCCCACCGGCCATCCGTTCTTCGCACAATGTGTTCTGCCCATTGCCACTTCGAAGATGCAATTCTTTGGGCTATGTTACTTTAGTACTTCTGCGGATCTCCTCATTTCTGATTTGATCACGCAGACAAACACCCAGCATAGCCCTTTCCATTGCTCTTTGAGTGACTCTGAGTCGTCTAATAAGACCCATCGTGAGCGGCAAAAACTATATTTTTGCATAAGTGACAGTGTCGCACCGGGGGTGCGATATGTAAACGAGGTACTCATTTTGCCCGTTTTTTTGCGAGTATTTCTTTTCTATATTGCATATCTAATATTTTATTTCAGGAGAACAAATACTCCAAGTATTTATCTGAACACGGGGGTAGTTCCAATGCGTTCACCGCCATGGACCACACTACGTATTACTTCGATGTGTTACCGGCGCATTTAGGAACAGCTATTGACATGTGAGTATATACAGGGTGGATCTGTAACTTTTGACAATCTGACGTGGGGTGAATTACCTGTCGAAATACAACTTAGAACCACTTTTGTTTTCAACCACTTCAGCTGGGACAAAGTTACAGATCCACCCTGTATATGTAACTTTGTACCAGTTGAAGTGTTTTTATTTTGCCTTATAGGCAGACGAACTGACCATCTGATCGTAAGTGGTTACCGTCGCTCATGGACCTCTGCAATGTCACACACTGCGCTACCTACGGCCTACTTTTAAAGACTCTCTTCAAGCCTCATTTGAAGAAGGACAAGTCATAGCGCTAGGGAAAGAAAGAAAGAATTTTTTGATTAATAAGTTTTTTAATAAATTAAAATATTACAATTGGTAATTTTGGCTGAAACGCCAACATCAGATGATGTCACTAATATGTAAGCAATATGAAATTGACGTTCTCTATTGGTTGCGCCATGACACTTGAAATTTGTTTACCTAAACGTGACGTCACACGCGACGCCATGACACGGGCTGTTTTCGCGCACTATTTGAAATGAAATTCTAAAAATGGCTTGAAACCTAGTTAAAATTTCTACATACACATACACATTACGGAAGAAAATTCCAAAATCTTTCATCAATCCTGTTATGCATGAAAGTAATCTATACCTAATATATTAACTACTGGTTTGATTTGAAAAATTATTTCAGTGTTAGACATTCCATTTATCGAGGAAGGCTATAGGCTATATAATATCCCTCTGTGACGCAGACGAAGTAGCGCGGGTCAACTACTAAAACTATAAATTTCTTTAAACATTAGCGGTTATCTACATCACTTACACTATTACTATATTTCGGTGATGAAATATCGGGACCGCTCAATAAAAAATAATCGTGGTAAGAACCCGTTTAGTAATAGTGTAAGTGATACTAAGACTATATTTCGTCCGCAGTTTCGCTCAGTTTTTCATAAGTCCCTTGTTCACTGAATCGGCGACCAGTAGAGAGTTAAATGCAGTTCATTCCGAACACGAAAAGAATACGGCCGTCGATCATTGGCGACTGGAACAGGTCAATGGAGCTACGGCCGATCCGTTACACGCGTACTCGAAATTTGGAACAGGTATTTTTAGGTCACTGGTTACGTGATCTTATAGCTTGGTTAATGAAAGTTTTTTTTTAATTATTTTAATTGTAATTAACCACTCAACTGGGAACGTCACTATTCGCTAGATGGCGAAACTGGGGACTTCGTTCGGAATCAATACCGCGTTTGAGCCCCTTTTTAAAAACATTTTTTTCCAATTATTTTTAATTTTGATTTTTAAATAAACCTTATATTTTTGTAAATCTTTATTACTAAACGACGCTGTATTGCATTTTCAGCGAAAATATATCATCTCCGTAAAATATGAGACGATTAAAAAATGTAAACAAAACAAGTTTTAGAACTGTGCTCAATTCTGGCTCCTGCCACAGACTTGGCAAAAGTAAACAAACCAATTTGGTTGCCGATCCCAGTTGAGTGGATAACAAAGTGAAACACACACATACTCTTATTTAAGGCTAATGGCTACTTGGTGGCCGGCTGGTCGTGTAGCCAGCTTTAATACACACATAAACACACACATAAAAACTTATTCTTATTCTTTATTGTACACAAAGCAACATAACAGATAACACAATAATATGAAAAAAGCAGGTACAATGGCGAGCTTAACTCATGTATGAGGTAGATATGGATAGGATGAAGTGTACAAGAAGTAGAAGATTATAAACAATAATAACAAAAAAAGAAACAATCAAATCTTACAGCAACTAATCTAAAAACTAACTTACACTACTGCACAAACATAAATAAAATATATAGAATATGTAAACTCATCGCCTTGCTTCAATAATGAACATTTAGTAAAGCATTTTATTGAAATAAATGATTGTAGGCACATTTAAATAAAATAGCTCATAAACACACGTCTAAAACCAATTAAAAGAACAGCAGTCGATCATTGGCGACTGGAACAGGTCAATGGAGCTACGGCCGATCCGTTACACGCGTACTCGAAATTTGGAACAGGTATTTTTAGGTCATTGGTTACGAGATCTTGTAGCCTGTTCAGAAAAATATTTTTTTAATTATTTACATTGAAAATAACAACGCGAAACACACACAAACATACTCTTATTTAAGGCCAATGGCTACTTGGTCATGTAGCTAGGTGTAATACACACACAATTTGTAGAGCAATGGTTACATTTAATTTAGCATATTTAATAAAACATTTTTTTACAGTGCACATATTCTTATTTGCGCCACTGACTACTTGATCGTGTAGTTAGGTTTAATACACACATAAAAACACATCCACACACAGCCACAGACAGTTTAGGCCAATGGTTACATGATCTTGTAGCTTATTTTTAATAATAAATTAAAAGTCGATTGAAGCTACATTACGATTACTACAATCTACTAGACACACACACTATGATTTTAAGGTACATAATCGTGTAGCCTATTTAAACATAAAACATTATTTATATTTTTTGTAATTTTTATTAACTTTATTACTACTATAAGTATTTATTTTTCCTAGGTAATAAAGACACTCTAGATATAATACCGAAGTCGAAAGGGATCGATGTTCGCAAGGAACTTCTGAAGTTTCACGAGAAATGGTACTCTTCCAATATTATGACGCTCGTCGTTTTAGGAAAAGGTGGGTAAATATTGTTTTCTAGTTATTTTAAAATACATTTGATATCATGTAGCAGTAGATATGTAAGATGAGTCAAAACACGACGGGTCTATCTTGTTTAGTACAGGAGTTCCTATAACACTATCATGCATTTTCAACGGGTTCTTACCACGATATTTAATTAATTGAGTTCTCGATATTTCAACGTTGTTGCAAACGTCATGCTCAGAGAGTCTTGTAGATACAGTGAGTGTGGTGTGTCGTGATGTGAGTTCGAGTTCCAGTGGTACTACCCAAAAGCGAACGAGTGCGAGGGTAGACAGATTTGTTTGCTCTTAAATCGACCCGCATTATCCAGTCTTCTCCAGACAACAACGAAATATCGAGACAACTCAATTAATTAAATATCGTGGTAAGAACCCGTTGAAAATGCATGAAAGTATTATAGAAAACCGCGAGTGTCTGAATAAGAGTTCCTATGACCACCTTCCGACTCCATCATCAGCACTCTGCTATATGATATATAGGATCTTAAATCTTGTTTATTTGATTTATTTATTTTGATAACAAAGTAAAATATATAATAAAGTTTTGAGTAAAAATATAGTATCTCCTTAGAATACAACTTTCCAAATTAAGTATTATATTATCAAGAGTATTAATGTAGAAGTAAATTACTTTTTGTTTTATTCCAATCGCACTTTTCGTTTAGAAGTTATCACAAGTATAAAACGCACTGCGGACCGCGCAAATAATAACGCGACAGCATGCGGTATTGCGAGTACTGTTTGAACCCCTTTGTAACGCAGACGAAGTTGCGCGGGTCAGCTAGTTCACTATAAAGAGATACCTCTAAAATAATATTACAAAAAAGACATGTCCGCTGAGTTTCTTGCCAGTTCTTCTCAGGACGGTGGCTATAATTATTATTTTTTGTGTCCGAACTGGTGGTAGCTTTTAACTTTTGACGTCAACAAGAATGAGTACGTCATCAATGTTGAAAATAAATTAACTCATTTCATAAAACATTTCTTTAAAATCATCTTCTTTTATTTCTAGAATCTCTCGACGAGCTAGAATCCCTAATAGTCCCACTATTCAGCGGGGTGGTAGACCGTGACGTCACCACCCCCTCCTGGCCCTCCGATCCCTTCCCCCCCTCCAGGCGCAGGACGAGGCTCTACTGCGTCCCGGTGAAGGATTCCAGGTCCTTATCTATTAACTTCCCGTCTCCTGACATGAGGAAACATTACAAGAGTGGGGTGAGTTGTTAAATAAGCTGTTAGTGGGATATATGGGAGTTGAAGCGCACTAAAACTTGACGCCAGAACCCAGCACGGGGTTATGCGGGACGGTATGACGCGTTACGCACTACGATAGTGTTGTGGACCTAATAATAATATTTTATTACAAAAATGAACACGACCGATTTCCATTTGTTGAGCATTGTCTGATCTTTATCAAATGTATATGAGATAACGCACAAAGTGTCTGCTTCATAACAAAAAAGAATCATCGAAATTGGTTCATATAGAAAAGAAATACACTCAAAAACGCATAGAAAATCGTGAAATTTTGTCCGTTAAATGCACATTTTTAAACACATATCCAAAAGATTCGATCTTAAAAAAAATTAAACGGGATCCCATGATGAACAAGCCCTTTCATTTGACACCGGAATCATTCAAATCGGTCCACCCAATCTAAATCGAATTGAGTACCTCTTCCTTTTTGGAAGTCGGTCAAAATCTACTTTATTATTTGAGTTAGAGTTTGACGTATATATGTATAATAGGTAATATTTTTAGCCGAGTCAGTACCTTGCCCACCTGCTGGGTCATGAAGGACCTGGTAGCCTCCTCGCAGCGCTCAAGGACAGGGGCTGGTGTAATAAGTACGTATTTACTAGACAAGCCTTTAAGACCATTGATATCATGTAGTGCTAGCTAATACAAGTAAAACGAGCCCAAACACGACGGGTCTATCTTGTTTAGTACAGGAGTTCCTATGACCACCTTCCGACTCCATCATCAGATCAACGACATTTTGTCATATTATTGCATTGTCACGCGATATACATCTGCGTGCACAATGTCAGCTCAATCGGAAACCGGGAAGTTTGTCAAATTCTCAATTGTAATGTCGCTGATCTGATGATGGAGTCGGAAGGTGGTCATAGGAACTCCTGTACTAAACAAGATAGACCCGTCGTGTTTGGGCTCGTTTTACTTGTCTCACTCTACTGCTACATGATATCCAGGGTCTTAAAGGCTTGTATTTGAAGTGTTTTTAATAAATTATTAAATACAAGGGTCCATTTTATCTCAGTTTATCGGCCGATCCGTCAGGGGGCGCGAGAGGGTTCGGTTTCTTCGATGTCAGTGTCGATTTAACTGAAGAGGGAATGGATCATGTAGATGACATCGTTACACTGCTGTTTCAGGTATTTAATAGTATCTATACTAATATTATAAAGCTGAAGAGTTTGTTTGTTTGTTTGTTTGTTTGTTTGTTTTAACGCGCTAACCTCAGGATCTACTTGTCCGATTTAAAAAATTCCTTCGCTGTTGGAAAGTCCATTTATCGAGGAAGGTTATAGGCTATATTTTATTTTCAAAAAAATTAGAGATCCGTATGAAAATATCGAATTTGTAACACAAGGAGAATAATCGAAAACCTATTTATGCGTACGCTGCAAAAACTATTGACAATAGAACAAAATGATGTACTACGGGTTTTTAGGTCTCTTGAAGACCAACAAAAAAGTCCGCGACAGCATATATCTAACTATCATAGTTTAGTCACAATAACCGCTTTTATGTTTAAAAAAATATTTTTTCGTCCCAAGATTGAATTTAACGTTAAATGAGTATCGTTATATTAACCCTTATCCAAATTAAGTATTATATTATCAAGAGTATTAATGTAGAAGTAAATTACTTTTTGTTTTATTCCAATCGGACTTTTCGTTTAGAAGTTATCTAATATATAAAATTCTCGTGTCACGGTGTTCGAACTTGAACTCCTCCGAAACGGCTTGACCGATTTTGTTGAAATTTTTTGTGCTTATCCGGTATCTATGAGAATCGGCCAACATCTATTTTTCATCCCCCTAAATGTTAAGGGTAGTCCACCCCTAAATTTTTGAACCCCTTTGTAACGCAGACGAAGTTGCGTGGGTCAGCTAGTTACGAGTATAAAACGCAATGAATATACGGGGCACAGCGAGCCGCGAAAATAATAACTCGACGGCATTGCAAGTACTGTTTGAACCCCTTTATGACGCAGACGAAGTTGCGAGGGTCATCTAGTTTATAATAATTGTATGAAAGCATTTTTGGCTCCCTCGCACCCCCCGCCACCCTCTTTTGCGAGATGGTGGACTCGCAGAAGTTGAGCATCGCCTTCCAGGACTCGTCGCTCTCGAGCATCGACGCCACGACGCCCGGGAGCGACAAGTTATACTAATGAGAAGTGTATTTTGATTTAATATACAGAGTTTAATCAATTAATAATAAATTGTTAATCAAATTTAAAATTAGGGTATGCAGTGCTTATTTGCTTGTATAAACTGCACGCCACTGCTACAGCGTGTCTTTATTTAATACTTTTGTTGATAGATCTTTAATAAAATACCTAATTTCACATGAAAAACAACCCCAATTGTTTTACCTAATATCGTTTTATCTATACAAATATTCCTGACAGTACATAGCAATGCTAAAAGCCCAAGGGCCTCAACAATGGATATGGGAGGAGCAACGCGATTTGAACGCGATATGTTTCCGTTTCCGAGACAAAAGCGAACCGAGACAGTTCGTTAAGGGACACGTTAATTTGTTACAGGTGAGAATAGCGTAATCATAATTGAAATTGCATGAGTAATCATAATCGTAATCGACATTGCCGTAGTAAACATAATCGTAATCAACATTGCAGTAGTAAACATAATCGTAATCGACATTGCAGTAGTAATCATAATCGTAATCGACATTGCAGTAGTAATCATAATCGTAATCATGTTATTTATGTCATGTTTTATTCATTGTCAAGGAAATACTAAATTTAAATTCGATTACACAAAATACTGCTTTACTAATCAAAAAGTATAATGTAAATGGGTTCATCCGTAATTTAAATTATTATAGGTGTATTTTTTTTTCTTTAACTGCGATGTTTTTTTATGACAGTACTTCCCAATGGAAGATGTATTAAGGGTGTACGATATCTTGACGGAATGGAGACCAGAGCTGATTGAAGAGTTACTGGAGTTGCTCACTCCTGATAATATAAGAATAGGTGTTGTCGCCAAGTAAGTTTCACAAGCTTTATATTAACTTGCACTGGATGTAACTATTTACTTTCATGCATTTTCAACGGGTTCTTACCACGATATCAGATTATCGAGTATGTGGAATCCAGTGCTAAACACAACAGTCACTTGCGGGTTCATGCTCAGAGAGTCTTGTAGATACAGTGAGTGTGGTGTGTCGTGATGCGAGTTCGAGTTCCAGTGGTACTACCCAAAAGCGAACGAGTGCGAGGGTAGACAGATTTGTTTGCTCTTAAATCGAGCCGCAGTATCCAGTCTTCTCCAGACAACAACGAAATATCGAGACAACTCAATTAATTAAATATCGTGGTAAGAACCCGTTGAAAATGCATGAAAGTATTATAGAAAACCGCGAGTGTCTGAATAAGTTTATAACTATGTAAGTTCGGAGTCTAACAAATTTGATAAACTTCCCGGTTTCCGATTGAGCTGACATTTTGCACGCAGATGTATATCGATCAATACAATAATATGACAATGTCGTTGATCTGATGATGGAGTCGGAAGGTGGTCATAGGAACTCCTGTACTAAACAAGATAGACCCGTCGTGTTTGTGCTCGTTTTACTTGTCTACTAGCACTCTACTGATACATGATATACAGGATTCTTTTGTAGTAATGAAAATATTATTTTACTAGTAACATTATTTTATCACCCTGTATAATCAATATTGCTTTTTCAGACGTTTTGACGAAAAATGTACGCAAATAGAACCATGGTATGGTACCAAATATTTGAAGGAAAACATTGAAGAATCAAAAATCAAGGTAATTTATACAGGGTGTAAATGGAGTACTCCCGAAAACTATCTCAACTTACCACTACTTACCATACCACTAGCAACTTACCGCCACTTCCTACCACTTAACACTCAACTTACCGCTACTTACCACACTCAACTTACCTCCACTTACCACTCTCAACTTACCTCCACTTACCACACTCAACTTATCTCCACTTATCTTTACTTACCACACTCAACTTACCTCCATTTACCACACTCAACTTACCTCCATTTACCACACTCAACTTATCTCCACTTACCACTCTCAACTTACTTCTACTTATCACTCTCAACTTACCTACACTTACCACACTCAACTTACCTCCATTTACCACTCTCAACTTATCTCTACTTACCACACTCAACTTACCTCCATTTACCGCACTCAACTTATGTCCACTTACCACACTCAACTTACCACCATTTACCAGTCTCTACTTACCTCCACTTACCACACTCATTTTATCTCCACTTACCACACTCAACTTACCTCCATTTACCAGTCTCTACTTACCAACGTCAATTTACAACAACTTATCACTCTCAACTTACCTCCACTTACCACACTCAACTTATCTCTACTTACCACACTCAACTTACCTCCATTTACCAGTCTCTACTTACCAACGTCAATTTACAACAACTTATCACTCTCAACTTACCTCCACTTACCACACTGAACTTATCTCCACTTACCACACTCAACTTACCTCCACTTACCACACTGAACTTATCTCCACTTACCACACTCAACTTACCTACACTTACCACACTGAACTTACCTCCACTTACCACACTCAACTTACCTACACTTACCACACTGAACTTATCTCCACTTACCACACTCAACTTACTTCCACTTACCACACTCAACTTATCTCCACTTATCTTTACTTACCACACTCAACTTACCTCCATTTACCACACTCAACTTACCTCCATTTACCACACTCAACTTATCTCCACTTACCACTCTCAACTTACTTCTACTTATCACTCTCAACTTACCTACACTTACCACACTCAACTTACCTCCATTTACCACTCTCAACTTATCTCTACTTACCACACTCAACTTACCTCCATTTACCGCACTCAACTTATGTCCACTTACCACACTCAACTTACCACCATTTACCAGTCTCTACTTACCTCCACTTACCACACTCATTTTATCTCCACTTACCACACTCAACTTACCTCCATTTACCAGTCTCTACTTACCAACGTCAATTTACAACAACTTATCACTCTCAACTTACCTCCACTTACCACACTCAACTTATCTCTACTTACCACACTCAACTTACCTCCATTTACCAGTCTCTACTTACCAACGTCAATTTACAACAACTTATCACTCTCAACTTACCTCCACTTACCACACTGAACTTATCTCCACTTACCACACTCAACTTACCTCCACTTACCACACTGAACTTATCTCCACTTACCACACTCAACTTACCTACACTTACCACACTGAACTTACCTCCACTTACCACACTCAACATACCTACACTTACCACACTGAACTTATCTCCACTTACCACACTCAACTTACTTCCACTTACCACACAACTTACCTACACTTACCACACTGAACTTATCTCCACTTACCACACTCAACTTACCTCCACTTACCACACTCGACTTACCTACACTTACCACATTGAACTTATCTCTACTTACCACACTCAACTTACCTCCATTTACCACACTCAACTTATCTCCACTTATCTCTACTTACCACTCTCAACTTACCTCCACTTACCACACTCATTTTATCTCCACTTACCTCTCTCAACTTACCTCCATTTACCGCACTCAACTTACCTCCACTTACCACTCTCAACTTATCTCCACTTACCACACTCAACTTACCTCCACTTACCACACTCAACTTACCTACACTTACCACTCTCAGATGTGGAAATCGGTGTCCCCTACTCCGGAACTCCACCTACCGGCGGTGAACGAGTTCATACCTTCGAAGCTGGAGGTGGAGACTTCTGATGATCCAACCAAGGAAGCTATAGCGCCTTCTATTATTAAGGTAGGTTAAAAAAAACATTTTGACGTGACAACGTGTTATAAATTGGTTTGGGGGGTGACACTTCACTTCACTGCGTTACGCTCCGCTCACGTTATGCGCTCACAATGAGAGCGAGTGAGAGGCACGCTTGTTATGTCTGTCTCTCTCGCTCTTAGGCGGGCTAACCATGCCCGAGTTGTTGTCACGTAAAACTTTCGCCCGTATACCGACTTTACATAAACCAATTTTTTTTTGGTAGTTACTTTTAGCGTTTTATATCAAAGAAATTACAAAAATATTACATACTCAGTGTTGATGAATTTCTTTTGAGTGTGAACCAATTTCGATGGTTCTTTTTTGTCAATAAGCAGATACTTTGATCGTCGATGTATTTTTAACAGGACACCCCGCTGATGAGACTTTGGTATAAAAAAGACAATGAATTTCTTCTTCCCAAAGCAATGATGAGATTCAACTACGTCAAGTAAGTTATTTTCATAATAAATACGTTAAGCACCACTTAAAAATATCCAAAATTTCTGTAAATTTACATATCAAATGATTTCGAATACTGTGATTCTACTTACTGTACAAGTCGTGGTGGGGTAGTGGTCGAAGCGCTTCCTTCCGTACGGGAGGTCGCGGGTTCACACCGGCTTGTACCTCTAAATCTAAATGTGTAAAAGATTTATGTGCAATTTTTCACAACACCACTGGCTAAAAACGGTTAAGGAAAACATCGTGAGGAAACCTGCATGTCGGAAAAGGGTTCTAAAAATCCTTTGAAGATATGTGAAGTCCCCAATCCGCAAGCAAGCGTGGTGGACTATACCTAATCCCTGTTCTGAGGAGACCTGAGCCCAACAGTGGGCAGTAATGGGTTGGTACAGGACAGGCCTTACTGTACTCCGATTACAGCTAACAATGTTTTCATTACGATTAACTAGCTTGATTGCGATTAATTATCACGCGATTACGATAATGTCCTTACACTTAACACATGATTACGATTACTTATCACTTCATTACCATCATGCCCTTCAACTTAACACATGATTACGATTACTTATAACGTGATTACGATCACGTCCTTCCACTTAACACATGATTACGATTACTTGTCACTTGATTACGATCATGTACTTACACTTAACACATGATTACGATTACTTATCACGCGATTACGATTATGTCCTTCCACTTAACACATGATTACGATCACTTATCACTTGATTACGATCATGTCCTTAAACTTAACACATGATTACGATTACTTATCGCGTGATTACGATCTCGTCCTTTACAGTCCGTTCGTGAACGCGGATCCCTCAAACTATAGCTTGAACATCCTCTGGCTGATGATGGTCCGGGATGCTCTTCAGCAATGCACATACTCTGCGACCCTGGCGGGACTGTCGCAGAGTGTCAGTAGCACTACTAGTGGAGTTACGGTGAGGATGTATTGTCATATGTTGTCATACACTGTCATACAGGGTGCATCTGTAACTTTGGACAATCTGACGTGGGCTGAATGAGAGAGAATAGAGCCTAAACACGATGAGGTTATCTTGCTTAATGACGGAGTTCCTGTAGTCACCTTCCAGCTCCATCATCAGACCTCGAAATTCATCTTCTTCGCAAAGTACTCATCAGGACGCTTCATTAGAGCCTAAACACGATTAGGTTATCTTGCTTATTGACGGAGTTCCCATAGCCACCTTCCAGCTCCATCATCAGATCTTGACATTCATCTTCTTCGCAAAGTATTCATCAAGACGTTTAAGTTATTCTGTGACATCAAAATATGTCAAAAGTGACAGCAAAATAACAAATATGACAGAATTATACGTCAAATATGACTAAAATAAATGTCAAAAGTGACATTTAATATGTCAAATTCTTATGTCATTTTTTTGCAAATATGTTGATTTTGCTCTTTTACAAGATCTTTTTTTAAACTCTTTTTTTATACAAACCTTGCTTGGACTTCCACGAATAATTTAGCACCTTCCCGACCAAAATTAGCCAAATCGGTTCAGTCGTTCTCGAGTTATAAAAACAACGAAAAGTGGCAATGATTTTATATCTTAATATATATAAATCTCGTGTCACAATGTTTTTCCTCAATGGACTCCTAAACCACTTAACCGATTATAATAAAATTTGCACACCATGTGCAGTTCGATCCAACTTGAGAGATAGGATATCTTAGATCAAGGTCTGATGATGGAGCTGGAAGGTGGCCACAGGAACTCCGTCAATAAGCAAGATAACCTCATCGTGTTTGGGCTCTAATGAAGCGTTCTGATGAGTACTTTTAGAAAATTCCCGGAAACAATTCCTATGAGACGCAGACGAAGTTGCGCAGGGCAGCTAGTATATGTACAGGGTGATTTCCTAGTGAGGGTACATATTGAAGGTCATGGTAGCTGATGGTTATATACGACTATAATAATATGGCTTAATGCCTTAGTAATCGCAACTTAAAAATATCTAAAATTCTTGCAAAATGATGGTTTTTCGACAGCTGATGTGTGTGGCGGAGGTGTGGGGTGCGCGAGATCACTAGAGGTCGTTAGTTAACACTCTTTAAGCCGAAATTGTTTATGTTTGAGGTAGTTTTGTCGAATTTAGATTTAAAAAAAAAAAAAAATGTAATTTTACCTATTTTTTGTAATATTCCGTATTAGAACAGAGTACTCATCACCCTGCAATATGTACCCTCTCTAACAAATCACCCTGTATATGTATAGATTTAACCATATTTTTCCAACAGATAACAATAAATGGCTACGACGACAAACAACATATATTACTAGACAAGATATCCGACATATTCACAGCCGAACCCAACGCGCAGAGATTTGATATTATCAAGGAAGCTTTCATACGAGGACTCAAGAATTATGAGGCAGAGGCACCGCACGTGGTCAGTATATACAGGGTGGATTGTTATAATATAAAAAAAAACTTGAGAGGTGTCATGGGACACCCGAATAGAACGAAGTTCCTTTCGATTAAAAGATATCTTATTTTTTTTTTTTCCTAACGTAACGCGCGATAAGGAACGTGTTTTAAAAGATTTTGATCACAGCGCCATCTAGCATTAATCATATTAAACAAAAAAAGTGTCGTGACAACTTTTTCGGAAGAATTTCCGTCTAGCCCTCTTTCACAACGCGCGATAAGGAACTTCGTTCCAAAAAGTGTTTTATGACTTCTGCTACCTCACGCTCGCTTTTAAGGCTATCCTACAAGGTTGTCTGATAAGGAGTTCGAACTACAAGCTCATTAAACTTAAAAAAGATATAAAACTTCTCTGACACAAGTTCCGACGTTTAAAACTTTAACCTCATTTGTATTTAACCGTAATGGTTAAGTTACGGAGCCTGGACACAGAACACCTGCTTTACAGAAGTTAAAATACATAAATCGTTTGGGCATCATGACGGTAAAGAATGCCGCACAATCCGGTGCTGGGTTTTGGCCTCCGCAGAGGTTTAGACGCTGAGTATAGGTGGTTGAAGGTTTTAGGGTGGTTCAAATATTACAGGAGGCGGGTGGAAATACGACGATTTCCTCGAACTAAATAACAATACATTGGATATATGTAGCTTAAGTAGCATCACGCACGGTGATATTGGAACTTCTTCTTCTTCTCTGTCGGTACACTCTTGTTAGAGCGGTCGTGGTTATTATGAAGATTTCTCTTGCTCGCAACTATCACGCGCCTCACGGTGACCCGCAACTTTCCCCGATCGGTTGCATGAACAACTATCATCACATTCAAAGTATACCGTCATTACCAAGTGTTTAAAAATGTAATTTTTACGGACAAGATTTCAATGGAAGTCGGTCGTTTTCATTTTTCTTATATATATATTTCAGCACGCGTTAATGCAACAATCGATATGTTTAATGGACACGTGCTGGACACACAAACAACTGCTGGAAGTATCTCAATGTGAGTTATATAGGTACAGACATACATACACATACAGGGTGGTGTACTTTGTACCAGCTGATGGGGTGAATGAACTGTTGAAATACAATAAATGTTGCAAATGTTGATTTTTAGACACCAATTTTCGATATCCCTACTAATATTATAAATGCGATAGTAACTCTGTCTGTTACGCTTTCCCGCTTAAACCTCTCAACCGATTTTGATGAAATTCGTCACAGACAATCTTTAGACCCTGAGAAAGAACATAGGCTTTAATTGAAAGTGACGCAGACGAAGTTAAGATATAATTTTCCACCAGCACTGACTCTTGAGGATCTCGAAGAGTTCATGTCGAGGGTCCTCAAGAAGGTCCACATCGAGGGTCTGGTCTTCGGGAACGTGTCCAGAGAGAGAGCCCTGAAGATCGCTGATGATCTGGAAGCCAAGTAAGGATCTACTTCAGAACATTAGAGTAATCTTTGAGACCGACTTCTAAAAAAGAAGACGTACTCAATTTTTAATGTTTGTCACCACATTATTATGGTTTAGCTGAACCGATTTGAATGATTCTGGTGTCAGATAAAAGGTGATGGTCGTCGAACAAGCACTTTTGGATCTCTGTTTCAAAATGTTTATTTTAAAGGACAAAATTTCACGATTCGCTATAAGTTTTTGCGTGTATTTCTTTTTTATATGAACCGATTTCGATGATTCTTTTTTGTTAGGTAGCAGACAGTTTGAGCATATGATTGAGAAATGGAACTCGGTCGTTTTCATTTTTGTAATAAAAATATTATTTATGTTTGTCATTTATGTAATGCGGTAAGCGTTACTATGGTTTGGCTGAACCGATTTGGTTCACTCTGGTGTCAGATGATGGTCGTCATATAATATTATTATTGTCCAGATTGCCCAAGGACGGTACTCCATTATTGGCCCAGCAGATGTTGCCCAAGAGAGAAATTGTAATCGAAAAAGGTAAGATATATAAATAAATGACCATGTTTTGTTTTAACGAAGTGTAGTTTCTTAAAAATATTTTTTTACAACATTCACGTGCTACACCTAGTATTTAGTATCTAATATGTACCTATTACTTTATACCTAGTACTTAGTAACTGATACTTAGTACATAAAATGTATTACTCAATACCAACAACGTACTTCTTACCTAGTACCACTAATACGATCTAATCCCTAGTATTCCAAACCTAGTACCAGTAGTACCACATACCTAATCCCCCATACTTTTTTTTTGTGACGGGAGGACATCGCCGGACTTCCACTCGTCCCGCGAGTGGGGTATGTGGGAGTTGAACCGCACCAAAACCTCCCGCCTCTCACACTCTACGTCCAATCCCCGGCCGGCGATAGAACCCGGCACGAGGCTGGTAGGGGTGCAAGGACGCGTTCGCGATCGACGCTTACGTATCGCCCCGTCACCCCCCCCCCCCCCCACGTCGAACAATCCCCCATACCTAGTACCACATACTAGGGGTGTGCAAATATAATCAATATCGTTCGAATCGAATCGAATCGAATATTCGTCGAAGATTCGAAAAATTTCGAGTAATTGTTAAAGATGTATCAGTTGTCTATAAAATTCTGTTAATAAACTATTTCGTATTTTTTGTTTGTGCTTTTGTAAAAACTTACGTTCTCTGGTCAAAACATTAAGTTGAGTATGAGAATGATGATTCATTTGGCATCAAGAATCTCCCATTTTCGAGCTTAATATCTTCTTCAATTTCTTTTACTTCCTGTTCTTTGTAATAATATTTTTTGTACAGCGGATCCAGAAAAGTGCTTTTCTTAAAAATAATATCACGATCAACTTCACAAGATATTATCTACAAAATACAAATTCTTGTCCTATTTCATCGTCGTAGTCAAATTCGATACTATTCGAAGATTCGAATAATTCGATTCGAAATTCGGAACGAATTATTCGCACACCCCTACCACATACCTAATCCCCATACCTATTACTATACCTAGTATACAACAAGTACGTACTCCCCAGGCGCGTGGTACCTCCGAGAGCTCACGAACTCCGTACACAAGTCATCGTGTGCGGCCATCTACTACCCGTGCGGTGTGCGCGCTCCTCGCGATAACGTTCTGTTGGAACTACTTGATCAGACGCTCACTGAGCCATGTTTTAATGTGCTGAGGACTAAGGTAGGCATCCGTACTGTAACAAACCATTACTGCCCACTGTTGGGCTCAGGTCTCTTCAGAAGAGGGATGAGGCATAGTCCACCACGCTTGTCCAGTGCGGATTGGGGTCTTCACATATCTTCAAAGGATTTTTAGAACCCTTTCCCGACATGCAGGTTTCCTCACGATGTTTTCCTTCACCGTTTTTAGCCAGTGGTGTTGTGAAAAATTGCACATAAATCTTTTTCATATTTAGATTTAGAGGTACAAGCCGGTGTGAACCCGCGACCTCCCGTACGGAAGGCAAGCGCTTCAACCATTACCCCACCACGACTGTAAACTTTAATCTTAAAACTTTATCTACACTACTATTATAAACAGGACAGATAATAATATATATTTTTGTAATCATTTTAATTTTTGTACTGGACCGATTTTAATAATTCTTTCACCGTTTGAAAGCTACACTATCCACGAGAAACATAGGCTATATTTTATTTTCAAAAAAATAGGGATTCGTATGAAAATATCGAATCTTTGTGACGCGGACGAAATTGCGCGAGTCATATAGTTTGCAATAATAATATTTTTATTACAAAAATGTAAACGACCGACTTCCATTTCTGAAGCATAGCACAAAAACTACCAGACAGATTACTATCAAATTTATACGAGATAATGCCCAAAATGTCTGCTTTCTAACAAAAAAAAGAATCATCGAAATCGGTTCACATAAAAATTAAATACACGCAAAAACGCATAGCAAGTTTTTAAATACACATTTTTTATTTTGATTCATAGGTACTTGTTTGATGTTTAAAAAAAATGGGGCATAAATTCAACCATCACCTTTCATCTTACACCAGAATCATTCAAATCGGTCCACACAAACTAAAGTTATCGAGGAACAAACAAAAACAAACATACAACGAATTGAGTACCTCCTCCTTTTTGGAAGTCCGCTTACGATCAGGTGACCTTACGTACCTACTAGGTAACTGTACCTACGCGGTAATAAAAAAAAAGGTTTTTCGAAAACGAAATCTACTAAATAAATGATAATGAAAAAATAAAGCTGCTATATTTGTTTGTTTGTGCTAATCTCAGGAACTACTGGTCCGAAAGTCCATTTATCGAAGAAAGTTATAGGCTATTTATTACATTCCTCTGTAATAAATTCATCATCATCATCATCATCAGCCTATAAACGTCCACTGCTGGACATGGCCTCCCCCTGCCCTCGCCACATCGACCGCCATCTGCATCCAGTGACCTCCCGCGATCTTGACCAGATCGTCGGTCCATCTTGTGGGGGGTCTACCAACGTTGCGTTTACCGGTTCGTGGCCGCCACTCTAGAACTTTTAGTAATAAATTCAGCTAGTAATAAACATAGTGATGTTTGTGTAGGAACAACTCGGCTACATAGTGTCGTGCGACATCCGTCGCTCGCTCGGCGTGCAGGGACTCACGATGTTGGTGCAGGGCGAGCGACACCCGCGCCACCTCGACGCCAGGATAGAGGCCTTCATCGACAGCACACTGGTAACATGATCCTAGTACCTGATATCTAGTACATAATACCCGATACTTAATATCTCATACCTAGTATCTCATACCTAGTATAGTATACCTAGTATCTCATACCTAGTATCTCATACCTAGTATCTCATACCTAGTATCTCATACCTAGTACATCATACCTAGTATCTCATACCTAGTATCTCATACCTAATATCTCATACCTAGTATCTCATATTAATATCTCATATCTAGTACCTGATCCCTAGTACCTCCTAACCTGGTACCTCATATCTGGTTTGTAATACCTAGTACCTTACACTTCGTTCCTAAAACTTAGTATCTTA
Organism: Trilocha varians; assembly: GCA_030269945.2. Lineage (NCBI taxonomy): Eukaryota > Metazoa > Arthropoda > Insecta > Lepidoptera > Bombycidae > Trilocha > Trilocha varians. Next base: position 6,580,842 of record AP028281.1, read on the forward strand.
TACTTAGTATCATATACATTGTCACGCGATATACATCTGCATGCAAAATGTCATCTCAATCGGAAACCGGGAAGTCTTTAACTTACATACATCCAGTGCAAGTTAATATAAAGCTTGTAAAAGCTGTTTTTTCTACGATTTTTTTTTTATTGCCATGTAGGCATACGAGCCAACGGGCCACCTGATAGGAAGTAGTTACCGTCGCTCATGAACCTCTGCAATGTCAGGGGACACTGAGGGGTCGCTACCTACGACCTAACTTTAAGGACCCTCCTCAAGCCTCTGTTTTTCAGGATTATCTCGAGAAGATGACTCCTGAGGAGTTCTCCAAGTTCCGTTCAGCCGTCGCGGCTCAGAAGCTCCAGAAACCGAAGCGGATCATGCAACGAGCTGCCTTGTACTGGGGAGAGATATCCACACAGGTAAATATACAGGGTGTCCCAAAACTATGCATGAACGGGAACTACCTTAAATGAAACGAAACATCGTTTTGAAACGTAGTTCCTTATCGCGCGTTGTGAAAGGGGGCTAGACGGAAATTCTTATGAAAAAGTTGTCACGACACTTTTTGTTTTAGATGATTATCGCTAGATGGCGCTGTGATCAAAATATTTAATTATTATAACTTAAAAAAATAAAATTTTATTACAATTCCCTCACTAATTAATCGAAAGGAACTTCGTTCCATCCGGGTGTCCCTTGACACCTCTCAAGTTTTTTTATAATATTAGTAGGTAGGTAGTAAAATCCTAAAAATGTTAGTTTTAAAGTTAAAATTATTTTTTTTCAGATGTATAACTTCGAGCGAGCGAGATTAGAAGTAGAACAACTAAATACAGTAACACAAGAAGAACTTATACAATTCTATAAGGTAATGTTTCATTTATACAGGGTGTATAAAGACCAACAGGTTTAAGAGAGTTATCAAAGACCGGCTATGCAGTAAAGCATATTATAAACTTAATCTAATATATAAATGACTGCACAAAATGGGAATGAGGTGCTCGTCCCGGACCATTTCAATTGATACATTTGTTAAAAACAAAAATATTGTAAAACAATATTAAAAAAAAAATCATATTAAATTAAAAAAGACATGCCCGCTGAGTTTCTTGCGCCGGTTCTTCTCAGGACGGAGGCGTAATTTTAGCGAACTGGTGGTAGAACTTTTGATTTTATTTTTGACATTCAAAATGTATGTGTGTCCACATCTACTTTGAAATAAATGATTTGTCAGTACTAGTGATACTCGGGATATTAAGCTTTTTGCAAAAAAAATCGTCTGAATGTATCGATGTCCTGGCTTATCATCACAGGTACCACTAGTACTACCACCAGTCTTCGTTATCGGGAGTGCTCTTTATACACCCTGTATATTGGCACCAACGGCGTGCGTCGAGATGACAGGCACACAGTTTCAACATTGATGACGTACTCATTCTTGTTGACGTCAAAAGTTACAAGCTACCACCAGTTCGGACACAAAAAATAATAATTATAACCACCGTCCTGAGAAGAACTGGCAAGAAACTCAGCAGGCATGTCTTTTTTGTAATATGAGCATATCCTAAAGTACTTATTCGATCTTAAAAAAATATATAAACCTCTTTCGAATCACCTTTCATCTGAAATAAGAGTCATCCAAATCGGTCCAGTTCGGAATTTGGTAAGAGACTATATAATGATTGTCTATTACAGAAACACATAAGTCCCGCTTCCGACTCGCGCCGGAAGTTGTCAGTCCACGTCGTGTCTATGGCGGAGGGGGGCGCCGGAACTATAGCCGATGTAGATGATGACACACAGACCGACAAGAAGGTGAGATTATACAGGGTGTCCCAAAACTATGCGACGTGAACGGGAAGTACCTTAAATATTAGAGATAGGATGTTTTGCTGAAACGAATGAATTTTTGATGTTTAATAATACTGCATACACAGATTTATCGTAAATTGCTTGGTTTGTCTGAAAATCGAGTTAACAAAATCGGCAAAAATCAACACCCTGTATTTTTATGATACCAATAAAAAAAAAAGTTAACAATGCAATAATATTACAATATGTCGTTGATCTGATGATGGAGTCGGAAGGTGGTCATAGGAACTCCTGTACTAAACAAGATAGACCCGTCGTGTTTGTGCTCGTTTTACTTGTCTACTAGCACTCTACTGATACATGATACAGGAGGTTAAAAGCTTGTATTTTTGTTTCAGCCTACTCTCGTAACGGATATAATAGAATTCAAGTGTAGAAGGAAACTTTACCCTCATCCGACCCCGCATGCCAATGTACCGAGGAAGGGGGCGCACTGTAAACTGTGATACGGACGAAGTATAGGAACGACGTGTACAAGTGTATGGATAATGTATATAAGGAAATAAATCAATTGTTGTATTATGGTGTTTTATTTTGGAACGGAAGTTCCTTATCGCGCGTTATCGAAATGGGGCTAGACGGAAATTCTTATGAAAAGTTGTCACGACACTTTTTGTTTTAGATGATTATCGCTAGATGGCGCTGTGATCAAAATCTTTTAAAACACGTTCCTTATCGCGCGTTGCGTTAGGAAAAAAATATATAAGATATGTTTTAATCGGAAGGAACTTCGTTCTATTCGGGTGTCCCATGACACCTCTCAAGTTTTTTTAATAAATATCAATTTTTGACCACCTTCCTAAAAGGAGGTACTCAATTCTTTGGTTATTTTAATGTTTGTTCCTCGATAACTTTAGTTTGGGTGGACCGATTTGAATGATTGTCTGCGCCACCTGTTGGCACGATTCCGAACTATTGAACAGCGCCATCTATTGATAGAATTCTGAACTATTTTTACAGCGCCATCTGTTGGCACGATTCCGAACTATTGAAGAGCGCCATCTGTTGATAGAATTCTGAACTATCTTTACAGCGCCATCTGTTGGCACGATTCCGAACTATTGAAGAGCGCCATCTGTTGATAGAATTCTGAACTATCTTTACAGCGCCATCTGTTGGCACGATTCCGAACTATTGAAGAGCGCCATCTATTGATAGAATTTTGAACTACCTTTACAGCGCCATCTGTTGGTACGTTTAGGAACTATTGAACAGCGCCATCTGTTGATAGAATTCTGAACTATTTTACAGCGCCATCTGTTGGTACGTTTAGGAACTATTGAACAGCGCCATCTGTTGATAGAATTCTGAACTATTTTTACAGCGCCATCTGTTGGCACGATTCCGAACTATTGAAGAGCGCCATCTGTTGATAGAATTCTGAACTATCTTTACAGCGCCATCTGTTGGCACGATTCCGAACTATTGAAGAGCGCCATCTGTTGATAGAATTCTGAACTATCTTTACAGCGCCATCTGTTGGCACGATTCCGAACTATTGAAGAGCGCCATCTATTGATAGAATTTTGAACTACCTTTACAGCGCCATCTGTTGGTACGTTTAGGAACTATTGAACAGCGCCATCTGTTGATAGAATTCTGAACTATTTTACAGCGCCATCTGTTGGTACGTTTAGGAACTATTGAACAGCGCCATCTGTTGATAGAATTCTGAACTATTTTACAGCGCCATCTGTTGGCACGATTCCGAACTATTGAAGAGTAAAAGACTTTAAAAGAGCCGAAAAGTTCTGGAGTGGCGGCCACGAACCGGTAGGCGCAATGTTGGTATTTTTTTTTAATTTTTGACCGACTTACAGAACAAAGAGGTAATCAAGTTGTCTGTTATATTTAATTGTTTAAGTTTTATGTTCGTTCGCGCATAAGTTTAGTTTGGATGAAACAATTCGGATGATTCTTGTATCAAATGAAGATTAAGCATACTAATTCAAATTCAAATAAATTTACTATTTCCAACATGCACATATTCAATAAAAAATCATAAAATAAATTAAAAACTTACACGCTAATACATAATACACAATCATGTTGGTATTGACATAACAGAAGTTTAACAATTGTGGGGTAATATGTTATTTATTAAATCTGTGAAGTACTTTTTGGACTAAAATTAAAAATGGTTTTTGTGAAACTATATTATTCTAAGACTATGCAACTAGATTTGCGTATGCGTTTCAGCCTATTATAAGGTCAATGATTACCTGGACGATTGCACAAAGTGGGAATGAGTTGCTCGCCAAGGTCATTTCATTATAATGATGTTTTTTTTTTTTTATATTTTGTCTATTTCATCTCTTGTATAATATTGTTAAAATATTTAAAAAAAGATAATGCTTATAATGATAATACAAAAAAAAGACAAACCCGTTGAGTTTCTTGCCAGTTCTTCTCAGGACGGTGGCTATAATAATTATTTTTTGTGTCGGAACTAGTGGTAGCTTGTAACTTTTGACGTCAACAAGAATGAGTACGTCATCAATGTAGAAACTAAAGTACCTATTTCATTTCATTTCTGTTAGATAGCTACTCTGAGCCAAACCTCATAAATTTTATGAAAATCTGTTTTAAAAATATATAAAAAATTATAATTCTAATCAATCTATTCGAACTTAAGTCATGTATGGGAAAAAAGTGAACTTAATAACCTCGACCTTCCGGAAAGCTAGTCAAAAACTAAACAAAATGATGTAGGAATAGCCATACTATTTAATACCATCAAAATACACTGAACTGTCCATTTTTCACGCGATATTTTGCCCAAATTACTGACGGTATGTCAACGTCGAACGCAAAAGGGAATTATTCAAATTTTATTGGCTCCCGACGACGGGAATGGCGGGAGAACAGCTGTGACGAATGATCCGCCATCTTGTCGTATGTAAAAAACAAAATGGCTGCTAAAAATGGCCATTTATGTTGTTGTTGAAGATACTTTGTTTTTACAAGCTTTATATTAACTAGTACTGTATGTAACTATGTAAGTTCGGGTGGAATCTTGCAAGCTAAATTTCACAAACTTCCCGGTTTCCGATTAAGCTTACATTTTGCACACTGATTTATATCGCGTGATAATGCAATAACCTGACAAAATTGTGCTGATCTGATGATGGATTCGGAAGATAGACCCGTCATGATTGAACTCGTTTTACTTGTATTAGCTAGCACTGCACTGATACAAAAGTCCTTAAAAGGTAGACTGTAGGTAGCGACCCTGCAGTGTCCGCTGACAATGCAGAGGTCCATGAGCAACGGTAACCGCTTACGATCAGGTGGCCCGTTAGCTCGTCTGCCTACAAGGTAATAAAAAAAAAACCAAAAGACAGAGATATACAGAATCCTGAATGTATTGAAAGTATTCTTTAAAATAACTTATTTGAATTTAAAAATGCTTTCATGCATTTTCAACGGGTTCTTACCACGATATTTAATTAATTGAGTTGTCTCGATATTTCGTTGTTGTTGCACACGTCATTATCACGAGAAGACTGGATACTGCGGGTCGATCTAAGAGCAAACAAATCTGTCTATTATAGAAAACCGCGAGTGTCTGAATAAGTTTAAAAATGCTATTTTAAAAAGTAATTTGAATTCTAACTTGTTATTAAACTGAATAAACAATTACAACGTAAATATCTTAAATTAGCTGCTGCCAAAGATGTCTGCGTGAACCCTAAACAGCAACTACCTAACCTTTTTTTCCCGGTAATTATTCGAATTTTTCTCACCGTGAAAACCATCCTTGAACTTCCGGGGACGATACGACGGAACCACTACCATAGTGCGTAACGCGTTACGCCGTCACGCATGACCCCGTGCTGGGTTCTGGCCTCAGCCGGGGTTCGGACTCTGAGTGTGAGCGGTTGGAGGTTTTAGTGAAATTCAACTCCCTCCTATTGGAACGAAGTTCCTTATCGCGCGTTGTGAAAGGGGGCTAGACGGAAAAAAATCTTACGAAAAAGTTGTCACGACACTTTTTTTGTTTTAGATGATTATCGCTAGATGGCGCTGTGATCAAAATATTTTAAAACAATTCCTTATTTTGTTTTATATGATTATCGCTATGCATTTAATTCATATGTTTTAGCGAGGACCATTTAATTGTGAAGAAAAAAGTAGAATACATATTGGTGATCCGATCAGGTTTTTAAGTGTAAAAGATAAAAATAACATTCAATTCAATTTAATAAAACAGATAACAATTATGTGTACATGTGGTATCTTTTAACAACAAAGGTATACCGACTTCCAAAAAGGAGGAGGTATTAATTCATTTTTTGTTTTTACATTTGTTCCTTCATAATTTCAGTTTGTGTGGACCGATTTGAATGATTCTGGTGTCAGATGAAAGGTGATGGTCGTTGTTATTATCGAACAAGTACTTTTGGATCTTGTGTATTTTTCACAAACAAAATTTCACGATTTGCTTTGCGTTTTTGCGTGTATTTCTTTGATATATGAACCGATTTCGACGATACTGTTTTTGTTACGAAACAGACACATTATCTCGTATAAATTTGATAAAGATCTGTCTGGTAGTTTTTGTGCTATGTTTGAGAAATGGAAGTCTGTTTTTTTCATTTTTGTAATAAAAATATTATTTATTATTGCAAGCCAGATAAACGAGCTTACGGCCTATCTGATGGTAAGCGGTCACCGTCGCTCATGAACCTCTGCAATGCCAGGACAATGAAGGGCTGCTATCTATCACCTACTACACAGGGCTGTTCTTAAACCTCGTTTAAAGACTTTTTTATACTATGCAGTAATTATAGAAGACTGGCTGGCCCGCGTAACTTCGTCTGCGTCACAAAAGTAAAGTATCTTCCGTTCAAACCTTCCCTGGACTTCCACGAATATTCCAAGACTAAAATTAGCCAAATTGGTTCAATAGTTCTCGAGTTTTAGCGAGTCTAGCGAAGAGCTAATCATTTACATATAAGAAGAAGACTAGTTAACCCGCGCAACTTCGTCTGCGTCACATAAGGAAATTTTCTCACCGTTTAAACCTTCCCTGGACTTCTACGAATATTTCAAGATTAAAATAAGCCAAATCGGTTCAGTCGTTCTCGAGTTTTAGCTTTAACGAACAGCAATTAATTTTTATATACAGGGTGATTTCCTAGTGAGGGTACATATTGAAGGTCATGGTAGCTGATGGTTATATACGACCAGTAAAAATATTATTACCAAAGAATATGGCTTAAAGCCTTAGTAATCGCATTTAAGAATATCTAAAATTCTTGCAAAATGATGGTTTTTCGGTTGGTTGATGATGGGATGGTTCCGAACGGGAGGTCGCGGGTTCAAAACCGGCCGGCTTGTACCTCTAAATCTAAATGTGAAAAAGATTTATGTGCAATTTTTCACAACACCAGTGGCTAAAAACGGTGAAGGAAAACATCGTGAGGAAACCTGCATGTCGGAAAAGGATTCTAAAAATCCTTTGAAGATATGTGAAGTCCCCAATCCGCACTAGGCAAGCGTGGTGGACTATGCCTAATCCCTCTTCGGATGAGACCTGAGCCCAACAGTGGGCAGTAATGGGTTGGTACAGTACAGATGGTTTTTCGACAGCTGATGGGTGTGGCGGAGGTGTGGGGTGCGCGAGATCACTAGAGGTCATTAGTCAACACACTTTAAGCCGAAATTTCTTATGTTTGAGGTAGTTTTGTCGAATTTAGATTAAAAAAATATATACATATATTTTGTAATTTTACTTATTTTTTGTAATATTCCGTATTAGAACAGAGTACTCATCACCCTCCTGCAATAACTGCCCTGTCTAACAAATCACCCTGTATAAGAAGATAAGATTATAAAGCTAAAGAGTTCGTTTGTTTGTTTGAACGCGCTAATCTCAGGCACTACTGGTCAGATTTCAAAAAATTCTATCACTGTTAGAAAGTCCATTTATCGAGGAAGGCTATAGGCTATGTCGTGTCCCTCTGTGACGCAGACGAAGTTGCGCGGGTCACTTAGTAATATTCTATGTATAGAAGAAGATTTATTTGCGGCAGAAAGCGTCAGTTAGCGGCAAAAACTGTCAGTGTCTTGTCTGTCGTACATATAAGATCAATAGAACTAGTTTTATTAGCAGTTGTGTATGTGTGCGTTACCCTTACGTGTAAAACGACGCCCTGTGAAAGCTGTGTGTATGTGTGAGTGAATACAGGTATTATGTAGGGTTGTCAGGGGGAAAATTAACAGGAATTTATAATTCCAGGAATTCGTGGAATGAAGTGTTTTATTCCAGGAACTTTGATGTGTTTGCGATTTGTCAGGAATTTCTGGGTTTCTGAATGCTATTTTGTTTGATTTGATTTCGTCTGTATAAGATGCAGTAAAATATCTCGTTTAAACTACTTTTTTTTAACTGTATTGTTGATTTCATAGTTTTTTTTAAATAACAGACTCAATCCAGCCAGATCAAAGTTGGACCTTAAGGGTAACTATATGGAGAGGTCCACTGGGAAAAAGAAACCGAGGTAGGCCACTGACACGATGGGAGGACGAAATAGTTAACAATGCAGGCCCGAACTGGATACAGGTGGCACAAGACAGATCAAAATGGACGTCTTTGGAGGAGGCCTTTACCCAATAGGGGGTTCTCGCACTAGCGTTAGGTATTATATATTATTATTATTCATATCTTTTTTGTCACTTTTTTTAAAATCTTTCTTATTTTATTTATTTTTATTTATTTTAACAGACTCAATAAGGTAATATTACTTGAATTCAAACGAACAACAGTTTTATAAATTACATAAAGCGATTCATGCATAAAATAATCTAAGACCTAACTAATACGAGTGTCTCTTTATATTTGAAGTCGGTAAAAGAAATACAACACAGTGACGACTCCAAATATCTCGCTAATGAGTTATGTTATACGACAGCTATTAAACACTAATTGTTTTTTGATTAACAAAACACTCGCTCTTATCTTTATTTATGTTTTTAAATACACTTTTATATTTAATGGGCTCCAGGCGTTTAAATAATAATTATACAGGGTGATTTTTTAGAGAGGGTACATGTTGCAGGAGGGTGATGTGTATTCTGTTCTATTATGGAATACTACAAAAAATAGGTAAAATTACAATTTTTTTTTTCTAAATTCGACAAAACTACCTCAAACATAAACAATTTCGGCTTAAAGAGTGTTGACTAATGACCTCTAGTGATCTCGCGCACCCCACACCTCCGCCACACCCATCAGCTGTCGAAAAACCATCATTTTGCAAGAATTTTAGATATTTTTAAGTTGCGATTACTAAGGCATTATACCACATTCTTTGGTAATAATATTTTGTCTGGTTGTATATAACCATCAGCAATCATGACCTTCAATATGTACCCTCACAAAAAAATCACCCTGTATTGTATTTCAGAAGGTAATTCATCACACTTCAGCTGTTACAAAGTTACAGAACCACCCTGTTAGTTAGAAATGTTTTTAAGGTATGGTGGATAAATGTAATTCGCCTTTTGTATAGATAAGTTGATATTATGAAAATTTACAGATTATATTGGAACGAAGTTCCTTATCGCGCGTTATCGAAAGGGGCTAGACGGAAATTCGTATGAAAAAGTTGTCACGACACTTTTTTTGTTTTAAATGATTATCGCTAGATAGGGCTGTGATTAAAATCTTTTATTTAAGTTATAATAATTAGTTAGTTTAAAAAGTCTGTCTCTCTCTCTCTGTTATACTAGTATAAAGTAGTAGGAGTAGTAGTAGTAAAAAATAAAATTTTATTACAATTCCCTCACTAATTAATCGAAAGTAACTTCGTTCCATCCGGGTGTCCCTTGACACCTCTCAATTTTTTTGTTTAATCCTATCATTTATTATTCATTCTAGAAAAATGGAAGTGATGCAAAATTAACTGATTAAATGTACACGTTTTCCAGAACAATCGAAAGTTCCAGGACCTTTGCTCCCTTATCTAACCGACAATCCCAGGAAATACTGAAAATGTTGTCCCCAAAATCCCGCTCACAACCCCCCTTTAATTTGAGGCGAAGTTCACTTCACATAGACTTCAAACATCTCTCAATCACATCACAATTCCAGGAATAATTCCCGGAATTTATACTCCTAACATTACAACACAACTCGAACAGCGCGGGGCAAAACAGAGTTCTCCGGTCAGGTCACTTCAGTTCGGGCATAACCGTCGTACAGTGCACACGTATTGTTCACGCTAAAATAAATAATATCGCTAAAAACGGTGTTGTGTAGTGTATTGTTGTGTTTGACCGGTAAGTAATCAATGTGTTTCTTTTATACACTGTGTATTATTACGAGAACATTGTGTATGTTTTGTATGTAAGTTTGTTGTGTGTTTAAGTTGTGTTTAAGCTAAATATTTCGTAGAGAAGGGCGTCGTTGCCCGCATATTACGCCAAGTCGACATATAATGTACCTACACTAAATCGAAGCTTTCATAAACTGTAGTTTATAACCAAATAATCTTTCTTATATATAAAAATGAATTGCTGTTCGTTAGTCTCGCTAAAACTCGGGAATGACTGAACCGATTTGACTTATTTTAATCTTGAAATATTCTTAGAAGTCCAGGGAAGGTTTAAACGGTGAGAAAATACCCGGAATTTTTTTTATGACGCAGACCAAGTTGCGCGGGCCAACTAGTCTTCTTCTTATGTATAAAAATGAATTGCTGTTCGTTAGTCTCGCTAAAACTCGAGAACGACTGAACCGATTTGGCTTATTTTAATCTTGAAATATTCGTAGAAGTCCAGGAAAGGTTTAAACAGTGAGAAAATTTCCTTATGTGACGTAGACGAAGTTGTGTGGGCCAGCTAGTCTATAATATAAAAATTAATTGCTGTTCGTTAGTCTCGCTAAAACTTGAGAACGACTGAACCGATTTGGCTTATTTTAATCTTGAAATATTCGTAGAAGTCCAGGGAAGGTTAAAACGGTGAGAAAATACCCGGGATTTTTTTTTGTAACGCAGACGAAGTTGCGCGGGCCAGCTAGTCTTATAATATATAAAAATTAATTGCTGTTCGTTAGTCTCGCTAAAACTCGGGAACAGCTGAACCGATTTGGCTTATTTTAGTATTGAAATATTCTTAGAAGTCCAGGGAAGGCTTAAGCGGTAAGAAAATTTACTAATTAAACGCAGAAGAAGTTGCGCGGGCAAGTTAGTCTTTAATATAAAAATGAATCCCAAAATGTGTTGGTAAGCGCATAAATCAACAACGCCTGGACCGATTTGACCAATTATTTTTTTAAAATGTTCGTTGAAGTACAAGCTTGCTTTTTACGGTAACAAAAATTTGAATAATTGACATTTTATTAAAAGTGACGCAGACGAAGTTGCGAGCCCGCTAATACTAAGGGGTGGGCCATATAAAGTTTCCATTTTTCAAAAGTTCGACTGTCATGTTGGCTGTGTGGCATGTTGTGCCATCCTGTTGAAACTAAATGTCGTCCATATCATACTCTTCAACTTTTGGAAACAAAAGTTCGTGTTCGCATGGCGCCGGGCACGGTAATGTGACGGTAACGCTCGCCATTGACCGTAACGGCGGCTCCTTACTCATTTTCAAAGAAAAATGGCCCAATGATGCCGCCGGACCAAAACCCACACCAAACCGTAACTCTTTGTGGGTGCATTGGCTTCTCAATGGTGACGTGTGGGTTTCCCGAACCCCAGATGCGACAATTTTGCTTATTGACACAGCCTCCGAGGTGAAAATGGGCTTCATCTGAAAAGACGATTTTTCAGTAAAAATGCTCATCTTCGGCCAAACGATCTTCTGCCCATTGGGCGAACGAAAACGTCCCATTTCGTAAATGTCAAACCTTTAACTAAATTATGAACACAAATTGAATGACATTTGAGCTGTCATTCTCTAAATAAACAGTAGTTCAAAATGCAAACGTTAGATTGGCCCACCCTTTACATACAAACAGGTTCTATAAATATTTTATACTTTGAAGGTAACTATGAAACTATAGAGAAAGGCGTAGTACAATATATGAGTCATAGAACACCCTCATTAATGACACTATTAAAATATTCCACAGGACAAAGGTAATTATAATATTACTAACACTCCTTCACTTACACTATTACTAAACGGGTTCTTACCACGATTGTTATTTAATGAATGCTGATATTTCGTTGTTGCAAGCGCCATGATCACGGGAAGACTGAGTACTTGTGTGTTTATTCTTGTGTTTTATTCTATGCCAATATGCAGTGAACCTACATTGTACATCATAGCTACTCTAATATCACATTGAAAATTGTTTATTTGATAGCATGAACTAAAGTGTTTCTACTGCGGGTAGATTACATCCTGTATTCTGTACCAACCCATTACTGCCCACTGTTGAGCTCAGGTCTCCTCCGAAGAGGGTGGAAGTGTTAGCCAAAACAAGTAAAACGAGCTCAAACGATGAGTCTATCTTGTTTAGTACAGGAGTTCCTATGACCACCTTCCGACTCCATCATCAGGTCAGCTCTATGGTACCATATTATTGTATTGTCACGCGATATACATCTGTCTACAAAGTTATAGCTCAATGGAAAACTGAGAAATTGATCAAATTACAAGTAGGCACTTTAATATTTTTTTTTGGAACGAAGTTCCTTATCGCGCCTTATCAAAAGGGGGCTAGACGGAAAAAAATCTTACGAAAAGTTGTCACGACACTTTTTTTGTTTTAGATGATTATCGCTAGATGGCGCTGTGATCAAAATCTTTTAAAACACGTTCCTTATTCTTTTTAGATGATTATCGCTAGATGGCGATGTGATCAAAATCTTTTAAAACACGTTCCTTATCGCGCGTTACGTTAGGAAATAAAATAAGATATATTTTAATCGAAAGGAACTTCGTTCTATTCGGGTGTCCCATGTCACCTCTCAAGTTTTTTTTATTAGTTCTTCTGCAATCAGTCTTTAGGCTATAATCAGAATAGTTATAGGTTCGCGCTGTGTGAGTGTGTTCTCCAGCGAGAGCACTACTCATAGTAGGTAGGAAGCTTAGAATCTTTCCTGTAAATTTGCAATATGGTATCTCTTCAGTCGTTTCGGGTAGTGCTCAACCTTCAGTTGGGCGGACAGTTTATTAGGATGTATGGACAATGGCTGTTGATATTTTTTAGAATAAATTCCTATTTCTTCCTTTATTTCTAGATTTTTTGTGAATTTCGAACTTTAATATGAAAAAACAATCATTCAAATCGATCCACCCATACTAAAGCTATGCGAACACAAAATACAGTCACAAAAAAAAATCTCCTTTTTCTGACTTAGTATAATTCTAACAGAAACTGAAGAAGCTATGAGACGATGTTTTTTAGAGTAAAACGTGGGAAAGTCAATATTTAGACTTCGATTTGATAACATATTGATAACTGTCTCATATCAAACTGTAGCTACAATTATTATTATATTAGTAAACTATTTTATCTTGGCAGAGTATGGCAATTTTAGTTCGATTGTTAAGAAATGCAGACTGGGGGCGGCGCGACGGGAAAGAGAGCTGCGGCCGTAACGCGTCGCGCCGTCCCTCATAACCCCGTGCTGGGTTCTTGCCTCAGCCGGAGTTCGGACACTGAGTGTGAGCGGTTGGAGGTTTTAGTGCGGTTCAACACCCACATACCTCGCCCGCGGGGCGGGCGGGGATCCGGTGATTTCCTCCAACTAAAAAAAAAACAGACTTAATCAAGATATGCAGAAATTGTCAGTGCAAAATTATCAGAAAATGTCTAAATTGTGGCGCAGTTTGGGGGAGGCCTATGTCCAGCAGTGGACGTCTATAGGCTGATGATGATGATGATTATGCCAAAATTATTAAAATATGCCAAAATTGTCAAGATATGTAGAAATTTTGGCACCTCAATGTCCTGAATTGAAGAGGTTCATGAGCGACGGTAACCGCTTACCATCATGTAAGCTGTAAGCTCGTTTATCTGTAATGCAATATAAAATAAATGTCAGGAAAAGCCGAAATTGTCAAGATATGCGACAATATATATGCAAATATTGACAATACATGCAGCAATTGACAGGGTATCACTATGAGATAGCTGATGAAGGGCGTCGTGTCTTGTGACACAGACGAAGTTGCGAGCATCAGCTGGCTATAGATATCCAAGCAGTGACTCAAGACGGCTCAGTCGTTTGCATAATAGGATTAATTTTCCAAGGTTTCAGTCTTCATTTCGAAGTACGTTCTTACTTAAATTATTAGTGAATTTTGCAAGCGAAAGTACTTGATTTATAGAGATAATATACCTACTATGGCATGGCAAAGTAAAAACAATATTTATTTTATAGAGAACTTTTTTAAATACAAGCTATTAAGATCTTGTACATCATGTATCAGTCGAGTGCTAGTAGACAAGTAAAACGAGCACAAACACGACGGGTCTATCTTGTTTAGTACAGGAGTTCCTATGACCACCTTCGGAGTCCATCAGATCAGAGCCATTTTGTCATATTATTACATTGTCACGCGATATTTCACAAAATGTCAGCTCAATCGGAAACCGGGAAGTTTGACAAATTTAGCTTGCAAGATTCCACCTGAATTTACATAGCTACATCCAGTGCAAGTTAATATAAAGCTTGTAAAAGACATGCCCGATGAGTTTCTTACCAGTTCTCAGAAAGATGGCTATTTCTTTTTGGTAGTAGCCTTTTGACATCAGCATGATAATTTTCATTGACTTTGAGAATAAATAATTGGAACGAAGTTCCTTGTCGCGTGTTATCGAAAGAGGGCTAGACGGAAATTCTTATGAAAAAGTTGTCACGACACTCTTTTTGTTTTAGATGATTATCGCTAGATGGCGCTGTGATCAAAATATTTTATTTAAGTTATAATAATTAGTTTAAACTAACTAATTATTATAACTTAAAAAAGAATAATATTATAATTCCCTTACTTACTTTTTAGTCAATAAAGTTATTTATTTATTATTTATTATTATTTATGTATATTCATTTATTCACTTATTTTTTACATTCTATTTTTAAAATAAATTTACAAAACAATCAAATTTAAAAATACAATATAAAAAACAGAGAGCCACTGCAGGCGGAGTCTACGACCCAAGCCATCAGTGGTCAGGACTCAAGAGAAAGGAACCTCCTCACAATACGCGCCGTGTCAAGAACGACCGCCTTTTGAATCAGGCCCCTTACCCAGCCGGGTAGCGAAAGCTTCTCTAGATGACGGTCGAAGCTTTTCGCTATTAGACCGTGCACAGATACAACGATCGGAACAATGATGGTCGATTCAACACGCCACATGTCGGTCACCTCGTGGGCCAGGTCCAAATATTTTAGGAGTTTTTCTTTTTCTGCCTTCACAAGGTTCTCGTCTTGCGGAATGGTGACATCGATCAACACTGCCCGATGCGCATCCCGATCTATTATCACTATGTCAGGCTTATTGGCAGCAATAGTCCTGTCAGTGATAATAGATCGGTCCCAGTAGAGCGTTACATGACCATTATCGAGAACCGGCTGAGACCAATACTGGTAATAAGGTACAGCGGCTTCAACAAGGTCGTATTTCAGAGCAAGTTGTTGATGGATAATTTTAGCTACCTGATTATGCCTGTGCAAGTACTCGCCGTTAGCAAGACGAGAACAACCGGAAACGATATGTCTAATAGACTCTCCCGGACGGTGACATGCCCGACAAATGTCGACCGTCCCATCCTTTAGAATATATTTCCGGTAGTTGTTCGTCATGATAACTTCGTCCATAATTGCTAAGACAAAACCTTCAGTCTCTCCGAAGAGGTTACTGTATCGTAGCCAGGCCACGGAGGCTAACTGATCTACATCGGGACCCGTAAGGGCCCGGTAGAATCGACCGTGTAGTTCCTTGCTCTTCCATACGTCCGTGCGATCCGCCACACTCATCACCTTCGGCGCTCGCCAATTCCCGTTCGCTAAGGATAGCGGAGTGAGTCCTTTATCGACTGCTGCTACATCACGGTACATACCCACATTCACCTTTTGGAAATATTCCCGAAGGTTGTATATCTCTCGGTTGTGCAGATCCTTGGCATTTAACATGCCACGACCCCCACACTTCCGAGGTATATACAGCCTCATAACAGATGAGCGTGGATGGTGCATCCTGTATGCCGTCAGCAATCGCCGAACTTTTCTATCCAGGGCATCCAGTTCTGATTGCGTCCACTTTAGAATGCCAAAGGAGTACGTCAGTACAGGCATGACCCAACCATTGAAGGCTCGGATCTTGTTTCCGCCAGACAAGAGGCTTTTCAAAACCTTTACAAGGCGGCCGAAGAACCGATCCTTCACTGATTGCTTCATATCTGCATCGACGATACTCAAAGCTTCGAACATTCCAAGGTATTTGTAAGTTTCCGACTCAGACAGAGATCTAAGCACCTCACTCTGGCTACCTCTCTGTATATCTATGACCGCACACTTATCTACTCCAAACTCCATTCCAATAGCTTTACTAAAATTGTCGGTTATTTTGAGTAAAGATATTAAGTCTGGTTTTTTAGTAGCAAATAATTTGAGATCATCCATGTACAAGAGATGTGAAATGGGCTCACTCCCTCTCTTGAGTCGGTAGCCTAGCGTTGAATCTCCAAGTAGTGTACTTAGAGGATTAAGCGCCAGACAAAACCACAAAGGACTCAGACTGTCACCCTGGAAGATACCCCGCCTTATCCTTATCAAGCTCGGGGAGGCCGGAGAGCCAACATGTCCTGGTTGACGAAGAAACGTAGACCACTGACCCATGCATGAACTAAGAAAGGAGCGTAGCGTGGAATGTACTTTATAAAGCTCTAAAACTCTCATTAGCCATGAATGGGGCACCGAATCGTACGCTTTCTTATAGTCTATCCAAGCCATGTGGACTCCCTTCCTGCCTCGACGAACTTGTTGCGTAATGGCCATGTCTATGAGGAGCAAATCCTTAGTACCTCGGGATCCTACCTTACATCCATTCTGAGAAGGTGACATTATGTCATTTGCCGAAATATGTATTTGAATTTTGTTTCTCAGAATGGATGTAAGTAGCTTATAGATGGTGGGTAAGCATGTTATTGGTCTATAGTTTTTAGGGTCCGAGGTATTGCCAGATTTGTATATCAGGTGAGTGACTCCTGATGTCATGAAATCTGGGAGGGTTCCCGACTCAAGGGCTTGTTGAAACTGAGCAGCCATACGCCCGTGCGAGTTGCGTATCCATTTCAGCCAGTAGCTGTGCAGCCCATCCGGTCCCGGACTTTTCCAGTTCGGGGCCGAACGCACCGCACAAGCTACGTCAATCGGCGTGATCGCTACGGTGTTCATGTCTGTAATAGACTCGCACGCGCGTCTGACCGTCTCAGTCCACTCCCCCTCGGAGTGACCGATGGGCACCGACCAGATATTTTTCCAAAATGAGGTCATCACATCCTCATCAACTGGTGGGTGTCCATCGGTAACTCTTCCTCGAGAAGCCTCCCAATCTCTGTAGACACTCTTCTGATTACTCTGGAAGACTCTATTCAAGCGGTACCGCTCCGATCTTATTCGATACCTACGAATACGGTTCGCCCATGCGCAAACCTTATTATTATTATTATTAATTAATCGAAAGGAACTTCGTTCCATCCGGGTGTTCCTTGAAACCTCTCAAGTTTTTTTCATTTCATAGCTCACTTAACAGTAAGTGTATTCTAGTTGAATTCTCACGTAAATAATTAATTCCGCCCATTCCATAGCAAGCATAGTAGAGTAACATCGACAAAACAAACAGAGCCCCACTCTAATTACACGTCTAGCAACTAGATAAATAGTGATGGGATACTGTCGATAAAATGATATCGATTTTTGACGAGACTTCTTAATTTAGAAATAGTATAATTTTATTCAACACTACAATACAAATTACATAGTTAAATTAAAAGTAGTAGAAACAAAATCTTAATTAAAATTATAATTTTGTCAGACGAAAGGTGATGGTCGTCATGGGCATCCATTAATTGGAACGAAGTTCCTTATCGCGCGTTATCGAAAGGGGGCTAGACGGAAAAAAATCTTACGAAAAGTTGTCACGACACTTTTTATGTTTTAGATGATTATGGCTAAATGGCGCTGTGATCTTTTAAAACACGTTGGGGCGGCACGAAAGAGTGCCTTGGGTGTAACGCATCGCGCCGTCCCTCATAACCCCGTGCTGGGTTCTGGCCTCAGCCGTGGTTCGGACGCTGAATGTGAGCGGTCGGAGGTTTTAGTGTGGTTCAGCTCCCACATACCCCGCCCGGGCGGGAATCCGGTGATTTCATCCAACTAAAAAAAAAAACAAAATACACGTTCCTTATCGCGCGTTACGTTAGGAAAAAAAAATATAAGATATCTTTTAATCGAAAGGAACTTCGTTCTATTCGGGTGTTCCATAACACCTCTCAAGTTTTATTTATTTTTTAAGTTCGAAGGTTACTTTGGATCTGTGCTCAAAAACTATAAATTTAAGTGGAAAAGATTTCACGATTTGCTTCGTGTTCGCGCGTATTTCATGAACCGATTTCGATGATTCCTTTTTGGTTACAAAGTTGATACTTTGGACATAATCTCCGATAAATATGATAAAGATCCGACAGATATTTTTAGTGCTATACTTTAAAAAATCGGTCGTTTTCAGTTTTGTAATAAAAATATTTATATTTAGTATAATTATCATGTATCTATATTATTATAATTAAAAAAACTGCAATAACCATAACATATGATAAACAAACCGATAATATCCAGGCTCATTTTGTTTTATGATAATTGAACGGCGTCCCGCTGAGTCCGGAATGTTCTTCACATATTATTGAACTTAATAAAACACTGGTCATATTTTTAGGTACTTACAAACGAGGTATACCACCCACGATTACTTTCGAATGCATCAAACCATATAAGTGAAGAAACCTTTAATAATACAAAAAGATTTGGAAATTGCTTTTAAGATCCTGTATATCATGTATCAGTCATAGAATTATTACATCTGGAATCAACATCATTAACAACAGAATGAAGCCAATTTAAAGCGCACCGATCGCGCGTAACAACACGATATTTTGATTCAACATCAGAAATAACAAAGTGAAATTTTAAAGTACTTATGTGTATGTAATATTTTATTAGTGTGTTAAACGAATTGAGTGTCATCAGTACACTAACGCCAGAATATCGGTGCACTTTAAATTGGCTTCATTCTGTTGTTCATGATGTTAACTCCAGATGTAATAATTATATGGTATCAGTAGACTGCTAGCTAATACAAGTAAAACGAAACCAAACACGACGGGTCTATCTTGTTGATCTTGTTTTGAGTTGTACAAGAGTTCCTATGACTACCGACTCCATCAACAGATCAGCGCCACCTTGTCATATTATTGTATTATCACGCGATAT
The DNA here is from genome assembly GCA_030269945.2 of Trilocha varians. NCBI lineage: Eukaryota > Metazoa > Arthropoda > Insecta > Lepidoptera > Bombycidae > Trilocha > Trilocha varians. Next base: position 6,600,176 of record AP028281.1, read on the forward strand.
ACATCTGCGTGCAAAATGTCAGCTCAATCGAAATCGGGAAGTTTGTCAAATTTAGCTTGCAAGATTCTACTTGAACTTACATAGTTACATCCAATGCAAGTTAATATAAAGCTTGTTAAAAGGATATATCGAAATACAATTTAATCATAGATTTTTTTTAAGCAGCCTTTAAGATCCTAGGTATCAGGTGACCCGTTGGCTCGCCTGCCTACATGGCAATAAAAAAACCTTGAGAGGTGTCATGGGACACCCGAATAGAACGAAGTTCCTTTCGATTAAAAGATATCTTATAAAAAATATTTCCTTTCGTAACGCGCGATAAGGAACATGTTTCAAAAGATTTTGATCACAGCGCCATCTAGCGATAATCATCTAAAACAAATGTAAGGAACGTGTTTTAAAAGATTTTGATCACAGCGCCATCTAGCGATAATCATCTAAAACAAAAAGTGTCGTGACAACTTTTCGTAAGATTTTCTGTCTAGCCCCTTTTCACAACGCGATAAGGAACTTCGTTCCAAATATAATGTATTGTTAGCTTCATGAAGTTGGTCAAATTTGACGCGCAAGATTCCAGCTGAACTCGTTCGCATTCAAAGTGCAATTTTAAATATTAGCATAGATTTTATCGACATGACCCCCATCCCTATTGCGAAATATATTCGGCTGCGAGGTGCCGATAACCTGTTCAAATAGAGATGCACATCCAATTTGCATAACATTATCGATAGTTCACTCGAGACGGAGCAATGCATCACAAATTCACCGTCTATATGCAAATTTGTTTGTGATATTGTCTGTATACATAGTTTAAGACTAAGTCTCACTGTCTGTATGTAAGCTTAAATCTTTAAAACTACGCTATGTGTATAATAAGGGGTGGGCCATATAAAGTTTGTATTTTTCAAAAGTTCGCTGTGTGGCATGTTGCACCATCCTGTTGAAACCAAATGTCGTCCATGTCATACTCTTCAATTCGTTGAGCATGGCGCCGGGCACGGTAATGTGACGGTAACGCTCGCCATTGACCGTAACGGCGGCTCCTTGCTCATTGTCCAATGATGCCGTCGGACCAAAACCCACACCAAACCGTAACACTTTGTGGGTGCATTGGCTTCTCAATGGTGACGTGTGGATTTTCCGACCCCCAGATGCGACAATTTTGCTTATTGACATAGCCTCCGAGGTGAAAATGGGCTTCATCTGACACACACAAATTTATCACAGTTTGGACTGAAGACTCACCACTTTGGAAGTAACTTTTCAATATTTCCCAATTTTGTTCAAGCGTATAGCGTCCCATTTCGTAAATGTCAAACCTTTAACTAAATTATGAACACAAATTGAATGACATTTGAGCTGTCATTCTCTAAATAAACAGTAGTTCAAAATGCAAACGTTAGATTGCCCACCCGTTACATGCATGATATAGTATAAACACTGATAATTTTAAAGGTTTTAAATGTGAAACAATTTTTTCTGCGTTTGTATTGCAAAAGCTGGTTGAGAATACTCCCTCTGTGATGCAGACGAACAACCATTACCTATTCATTTATATTGTAAGCATTTAGCTGAGTCTCGACTGGTTTGTGGTAAAAACTTCTATTTGTCTCTCTATTGTATTACTTACACTATTACTAAACGGGTTCTTACCACGTTTATTTTTAATTGAGCGGTCCCGATTAGTGTTGCCCAAATTCAGTCTTGGTCTTGCAGTCTTGGTCTTGTTCTTGCGTTTTTGCAAGACCAAGACCAAGAACAAGACCGCGTATTTTTTGCAAGACGCAAGACCAAGACTGACCGTGCAAGACTTGAGCAAGAACAAGACTAAGCCTGCAAGACTCTTGCGTCTTGCAGTTAGGACTTATTAGAGGATTATAGAGGCGCTATTTCACGGAGTAGTTAGGTGTAACAGTTCGGTGTATAGGTACGCTTAGGAATTCTATGAGACGCAAAGAACTGTATCAAAGAATTTGAAAAACTGGACCTATGCGCATTACGACTAATACCATAAACATACCTACATAGCGAATAAAAAAATACCCATTAAAATTAAACTGAGTGCATGCATAGTTATGTTTTAACCATAGGCACTTTGATAATGCGGCATCAAAGGTTTTGTCCTTACTTCTCAAAGAAATTTGCTGCATTTCGGAAGTACATGGTTATGATACACGCGCCGGCGGCTTCTTTTGAAATCATATACAACAATCGTTGCCGCCGCGCCGAAATCACAACATTCGACACTATTATAGAAATAAATGATAAATCGTAAAACTCTTTTATTAAATTTCATATAAGTTGAGGGTTCAATCTCTTTCTCACTCACAATGTTTCAATTGTAATACGTTTTTCTAAGATTTAAAGTAAACTTTAATAAATAGTAATAGACTAATAGGTAATTGCAAGACTTGCAAGACTCTTGCTGCAAGACCAAGACCAAGACCAAGACTGGGAGCGCAAGACCAAGACCAAGACCAGGTGTATTGGCGCAAGACCAAGACCAAGACTGGCTAAGTCTCGTCTTGTTCTTGCATTTGGGAACACTAGTCCCGATATTTCAGCACTGTTTCAAGCGCCATGATCACGGGAAGACTGAGGAACGGTCGGTCGTTTAAGAGCAGACAAATCTGTCTACCCTCTTTCTCGTTCGTTTGCCGGTACCACTACTACCACTGGAACTCGAACTCACATTTCGACATACCACACTGACAGTATCGGGTGCCGTCTCACAACTAGATATTTTGGCTTTATTTTCGTCTAACATTGGATTCCACATACATGATAGTTTGTATTGTTTATTCTGGTGATTCCATCACAAATAAAGAAATATCTATGTCTATTCCAACAAATTGGACCCTTATCTTTACTCCACAGAGCCTACAAAATAAAGCCTTAAAATTTGACGTTTATCTAAAAATATTACAAAATGGCGCCCTATTATGAAAACGCTGACAGAAGTCAAGTTAAAATGCAAATGAAATGTGTTTTTTAGGCCTTTTATAGCTACGTTATTTTTAAATGCGGGAAAAGGTTTTAAGTTTTTGAAACAGAAATGCTTTTCCATAATGAAATGAAATCGTTTACTTTTAATCTAAATAAAAGATCATTCTGGTTGGCGTTATAAAGTTTGATTACAATAATCGTGGTCATTGTGGGTAGTCGCAATAACAACATCTTTAAATTGTCGAGCTCTTTAATTACGGTTTTAAAAGTACTAATTCATTATAAAAGTTACTTACTTTGGTGTTACAGTGAAGTAGTGCCAAGTGTTCATTATATTATTTATTAACTGGAGAATATAACAACTCTGGTATAAATTAAAAGTGCATTACCAACTTCCATTTTTCAAGATTATCGGAAAAACTACAAGTTAGATCTATATCAAATTTATATGAGAAAAGGTCAAAAGTGTAAGCTTTCTTACAAAATAAGAATCTTCAAAATCGGTTGATATAGAAAAAAAACACAAACACACAGCAAATCGGGAAATCTTTTTGTTAAACACAGATCCAAAAGAACTTATTCAATTTTAAAAAAATATATGATCCCACGACGACCATTACCTTTCATACTTTCATGCATTTTAAACGGGTTCTTACCACGAGATTTAATTAATCATTGCAACAACGTTGAAATATCGAGACAACTCAATTAATTAAATATCGTGGTAAGAACCCGTTGAAAATGGATGAAAGTATTATAGAAAACCGCGAGTGTCTGAATTCATTACCTTTCATCTGACACAAGAATCATTCAAATCGGTCCAACCATAACATACAGATAAATTGAGTACCTCCTCCTTTTGGTAATCGGTCAAAAATAGCCTTCAAAACTAGTGAAAGTACAGGATAACTTCATAAAATAGCCTCGGTTAAGGAATGTTATAGAAATTAAAAAAAAATACTCGTTCGACTTGTCGCTCGGTGTTAATGCGTGTGTCACGTTCTGTATTGGCTCTTCCCAGCACTAGGGATGGGGCACAGTCGATAATTGTTTTCGATAAATTAAAAAAAAAATGTCACTGCAAGATAATCATAAAAGAAAAAGAACATGCCCTTTGAGTTTGTTGCCAGTTCTTCTCAGGACGGTGGCTACAATTATTATTTTTTTGTGTCCGAACTGGTGGTAGCTTTTAAATATTGACGTCAACAAGAATGAGCACGTCATCAATGTAGAAAATAAAGTATTTCATTTAATTTCATAAAAAGATTATAGTGTTCAAATACGATACTACAGGAGAGGCAAAGAAACATGCATTTTGGACAAAATATTTAAATCAAATCAAATTCGGAAACATCAAGGACCGGAGTCCAGTTAATTAATAAGGTAATCTATTCATTTCTTCTTAAAAACGTAGCTCCAAGAAACAGCTTAAAATTACTGACTTTTTTATTGCTATGTAGGCAGACGAGCAGGTCACTTGATTGTAAGTTGTTACCGTCGCTCAAGGACTTCTGCAATGTCAGGGAGAACTTTCAAGAAAAACATAAAATTTCCCGTTGGAACGAAGTTCCTTATCGCGCGTTATCGAAAGAGGGCTAGACGGAAAAAAATCTTACGAAAAATTGTCACGACTCTTTTTTTGTTTTAGATGATTATCGCTAGATGCCGCTGTGCTCAAAACCTTTTAAAACACGTTCCTTATCGCGCGTTACGTTAGGAAAAAAAATAAGATATCTTTTAATCGAAAGGAACTTCGTTCTATTCAGGTGTCCATTGACACCACTCAAGTATTTTATAAATAAATAAAAAAATATCGATATTTTTCCCATCCCTACAACGTTATTGACACATCGATCGTGGTTGAGGGCCACTAACGCTGTGTCCACACTCGCAGTGTCTCTCACTACAACCACAGCTAATTACTGAACAAACAGTGTTACATAAAGTCTTTAACTGTGGTTGGGCAAATTACATGCTTGTCAGAAAATAGTATTTTGACAATAAAAAGTCATGAATTCTTCAGAAGATTTAATATTATTCATAAACATAAAAGCGGTTATTGTGACTAAACTATGATATCTAACTATCATATATTATAATTGCTATCGCGGCCTTTTTTTACATCTTACTACGACCTAAAAATGGTAATTTTGTTCAATCATAATACTATTATAAAGGCGAAAGTTTGTAAGTATGGATGTATGGATGTATGTTTGTTACTCTTGCACGTAAAAACTACTGAATGGATTTGAATGAAACTTTACCACAATATAGCTTATACATCAGAATAACACATAGGCTACAATTTTTGAACCCCTTTGTAACGCAGACGAAGTTGCGAGGGTCATCTAGTATATTATGATTGCTATCGCGGACATTTTTTACATCTTACTACGACCTAAAAATCGTCATTTTGTTCTATTATCTATAGTTTTGACGCTGCCACGCATAAATATTATATATGTTTTCGATTTTACACCTTGTGTTACAAATTCGATATTTTCATATTGATCCCTAACTTTTTTCATGTACTTAGTAGTTTTTGTGCTATTCTTTAAAAATGGTAGTCGGTCGTTAACAATTAATAAAAAATATAATTATTTTAAGGACTAAAGATGATTTATAGTTGTATTCAGATAATTGCGAGGTTATAAACAACAGTGCAATGAAATTATTTATTTACCAGTTCGGAAAAGAAATAGCCGCCTTCCTGAGAACTGGCAAGAAACTCAACGGACATGATTTTGTGAAGAGTTTATCGATAAGATTCTTCTTGAGCTCAACCTCATCCCATTTAAATGTGGTCGGTGCAATATTTTTTATCTCTCCATTCCTGATCTGGCATTTTTTTTTTTTAGTGGGATTTGAACCGGACTATAACCTCCACACTCAGCGTCCGAACCCTGGCTGAGGCCAGAACCCAGCACGGGGTTATGTGGGACGACGCGACGCGTTACGCCATCGGCACTCTTTCCCGTCGCGCCACCCCGTTGATCTGGCATAAGACAAGTCCTCTGTCACGCCGCAAATTTTCATCCACTTTCAAATTCCACATTGGCTTTGTAACGTTGTCCTCATCTCTCCTCATCACATGTCCAAACCACACTAACCTTATACTCCTCAGTTTGTCACAGATAGATCCTCTTACATCCATCGACTTATATATAAATATTTATCGACACATGTAACATCCCTACACTAATATTGATCATATCGGTCGCGTCAGTCAACATGACAGATTAGGTTCACAATCATTATTTTCCGCTTTTTATAAAAAAACATGAAGAGCTTTAGTTGTTTTGTATTTTCATTGATTTTTATCTGAGTATATTAGTAAAAATAATAGCTGAAATCTAAGTAATCTTATGTGCGTATGCTCTTTTTAATTTGTCGATTACTACGACTTGTCCTTCTTTAACGGAGGCTTGAAGAAAATATAGGTAGGCTGTAGGTAGCGACCCTTCTGTGTCTCCTGACATTGCAGAGGTCTATGAGCAACGGTAACTTACGATCAGATGGCCCGTTAGCTCGTCTGCTCAATAAAAAGAAAGTAAAACAAGTCATGTTAGTTCCTAGCACAAAAAAGTTTTTAGAACACTACTTCGATAGATCCAAGTACATATTTTCAAAGACGAGTATTATTCACTTAAACTATTACTAAACGGGTTCTTACCACGACTATTTTTATTTGAGGGGTCCCGATATTTCAGCACTGTTTCAAGCGCCATGATCACGGGAAGACTGAAGAACTGCGGGTAGCTCATTTAAGAGCAGACAAATCTGTCTACCCTCGCACTCGTTCGTTTACCGGTTTACCGTGATCATGGCGCTTGAAACAGTGCTGAAATATCGGGACCCCTCAAATAAAAATAATCGTGGTAAGAACCCGTTTAAGTGATGTAGATAACCACGAGTATTATTGTCAATTATAAATCAATAATAATCATTAGCTACTTAGTCACCACATTCTTGACTTCAACGAACCCTCTCACATAAATTAATAACACTATATTAATACTTATTAATAACTAGATGACCCTCGCAACTTCGTCTGCGTCACAAAGGGGTTCAAACAGTACTCGCAATGTTGTTATTTGCGCGACTCGCTTTGTGTATATTTTTTTGCGTTTTCTACTCGTCATAACTTCTCAACGAAAAATCCGATTGGAATAAAACAAAAAGTAATTTACTTCTACATTAATACTCTTGATAATATAATACTTAATTTGGATAAGGATTAATATAACAATACTATTTTAACGTAATTTCAATCTTCGGACGAATTTTTTTTTTCTTGAACATAAAAGCGGTTATTGTGACTAAACTATGATAGTTAGATATATGCTCTCGCGGACTTTTTTTTAGATCTGCCTAATACCTAATAACCCGTAGTACATCATTTTGTGCTACTGTCAATAGTTTTTGCAGCGTACGCATAAATAGGTTTTGGATATTTCACCTCGTCTTACAAATTCGATATTTTCATACGGATCCCTAATTTTTTTCAAAATAAAATATAGCCTATAACCTTCCTCGATAAATGGACATTCCAACAGTGAAAGAATTTTTGAAATCGGACCGGTAGTTTCTGAGATTAGCGCGTTCAAACAAACAAACAAACTCGGCAGCTTTATAATCTAATATATAAAATTGTCGTGTCACGGTGTTCGAACTTGAACTCCTCCGAAACGGCTCGACCGATTTTGATGAAATTTTTTGTGCTTATCCGGTACCTATGAGAATCGGCCAACATCTATTTTTCATCCCCTAAATGTTAGGGGTAGTCCACCCCTAATTTTTTTTTTCGGCGCAGACGAAGTTGCGTGAGTCAGCTAGTATTACTATAGATAACTTATGATTATGATGAAGTAAAAAACGATTTATGTGTATGTTACAACACCACTGGTAGTAATTTATTTTAAAGAAAACAGTTTCATTACAAGCTTTACAAATCCTGTATATCATGTAGCAGTAGAGTGCTAACTAGGGTCCAGCGCTATTCTACGCGTCCGGACCCTCTCGGAGGAGGCCGTCTCCCAGGGTGGGGTGGCCTTGGCGGTGTCGCTCGACATCGCCAATGCCTTCAACACTCTGCCCTGGTCCGTGATTGGGGGGGCACTGGAGAGGCATGGAGTGCCCCTCTATCTCCGCCGGCTGATCGGCTCCTACCTGGAGGCCAGGTCGGTCATGTGTACCGGGTACGGTGGGACCTTGCACCGGTTCCAGGTCGTGCGCGGTGTTCCACAGGGGTCCGTTCTTGGACCTCTATTGTGGAATATCGGGTACGACTGGGTGCTGAGGGGCGCCCTCCTCCCGGGCCTTAGCGTTATTTGCTACGCGGACGACACTTTGGTCGTGGCCCGGGGGGATGACTTCCGAGAGTCTGCCCGTCTTGCCACAGCGGGGGTGGCCCTCGTCGTCGGCAAAATAAGGAGGCTGGGCCTCGACGTGGCGCTGCACAAATCCCAGGCCCTGTGGTTCCACGGGGCAGGGGCTGTGCCGCCAGTCGACGCCCAGATAATGGTTGGAGGCGTCCAGATTGAGGTCGGGGTGCAGCTGAAGTACCTCGGCCTCGTGTTGGATAGCCGTTGGACCTTCCAGGCACATTTCGCGAACCTGGTCCCCCGATTGATGAGGACGGCCGGCCAACTCGGTCGGTTGCTCCCGAATGTCGGGGGGCCCAGCAACGCAGTGCGCCGCCTCTATGCGGGGGTGGTGCGATCGATGGCCCTATACGGTGCGCCCGTCTGGGCCGACGCACGGGTGCGAAAATATATCGCACGATTCCTGCGTCGGCCACAGCGCATCGTAGCTATTAGGGCCATCCGCGGGTACCGCACCGTCGCTTTTGAGGCGGCGTGCGTGCTGGCGGGGACGCCGCCCTGGGAGCTGGAGGCGGAGGCGCTAGCTGGCGATTATCGCTGGCGATGCGACCTCCGCGCCCGGGGCGTGATACGTCCCCTGCGGGAAGCGGTTCGCGACAGGAAGGTCCAATCTCGGCGGTCCGTAGTAGAAGCGTGGAAGCGACGTCTCGCTAACCCCACCTGGGGTCTACGGACCGTCGAGGCGATCCGCCCGATCCTAGATGATTGGGTGGGTCGTGGCGCAGGACGCCTCACCTTTTGGATGGTGCAGATGCTGACCGGGCACGGATGTTTCGGTCGGTATCTGCACCGGATCAAGGCCGAGCCGACGGCGAGGTGCCACCATTGCGTGGGATGTGACCAGGACACGCCGGAGCATACGCTCGCGCGCTGCCCCGCATGGGAGAGGCAGCGCTGTGTCCTGGTCCAACAAATAGGTCCGGACTTGTCGCTCCCGGGCGTCGCGGCGTCGATGCTCGAGAGCGACGAGTCCTGGAAGGCGATGCTCGACTTCTGCGAGTCCACCATCTCGCAGAAGCAGGTGGCGGGGGCTGCGAGAGAGAGGCTTTACGCCGCTCTCAACTTGCCAACCCGCCGCCGTCGAGCAGGGGGCCGGGACCGGGATCTCGCCCGGATTCTGGCCCCCTAAGAGTTTCGGGTCCCCAACGCATGCGAGTGCGAGCGGGGACCCAAGAAGGTGCCGTGTCTCGCTCAGCACGCCCTTAGCGTAAGAGCATCCGGGGGATGGTAGACCGCGTACTCCCCGACCCACGCTGGTTCTGACCCAGCGGGGTATTCCGCGGGAGGGTGACACGCGGTCCCATCTTGGCGGGCTTCGGAAAGCCCGCCGACCGAGAGAGCCGGTGGCCGTATTCGCCGGCGGCTACCGGTTCGGCGTCCGGGGACGGAGCGACGGGAAAGCATGCCGATGGCGTAACGCGTCGCGCCGTCCCTCCAAACCCCGTGCTGGGTTCTGGCCTCAGCCGGGGTTCGGACGCTGAGTGTGAGCGGTTGGAGGTTTTAGTGAGGTTCAACTCCCACATACCCCGCCCGCGGGGCGGGCGGGGATCCGGTGATTTCCTCCAACTGAAAAAAAAAAAAAAAAAAAAAAAAAACTAGGGTCCAGCTGAAAATCAGCGCTGTAGCTGTCCAGGCTGTAGCTACGTGCTGAGCTGGTCGCCCTTTCAGTTACACCCTCGCACATAACCTTTTTATTTCATCCTTTGTTTTTAGATTTATTTTTGTACTAGATGACCCTCGCTGTTGCGGACTTTTTTGTTTGTCTTTAAAAGACCTAAAAACCCGTAGTACATCATTTTGTTCTATTGTCAATAGTTTTTGCATCGTACGCATAAATAGGTTTTCGATTATTCACTTGTGTTACATATTCGATATTTTCATACGGATCCCTATTTTTTTTCAAAATAAAATATAGCCTATAACCTTCCTCGATAAATGGACATTCCAACAGTGAAAGAATTTTTGAAATCGGACCAGTAGATCCTGAGATTAGCGCGTTCAAACAAACAAACAAACAAACTCTTCAGCTTTATAATATTAGTATAGATAGATTACTTACATATTATTGTTTGATCTTTAGTTTTAATCTATTCTTAGTAATTAATATATTGTTCCTGTTATGTGTAAGTTGTGTTTCTGAATAAACGTATTTTCTTTCTTTCTTTCTAACTAATACAAGTAAAACGAGCACAAACACGACCAGCCTTATTACAGCAAAAGCAAAAATTTCGTTATTTGAAGTAAACGAAACGTTGCAATCGAGTGATGTGTTTTGTAATAGATGTCCTGATTCAAGAGGAAGGTTTATTTGTATAATATATGCATGATATAGTAGATATTTACGGATATTTTTAGAGGTTCCTGATGTGATGTCGCTCTCTGAACTGTGACGTAAACGAAGCGTGTAGCTAGTTATACATAATAGACTACAGGCCCATGAAGAAAAATGATGGGTCATTTGAACCACCAGGTGACCTATCTAAAACGAAATTCTAGCATAAAATAATAAGATTCAGTACTATGCCGTCATTTGTAAGCTGTCCAACTGAGTGTAGGTGAGCATTCAGGGGATTAAATTTCTCATTTCAGTTAAATTCCTTCCTTCCTTGTGTGGTCCTTACTTTAATTACAAAACGCTGTTATAAATAGCTGTCCGAACTCCCCTGAGACCGTATATCCATCAGCACTTGAGACCACGTGCTTAAATACACTTCAAGTTGTCATTGATAGATGCCAGAAGGCAGAAAAACTGCCCACTGCTGGGCTCAGGTCTCCTCAGAAGAGGGGTTAGGTATAGTCCATCACGCTTGCCTAATGCGGATTGGGAACTTCACATATCTTTAAAGGATTTTTAGAACCCTTTTCTGACATGCAGGTTTCCTCACGATGTTTTCCTTCACCGTCTAATTTTTATTTATTCATTTAAATCAAACCATACAATAAGTCCATATTTGTTAGTAGTTGTTTTAGCCCTGGACTTGGGGCGGCGCGACAGGAAAGAGTGCCGAAAGCGTAACGCGTCGCGCCCTCCGTTAAAACCCGGTGCTGGGTTCTGGCCTCAGCCGGGGTTCGGACGCTGAGTGTGAGCGGTTGGAGGTTTTAGTGAGGTTCAACTCCCACATACCCGGCGGGTGGGGATCCGGTGATTTACTCCAACTGAAAAAAAAAGCCCTGGACTTACATTTCATTGATTCAACTGGGAACTGCGTCAAAATAGGCTTGTTTATTTATGCTAAGTCTGTGGCAGAAGCCAAAATTGAGCACATGACGTCAGTTCTAAAATTAGTTTTGTTTACATTTTTTATCGTCTCATATTTTACGGAGATAATACATTTTTTCTCAATACTTTATGTGACGTAGTCTTAAAAACAATTATAATAAGGATGGATCTATCGCTCAATTATGATGATACCGAGGAAATTTTAACAATCAATAAGTAGTTATATTGTATAATCCACATAGCCGATTGCTGTACTCATTGTTATTTTAAACTGTCTATGCATGTCATACGAGTAACACGGATTGTATTTTCTTTTCCTTCTTTTGTTTGTTGTTCTATCTGTTCTAAGCTGTCTCCTCTGATATCTTTCAATCAATGTAATAATATTTAAACGTGACGGTCTCCTGCGATACAGGCCTAGCCTAGTGCAGGGACTATTGCTAAATTATTCTGTACTGTGCATTTTGCTTGAAAATAAATTATTTTGTATTTGTATGGAGAAATCAAAAAATAATGGGTTTAAATTAATCTCGGAAAGCAATGTCAATTAACAAATTAAAATTACGGTCATAATGAAAAATAAACATTTATAAAAATATTTACAGTAAACAAGCTAAAAAGATCACGCAACCGGTGGCCATAAAATCTAAAACAAAAACAAAAGCGGATATTATTTTTCCTTTCCCCAAAATAATCTCTGAATCAACATAAACATATCATCGGAAGCGCCGTCGCTCAGGTGACGAACGATTTAGATTTCAATTTAAATTTATTATATCAAAAGACAAAATGGCGTCCTAAAAAAGCTTTCAAGATATTTGAAGTTTGGAGATGATTTTAAAATCATTATTACCCACTACTGGAGGATTGAAGTAGGGTGCTAAGTGCTCTTTTAAAATACGCAATAATAAACAAACACATTTTTTTCACATTTGAAAAAAACAGTTTTAGGTTTTGATTGAATTGTTGTTTGTAATATATATCCATGTTTGTTACTTTAATTTAATTTTAATAATGCCATTTTATTTATGAAAAAATGTTTTGCTATTTTGGAGCACATTACTTAATTATATTAATGCTGTGAATATCTTTAATAGGTATACATATTAGAAATTAAGTTGTGAATTGTTAATGAATGATAACCTAATATGTTATACTGTAGATGTTCCTAAATTAAATAAATAAATAAATAAAAAGACAGAGATAGAGATATTAAAAAGATAGATAAGAAGAAGTAAAATTACAAAAAAAAATTAAGTAAGAAGTATAAATCAAATGTTTTAAATATGTAGGTACCATTATTAACAAATCACTCTAATCACTTACACTATTACTAAACGGGTTCTTACCACGATTATTGTTAACTAGCTGACCCGCGCAACTTCGTCTGCGTTACAAAGGGGTTCAATCAGTACTCGCAATGCCCTCGCGTTATTATGTGCCCGAAGTGCACCCACCCACATATTCATTGCGTTTTCTACTCGTGATAACTTCTAAACGAATAGTCCGATTGGAATAAAACAAAAAGTAATTCACTTCTACATAATAATAGTACTCTTGATAATTAACTTAATTTGGATAAGGGTTAATATAACGATTCTCATTTAACGTTAAATTCAATCGGGGGACGAAATATTTTTTTTTATAAACATAAAAGCGGTTATTGTAACTAAACTATGATAGTTAGATATATGCTGTCCCGGATTTTTTTGTTTGTCTTACAAATACCTAAATACCCGTAGTACATCACTTTGTTCTACTGTCAATAGTTTTTGCAGCGTACGCATAAATAGGTTTTCGATTATTCACCTTGTGTTACATATTCGATATTATCATACGGATCCCTAATTTTTTTGAAAATAAAATATAGCCTATGTTACTCGGGGATAATGTAGCTTTCCAAAGGTGAAAGATTTTTTGAAATCGGTCCAGTAGTTTCAGAGCCTATTCATTACAAACAAACAAACATACAAACAAACAAACAAATCTTTCCTCTTTATAATATTAGTATAGATTGAGCGGTCCCGATATTTCAGCACTGTTTCAAGCGCCATGATTACAGGAAGACTGAGAAACTGCGGGTAAAATCTGTCTACCCTCTAAAATCTAGTTTTGAGACGACAGCCGATACTGTCAGTGTGGTATGTCGAAATGTGAGTTCGAGTTCCAGCGGTACCGGCAAACGAACGAGAAAGAGGGTAGACAGATTTGTCTGCTCTTAAATGACCTACCCGCAGTTCCTCAGTCTTCCCGTGATCATGGCGCTTGAAACAGTGCTGAAATATCGGGACCGCTCAATTAAAAATAATCGTGGTAAGATCCCGTTTAGTAATAGTGTAAGTGATATAGACTCTTGATAACTTAAAACCTCTATAACTTAAAATATTTTGCGTTACCCTTGGACTTTAACTTATCGAGGTTCGACTGTATTGGTATAGTTTTATAACTGCATAGTATACTAAACTACATAGTAATACTAAATAGTTATATAATCCGTACAACGGAGTTCTCGGAATGTGTATTAAGTACAATTGATCCTGAGTTCATCTCGAAGCGTGGTCTAACAAACACAGGGGTCGACAACATTTGGTGCTAAACTAATTTATTTCTAACTCTGTATAAAACAAAGTCGCTTGACGCTGTCTGTCTCTATGTATGCTTATATCTTACAAACTATTGATTTTATGTGTTTTTTTAAGAAAGAAAGAAAGAAAAAATATCTATTCACCACGTACACACAGAGGACACAAGTTCGTAAATATTATGTATGATATAAATAATTAACATGGACCTAAATTAAATATGAAATACATTTTTTTTGAACATTGAACATAAACAACATATAAATGGCTGATTATTTTATAGATAGAGTGATGATAGGAAAGTTTATACATGCATCATTTGGTAGAGAATCACTTATAATTGCAGACGTTTTTTTATGTCATATTTAAGTAGGTACATTTTTCTGCACTTTATCGAAAATGCTGCAATGCGAATAATCGAATTGCAGAGGCCCATGAGCGATGATGTTAACTTGTAGTGGAGGTAGCTATGTAACTGTAACTATTTAAGTTCGGGTGGAATCTTGGGAGTTGAATTTGACAAACATCCCGGTTTCAGATTGCGTGCAAATGTAAATCGCGTGACAATGTAATAATATGTTATTGTCGTAGCCAGCAATTTACTCCTACGAGGTAATATCTTAAAAGCTTATATATAAACTATTTTTATTGAACTCTAATTTTACGTACAACAGAGTTAGTATTTTCAATCGTTCTTCCTTAAAAGTTTATAAACATCATTCTTATAAACTGTTGTTAACCCCTGTGTAACCGGAGCCAGCTGATACGATCGAGCGCCCGATGTTTCTTTTTGTGTTCTTATTAACGGAGGAATTTTAGAATGATGACAGGTAGAGTACACACGCTACTGTACAATACACTTGATTATAAGTGTCATAACAACTTTGATTTTTTTTTATAAAGTAATTTATTTCCTTTTTGTTCCTGTATTATTATTATTGTCATCATACTACTCTAGTTAAAAAAACAAAAAAATATATATGTATATTATAATCGATATTATGAACCCATCAGGTCCTCACGATACTGGTTAGGCCTAGTGTGAGGGCCACTGGTAACTTTCTCTATAATAAGTGTGTAAACCATAAATAAATAAATAAAAAAATAAAATATTGCTAAATATTTTCGAAGGCTATGACGAATAATAAAAAAAAAATTTAAATACATATCATGTATCAGTAGAGTGCTAGTAGACAAGTAAAACGAGCACAAACACGACGGGTCTATCTTGTTTAGTACAGGAGTTACTATGACCACCTTCCGACTCCATCATCAGATCAACGACATTTTGTCATATTATTGTATTGTCACGCGATATACATCTGCGTGCAAAATGTCAGCTCAATCGTAATACACGCAAAAACGCATAGCACATCGTAAAATTTTGTGTTTTAATAATACACATTTTAAAACAATATCCAAATGATCCAAAAGTACTTGTTTGATCTTTAAAAAAACAATGGGACCTAAGTTCAGCCATTACCTTTCATCTGACACCAGAATCATTCAACCCTGTACCTGTACCAATCCATTACTGCCCACTGTTGGGCTCAGGTCTCCTCAGAAGAGGGATTAGGCATAGTCCACCACGCTGCGGATTGGGGACTTCACATCCGACATGCAGGTTTCCTCACGATGTTTGCCTTCACCGTTTTTAGCCAGTGGTGTTGTGAAAAATTGCACATAAATCTTTTTCACATTTAGATTTACAGGTACAAGCCGGTGTGAACCCGCGACCTCCCATTCGGAAGGACGCGCTTCGACCACTACCCCACCACAAATCATTCAAATCGGTCCACACAAACTAAATCGAGGAACAAACTTAAAAAAAACTGACGAATTGAGTACCTCTTTCTTTTTAGAAGTCGGTCAAAAGACAAAAACTATGTAACATTAGACAACCGCAGTAGGGTACAAAAAATTGGATATATGAACCGAAAAAATTGGTATCATGACCACAGAGGTACTTATTATGAAACGACATAGAGTTTACAAGACGATAGCGATAGCGATTTCCATAGTACGTCACTAAAATGATATTCAACTAGCTTTTGCCCGCGACTTCGTTCGCGTGGACTTCAAGTTCGTCCCGTCTAGATTATTATCAAAAAATGTAGCCTATGTGTTATTCTGATGTATAAGCTATATTGTGGTAAAGTTTCATTCAAATCCATTCAGTAGTTTTTACGTGAAAGAGTAACAAACATACATCCATACATCCTTACTTACAAACTTTCGCCTTTATAATATTATTATGATAGCGGATCCGCGTTTCGCCTGCGTCACTTTCAATTAAAAGGTAGCCTATGTTCTTTCTCAGGCCCCCCCCCCCGTATGTGGGAGTTGAACCGCACTAAAACCTCCAACAGCTCACATTCAGCGTCCGAACCCCGGCTGAGGCCAGAACCCAGCACGGGGTTTGGAGGGACGGCGCGACGCGTCACGCGCTCGGCACTCTTTCCCGTCGCGCAGTCCGCGGGTTAGATTGTAAAAAAAAAACTTGAGAGGCGTTAAGGGACACCTGGATGGAACGTAGTTCCTTTCGATTAATTAGTGAGGGAATTGTAATAAAATTTTATTTTTTTAAGTTATAATAATTAGTTAGCTTAAAACGTCTGTCTCTCTCTCTCTTATAGCATATAAAACAAAATAAGGAATTGTTTTAAATGTTTTTGATCACAGCGCCATCTAGCGATAATCGTCTAAAACAAAAACAGTGTCGTGACAACTTTTTCATAAGAATTTCCGTCTAGCCCCCTTTCGATAACGCGCGATAAGGAACTTCGTTCCAAAAAAAAATATACGCGATGTCGATAGCGTTCACTAATAGACCCCGTGTCATATATCAAAGGCGCCTGGCACATCAGGGGTCCTATTCCGGAGCAAAAAGTCGATTTGTATTTGTCATAACTTATTTTTTTCAAATTTTTCGAGTTTTAATTTACTTTAATTATTATTAAAAGTTATATTGAAAACAATAATACTTGTAAGAATAATGTTTTCATTACATTTTTTTATTACAAAAAAAATAATGAAAAAGCTTGAGAGGTGTCAAGGGACACCCGAATGGAACGAAGTTCCTTTCTATCGGTTCAGTGGTTCTCGATTCTTAAACAATACAGCATTCACCTTGTAATCAATTAAGTATTATATTATCAAGAGTATTAATGTAGAAGTAAATTACTTTTTGTTTTATTCCAATCGGACTTTTCGGTGAGAAGTTATGACGAGTATAAAAACGCAAAAAATACACAACGCGGTCCGAGCAAATGACATTGCGAGTACTGTTTGAACCCCTTTGTGACGCAGACGAAGTTACAAGGGTCATCTTATACATATACCTAGTGTGTCTAGGTTTTTTCCAAATTTATGTCGTAATTTAAAACTGTGGTATAATAGTATGAAATGAAATGAAATACTTTATTTTCAACATTGATGACGTACTCATTCTTGTTGACGTCAAAAGTTACAAGCTACCACCAGTTCGGACCCAAAACAATAATAATTATAGCCACCGTCCTGAGAAGAACTGGCAAGAAACTCAGAGGGCATTTCTTTTTTCTTTTATGAGCATACTAGGTGACCCGCGCAACTTCGTCTGTGTTACAAAGGGGTTCAAAAATTGTAGCCTATGTGTTATTCTGATGTATAAGTTATATTGTGGTAAAATTTCATTCAAATCCATTCAGTAGTTTTTACGTGAAAGAGTAACAAACATACATCCATACTCACAAACTTTCGCCTTTATTATGATATTTTTTTTTAAGTATTTTAACAGTAACTTATTATACAATTTGACATTAAATATAAAAACTAAAAATATCGATTATGTTAATGAAATGACCTAGTAGTAAAATACCTAGTTTTTTGAGTATAAATTGCAACAAAGTAACAGTAGCCGAGGATACCACTTAGAGAGGGTCGCGTTTGATCTATTACAACCCTTACGAACCGAAATAAGGGTGACCACATTTAAAAAACATATTTACAAGCTTTATATTAACTTGTACTGGATGTTACTATGTAATTTCGGGTGGAATCTTACAAGATAATTTTGACAAACTTCCCGGTTTCCGATTGAGCTGACATTTTGCATGCAGATGTATATCGCGTGACAATCGGTATTCCCTGAGTGCTATGACTTGTCCTTCTTCAAACGAGGCTTGAGGAGGGTCCTTAAAGTTAGGTCGTAGGTAGCGACCCCTGAGTGTCTCCTGACATTGCAGAGGTTCATGAGGGACGGTAACCACTTACTATCAGGTGGGCCGTTAGCTCGTCTGCCTACATGGCAATAAAAAAAAAATGGCGCTGACCTGATGATAAATTCGCAAGGTCATAGGAACTCCTGTACTAAACAAGATAGACCCGTCGTGTTTGTGCTCGTTTTACTTGTATTGCTAGCACTCTACTGATACATGATATACAGGATCAAGATTAGGTAATTTTAAGACTGCAAAAAACGTTTATCATTTTGTTGATTGTATGTATATGACGAGGTGATAACAAGGGAAACCAACCTATTCACCGTGCGGGTAGTTGGAAGTGGAGACTTGCTATAAATACAGGCGTTGGCCGCTGTTATTAATCATTCGTGTCTGAATTGCCGAGGCGAACGGACCTCGCGGATGTAAACGTAATAAACTGTTAAAACTCGTTATTTTGAAGTTTTTATACAAAAGTATTGATCATCAAGTGTTCAAGTGGACATTGTGATGTCATTCCTAACAAAACCAAACGAAGATCGACTATTTACAACGTCATTACACCTCAACACACTATTTACGCCGTTATATACGTCGCACCCGTCGCTAAAATAATGGTAACCCTACATATGTCCGCAAGCGTCCGCATTTTAACGCAATTATCCGCTGCCCTCCGTTGGGAAAGGGTTGGGAACGCGATGGTATTTCACTGTCAAAGATATTGGATCATAGGATCGTGAGGGGACTGTAAAGTTGAGCGCATACTAGAGACGCAGTTGCTGTTATCACAAATTTTATGAAGTTGAAGTTTGGACGCGGTTATCTCAGGAACCGCTGGTCTGATTTGAATAATTCTTTTAGTGTTGGATAGTTCTTTTATCGAGGAAGGCTATAGGTTATATTATTTAAAAAATAATCTTGAGAGGTGTCAAGGGACACCCGGATGGAACGAAGTTCCTTTCGATTAAAAGATATCTTATAATTTTGTTTTTCCTAATTTTTTTACGCGCGATAAGGAACGTGTTTTAAAAGATTTTGAACACAGCGCCATCTAGCGATAATCATCTAAAACAAATAAGGAACGTGTTTTAAAAGATTCTGATCACAGCGCCATCTAGCGATAATCATCTAAAACAAAAAAAAGTGTCGTGACAACTTTTCGAAAGAGTTTTTTCCGTCTAGCCCCCTTTCACAACGCGCGATAAGGAACTTCGTTCCAAAAATAGGGATCCGTACTTAAAAGTCTAATAATGTAACCCAAGGTGTAACGAAAACTGCTAAACTTTGTGGTGCAGGCAAAGTTGGCTCAACTAGTTGTTTAGATATATTAGCAGACCAGTATTCTTACACGACTAAATACCTACTTTCAAAGAAAAAACAATTATCGAAATCGGATCATTCAATAAAGTAATACTACGCAAAAACATACGTCGTGATCGTCCATGAAAAATCTGAAGAAATGAAAAAAATACCCGAAAACCTCCTTTAATGTGGATAGAGAGTCATCCAAAACGGTCCACCTAAACCATAATTATGTCGAGAAAAACGGTCTGAAAACTTCTTCTAAAAAGTCAAAAATTTTGCTGATCCTAACAATTCCACACTTCGAAGAATTTTGACTCATGTCCACACGCATTGCCCACACGTGGGAAACTAAAGTATGTGTTTGTAGAAAATTGCGCAACTTGTTTCCCACGACAAAAGCTAGTTAGCTTAAATTAGCATCTATTTAAAACAGTCTAAAAATTGTAATCAACATGTTAAGTATACCACAAAAAACATATATTCAGAAGAATATCTTAAAACAAAACATTTTTTGTACCCAGAGAATTATTATTAAAATACTTTCATGCATTTTTAACGGGTTCTTACCGCGATTTATAATTAATTGCGTTGTCTCGATATTTCAACGTTGTTGCAAACGTCGTGATCACGAGAAGACTGGATACTGCGGGTCGATTTAAGAGCAAACAAATCAGTCTCACCCTCTTTCTCGTTCGCTTTTGGGTAGTATCACTGGAACTCGAACTCACATCACGACAACTCAATTAATTAAATATCGTGGTAAGAACCCGTTAAATATGCATGAAAGTATTATAGAAAACCGCGAGTGTCTGAATAAGTTAATGTATTCATTTATTTGCTCATTTTTTACATTATATTTTTTAAAAAAACAATCACAAAAAAAAAAAATACAATATAAAAAACAGAGGGCCACTGGAGACGGGGTCTACAACCCAAGCCATCAGTGATCAGGGCTCTAGAGAGAGGAACCTCCTCACAATACGCGCCGTGTCAAGAACGACCGCCGCGCTGAATCAGGCCCCTTACCCAGCTGGGGAGCGAAAGCTTCTCAAGATGACGGTCGAAGCTTTTCGCTATTAAACCATGCTAAGATACAACGATCGGAACAATGATGGTCGATTCAACACGCCACATGTCGGTCACCTCGTGGTACCCATAGAATTATTATTAAAATGTTTGTTTGTATTCTATTCATGTATTCTTTAAATGTTTTAGGCTTCAAACGAGGCTTGAGGAGGGTCCTTAAAGTTAGGTCGTAGGTAGTCGTAACCCCTCAGTGTCCCCTGACATTGCAGAGGTCCATGAGCGACGGTAACCACTTACGATCAGGTGGCCCGTTGGCTCGTCTGCATACATGGCAATAAAAAATAATTGAGTATTTTTCTGTTTAAAAATCCACAAATTAACGCATTGCGGGCTTTGGGGTCGGCGTGACGGGACATAGTGCCGTAGTGCGTAACGCATCGCGACGTCTCGCATAAGCCGCCACAGTCGGGGTACGGCCGCTAATGTGAGTAGTTGGAGGTTTTAGTGCGGTTCAACTCCCACATATCCTAAACTATGTATACATATACTATCGACTGTAATACAGACGAAGTTGCATTGGTTTACTAGTCTAGTAATACTAGGACTCAATTGACAGTTGAGCTGTCATCTGTCAAAACTGGTATCTGTCAAACTATGAGCGGTACAGTGCGATACACAAGTGGATTACAATTAGCGGACATACTGGATTCGCTGTTGTATTAACGTGTACTGTCGCTGAGAAAAGTGTTATGAAAATAAATAATACTAAATATTATAAAGCGTCTACCAGCTACCTGATTAGACTAGAATAACTATTTAGTAGTATAGTGCATGAAAAAATCAAGTCATCTGTCAAAAATCAAATCATTCTGACAGCATTGACATCTTTCATGATTCACCAAACGAAATTAGACAAAATCTGATAAAATTGTAGAAATAAGTCATTTTTATTTTTAATTTTTCTTGTTTTGTGATTTTTATAACGATTTAACTTTTAGATTTTTTTTTTCTTGTTACTTTGATTTAATATTTAATAATACTAGTTTTGTGAAAGCTGTATGCACGTCTATTTTACATTCCACTCGGGCCAAGAGTTAACTATGTATTTTTAGTATAAATAGAGTTAAGTGTGAATGTAGTTGGTGCTTCTGTTATTAATAAATAAATAAGTTGTTTGAAAGCACCCTTAACGTCTTTTTTTTTACTGCGCACCATCCGGCTATGGAATGAGCTCTCTTCGGTGTTTCCAGAGCGCTATGACTTGTCCTTCTTCAAACGAGGCTTGAAGAGAGTCCTTAAAGTTAGGCCTGTGTCCTCTGACAATGCAGAGCGACTGTAACCACTTACGATCAGCTGTCTCGTTAACTCGTCTGCCTACAAGGAAAAATAAAAAACTTGAGAGGTGTCAAGGGACACGAGGATAGAACGAAGTTCCTTTCGATTAATCAGTGAGGGAATTGTAATAAAATTTTATTTTTTTATTTAATAACTTAAATAAAATATTTTGATCACAGCGCCATCTAGCATTAATCATATAAAACAAAATAAGGAATTGTTTTATAAAATATTTTAATCACAGCGCCATCTAGCGATACTCATATAAAAAGTGTCGTGCCAACTTTTTCATAAGAATTTCCGGCTAACCCCCTTTCGATAACGCGCGATAAGGAACTTCGTTCCAAAATAAATAGTACTTGTTCATTTGATTGTACAATGTCCGCGCGTGGCTTACGTCAATCTCACTTATACTCCCCCTACAATTTGCAATATATCATCTCATACATCCATACATGCATGTTTCTCTTTAAACGAGGTTTAAGAACAGTCCTGTATTTATTTATTTATTTGGATCATCTACAAAATTACATGTTTACAATTATGAACATTATTATAAATAGGTATTAAATTTTCAAGCAATTTCACTTAAAGATGAACACATCATGCATAAGGTAGAAAACAACACAAACAACACAATCCATCATTTATGTATAACAATATAGGTATTCTGTAAAACCAATAAAATTATCAAGTTACATTGAAAATTGAGAGAAAAAAAACATTGCATATTAAAAAGAAAAAAAAACAAACATACCATTAAAATTTTTACCACCTAGTTTGTAAATTATAAAGATAAAATTGAATTAAGAACAAATAAAGAACAAATAAATGTATAGTATGGTAGACCCTCAATATCCTGATATTGCAGTCTCATGAGCGTCAGGAAGCCCCAGTGGCTTCAGAAGTAAATATGCAGATCCAAAAGTAAGTTCGATTTTAAACAATATTTTTATTACAAAAACTAGCTGGCCCTCGCAATTTCGTCTGCGTCACTTTCAATTAAAAGGTCTAAAGACTGTCTGTGCCAAATTTCATCAAAATCGGTTGAGAGGTTTATGCAGGAAAGCGTAACAGACAGAGTTACTGTCGCATTTATAATATTAGTAGGGATGAAAACGAACGACTTCTATTTCTCAAGCATACCACAAAAACTACCAGTCAGATTTTTATCAAATTTATATGAGATAATATCCACAATGTCTGCTTTCTAACAAAAAAAAAATCATCGAAATCGGTTCATATAGAAAAGAAATACACGCAAAAACAGCAAACCGTGAAATTATGTCCGTTAAATACACATTTTTAAACACAGATCCAAAGATCGATCTTAAAATAAATTTAATAGGACTACAAACATACCTTACATCTTTCATCTGACTCAACAATCATCCAAATCGGTCCACCTAAACTAAAGTTATGAGGTATTACAAATATATTCAGACGAATTGATAACATTTTAAACTTATTCAGACACTCGCGGTTTTCTATAATACTTTCATGCATTTTCAACGGGTTCTTACCACGATATTTAATTAATTGAGTTGTCTCGATATTTCAAGACATAGCACTTTTAACAGGCGTGACGGCTTCAGATTATCCAGTATGTGGAATCCAGTGCTAAACACAACAGTCACTTGCGGGTTCATGCTCAGAGAGTCTTGTAGATACAGTGAGTGTGGTGTGTCGTGATGTGAGTTCGAGTTCCAGTGGTACTACCCAAAAGCGAACGAGAAAGAGGGTAGACAGAGTTGTTTGCTCGTAAATCTATCCAGTCTTCTCGTGATCATGACGTTTGCAACAACGTTGAAATATCGAGACAACTCAATTAAATATCGTGGTAAGAACCCGTTGAAAATGCATTAAAGTATGATAAACTTTTGTTTTGCACCTCATTTAAATAAAATTCAATTCATAAACCCAAATATAAACCCACGTTTGGAAACCATTTTTAAACGTGTTCACGCTTGTCGAACCATAGACAAAACAATAGTTTTTTACCCTCCACTTTTTTTGAATAACGTGTGAAGTATTAAGGACCATAGAGAATACTTTTAGTGACATTTCAAGCGCGAAATGAGCTTTGATTTAAGAACAATTGGACTAGTGTTAAGAGTTTTTAAATCTAGTTCGCACTAGGCTAGTATTTTAGTCGAATAGCAAGTAATTTATAAGCTAAATAACGTAACAAATAAAATAACAATAATTAATAAAACGGGAACTGAGTGACAATCTTAAGGAATCGTGTAGGGGTGTGCGAATATCGTTCGAATCGAATCGAATCGAATCAAATATTAATATTCGAATCTTCGAATTATTCGTCGAATTTCGAATAGTATCGAATTTTGACTACGACGATGCATCGGAAATAGGACAAGAATTTGTATTTTGTAGATAATATCTTTAATGGGCTAGATGTCTACAAAATAGTCGTAGTCGTCGTAGTCAAATTCGACACTATTCGAAATTTCGAATCGAATATTAATATTCAATTCGGAACGAATAATTCGTGAGTTCGAATTATTCGCACACCCCTAGAATCGTGTTAAGGTACTCACGATACAGGCTCGCCTAGTGTGAGTACTATAGTTAAGCATTATTGTTATGTCGTGATCAACATGCTTCTAGCCTGTAATACCATTTATTATGTTTTATTTAATTATAATTATCTGTATTCATTTATTTTCACGCATTTTTTACATTATATTTTTAAACGTGCACATCCAGTGCAAGTTAATATAAAGCATGTAAAAATCAGACATTGATGCGTTTTGATGCGGCGCACCCAACTGTGAAACTCCTTAACAAAGCTAAAGCATACATATAAGGGGTGGGCCATATAAAGTTGGCATTTTCCAAAAGTTCGACTGTCATGTTGGCTGTGTGGCATGTTGCGCCATCCTGTTGAAACCAAATGTCGTCCATGTCATACTCTTCAACTTTTGGAAACAAAAATTCGTGTTCGCATGGCATGGTAACGTTCGCCATTGACCGTAACAGCGGCTCCTTGCTCATTGTCCAATGATGCCGCCGGAACCAAAACCCACACCAAACCGTAACTCTTTGTGGGTGCATTGGCTTCTCAATGGTGACGTGTGGATTTTCCGACCCCCAGATGCGACAATTTTGCTTATTGACATAGCCTCCGAGGTGAAAATGGGCTTCATCTGACACACACACACATTTCTTACAGTTTGGACTGAAGACTCACGACTTTGGAAGTACTTTTTAAATATTTCACAATTTTGTTCAAACGTTTAGCGTCCCATTTCGTAAATGTCAAACCTTTAACTAAATTATGAACACAAATTGAATGACATCTGAGCTGTCATTCTCTAAATAAACAGTAGTTCAAAATGCAAACGTTACATTGCCCACCCTATACAACTATATTTCCCGCCTCCCGCTGCCTAATTCTCAACAAACCTGTCTTCTATTGTAATTTTACAAAACATTGAACAAGATTGCTTCTGTATTTTAGCCATTTTGTTTCATTGTTTGTCAAGTGTTCGGACACAGTGGGTGACCACGATACAATGTTTATGGGCGTTGTAAAGTGGGCATAAAAGGTTGCCCACTGTTGGGCTGTGAGCCCTCAATTTGGTGGTAATATTAATTGTATTTTGGAGCGATTATTGAGCTATTTTTCGGAGGATAAGCACGATATATTATTCTTAAAATTGACATACTGTTTGAACACTCTTTGACATACTCGAGATTTAAAAAAAAGCATGTAGGTATAAGTAGGTCGGAGCGACGGGAAAGAGTGCCGATGGCGTAACGCGTCGCGTCGTCCCTCATAACCCCGTGCTGGGTTCTGGCCTCAGCCGGGGTTCGGACGCGGAGTGTGAGCGGTTGGAGGTTTTAGTGCGGTTCAACTCTCACATACATATATTATTATATAAGTAGGTGATAGATAACGGCCCCTCATTGCCCTGACTTTGCAAAGGTACGCTTACCATCACAGTGGGCCGTAAGTTCGTTTATCTATCTTGCAATAAAAAAAAAAAATTATTTCTACATCTACGAATCAAATTACTTCGAGTCCACCTCTTACTCCCACCACTGTAACTCCGGTGTAGGGGGATCCACAGCGGCGACCATCGTAATGACTCTGAGCAGTGAAGCCCAGGAACCCGAGGGAAAGATAACCTGTTAGGCGGCGGTGGGCGTTAGTCTTTTTAAAAAAAAAACACTTTGTGTCCCTAAACACTTTTTATTCTTGAAAACTCACTACACTTTTTAAGGTCTCTGTTTTTATGTCGAGTGACTGGTGTGCACCGATCTGAAGGACTTGTACTGGATAACTGACCGGGTTGACTGAATGACAATGACTAACTGACTTGCTTGGTTGATAATGACTGCCTTCTGCCACGCGGTGGCTTCTGTATTTATATTAATTAATGTTGCTTATGTCTGCACAAATATACATTAAAGAGGACTTTCCACGCGAAGTTCTTGAAAAAAGAAAAAGTCTAATGGCAGAAATGTATAAAGCAAAAGAGGAAGGGAAACAAGCATTTATAAAATATGACCGACTTATAGTCCGAGAAATAAACAAAAACAGCAGAGTACCAGGTGTAAAAGAAGTAGAAGGTCGATATAAAAAACGAGAACTAGAGATAACCCCTCCGAACGGTAAAGACAAGCATATCCAGTCCACACAGTCACAACAACAAGTTCATAAAAAGAAAAAAATACTATCCGATAAGACAGGAAACCATCAAAATACAATAGATAAATTTATCAACAAACCACTAATAAATGCGCCTAGCACATCCGAGGTAAGAAAGAATTCAATATCATCAGAAATTTCAGATGACTAACAATTAATAAAGCCACTCCAAAAACGCAAATACGTCAAACTCTCAGATAAAAATATTAAAGCAACTCAAATTATAGATCAACAACTAAAAGAACCACCCCCAGTCCGGCTCGTCACCGCGGGGGTTGTAGACGAAAACCCTCCAAAGCAAAGATTAAAAAAATATTATATTGCAACGTTCAACGTGAGATCACTTGCAAGCGAAAGTAGAATATTAGAGCTAGAATATGCAATATCTAAGATAAAATGGGATATCATAGGTTTATCAGAAGTAAGAAGAGAAGGATATAAGATAGAAAACAGAGGTGACTACATCCTATATTACTACGGAAAAACGAAAGGCGAAAAAGGAGTCGGATTTCTTGTTAGAAAACAAGAAGGAATCGAAGTACAAGACTTTCACGCTATTTGCGATCGAGTGGTCATACTAAAGGTAAAGATAAAAGGAACATTATTCAGCATAATTCAAGCCTATGCACCTACATCTTCAGCCCCAAAGGAAGACATTGAGAATATGTACATTGATCTACATAAAGCTTTATCTATCTGCACTCAAAAAATTATATTTATGGGAGATATGAACGCTAAAATAGGATATCCTAAAGAAGATGAAAAAACAATAATAGGTAATTATGGTTATGGAAAAAGAAACAACATGGGCGTGCTATTTATTAACTTCTGTTTACAGTATAGACTAAAGATAGCAAATACTATTTTCAAGAAGGCAAGTAAACTACGGTGGACGTGGAAATCACCAGATGGTAAAGTAAAAAACGAGATAGATTTTATAGCTACAAATATAACAGCACAAATTCAAAACATAGATGTCATAAGCCGATTATATCACCCAAGTGACCACAGAATGGTCAGAATGACTTTAACTATACAGAAAAATAATAAATCCAGAGCAAGTTACAACAAAGAAACTACATACGATAATAAAAGAGTACACAACATACACAATGAGGTAAATCCTATAACAGACTTTAATATTAAAAACATACAAGAACTTAACAGAAACATAACACTATTCTTGCATTACAATTTTCTTAAACAAAAAAAAGACACTTATAACAAAAAACAAGACGAAATTATTACGAAAGAAGTTAAAGATTTAAAAATTCAACAATATTTACTTAAAAATCAAAAATGTAAATCGAAGAAACAGAAAAAAGAATTAAGCAACTTATACAAATTAATAAATAAGAAAATTAAAAGGAACCTAAAGAATTATAGAATAAATAGAATAAGTGAGTTTTTGGAACAGACAGGAGGTATAAAAAAAGCATATAAACATATAAACAAGAACAAACAAATTATGCCACAATTAAAAAATACATCAGGAAATACAATTACAAATAGAAAAGACCTTAATTTAGTAGCAACGAACTTTTATAAAGAACTGTACAGAAACAAAAACGAGATTGAAAACAAGATAATAGTAAACAAAAATAAAAATCAAGTACCACCTTTTATGGAAAGTGAAATTAAAATGTCTATAAGAAAATTAAAACTAGGGAAGAGCCCCGGCCCTGATGGTGTGACAAATGAAATGATAAAAGCAGAAGAAGAAACTATAACAAACCCATTAACAAATCTGTTCAATAATATACTACACACTAAAGAATTCCCAGAACCATGGACATGTTCCGAAATAACTCTTTTGTACAAAAAAGGCGATCCAAAATTAATAAATAACTATAGACCAATAAATCTAGTATCGTGCCTATACAAAGTATTCTCACTAACTTTGCTTCATAGAATAACAAACATAATAAATGACAATCAGCCAGTCGAGCAGGCAGGCTTCCGAAAATCTTACTCCACCATTGACCATATACATACACTCAAATTGATCATTGAAAATTATATGGAGTACGATCTCCCGCTGTATGTGGCATTCATAGACTATACGAAAGCGTTTGACACTATAACACACAGTTCTATATGGCATGCACTATTCCAACAGGGTGTGGAGCTTGATTACATTGAGTTGATAAAAGAGTTATATAGAAAAAGTACAGCAAGAGTAAATACGGATACAAAAGGCCCTGAATTTAAAATAGAAAAAGGAGTAAAACAGGGAGACCCACTGTCACCACATTTATTTATTGCAGTCCTTGAGTCTGTATTCAGAAAACTTGATTGGGAGAATAAAGGAATTAAGATAAATGGCGTATATCTGTCACATCTAAGATTCGCTGACGATATCGTGCTTTTCGCAGAAACACCGGATGAACTACAACACATGATGGAAAGTCTTAGCAAAGAAAGTGAAGCGGTGGGTCTAAAAATAAATACAGAAAAAACCAAAATAATGACAAACAGAAAAAACACCACAATAACACTACACTCCACTCCTGTAGAATATGTTGAAGAATATGTGTATCTCGGACACTTGATATCATTCAGATCTTGTTCAGATAAAGAAATAGATAGAAGAATAAAATGCACATGGAATAAATATTGGTCGATGAAGGAAATATTTAAAAGTAATTTGCCTATAAAACTAAAAACAAAAGCCATGAACATATGCCTCATACCTTGCTTGACTTATGCATGTCAAACATGGTCAAATAAAAAAATACACATGAACAAAATAAAAAGCTGTCAAAGAGGGATAGAGAGAAGTATGTGTAACATAAAACTTAAAGACCGAATTAACAGCAAAATAATAAGAAAAAAGACCAATGCAAAAGATGTTGTCAAACAACTCCTGACACTTAAATGGAAGTGGGCTGGTCATGTACAAAGATTACCAGATAACCGTTGGTCGAAAATAATAACTAATTGGCACCCAATCTACAAGAGAAGGAGAAGAGGTAGACCATATAAGAGATGGAGAGACGAAATAGCAAATGTAGCAGGTACGTTATGGTCAAGGCTGGCGAAAGACAGAATTACCTGGAATAATTTGGAGGAGGCTTTCACCGCACAAGGCGGCCCTTATAGCTAGATGTTTAGTTTTAGTTTAGTATTAAGTGAAAAAAAAAAAAAAAAAAAAATGTTTTCTAAATAGGTATATATTTTGTAAATCATAAGTTAATGAAGTGTTTGCTAGACTGTAAGGGAAATAAAGCTTTTTTTATTTTTTATTTTTTTTTTATTTTATGTCAGCATATGGGTCATAGAATAAAAGGATATAACATCTCCCCCCTTAAGACGGAGCTTATCCTTAAAGAAAAGCGAAGTTAAAAGAAAAGTTAAGAACTCGAAAAAATAAAAACAGAGATTCACAATCACTTAGAACTAAGATACAAAAGTTAATATTAAAAGATTTTGTTTAAGGTTAAAATACATTTAAGGATTTCGGCTTACAAACTAAAATAAGATTTAAAAGATTTGACTTAAATAACTAAGACAATAAAAATTAAAAGTTCAAAATAAAAATTAAAGACATTATATTATTAAAATTATTAATTAGCAAAATTTAAAAGATGTATTTTAAAATTAATTGTTCATTATATTTCTTTTAAAATGAATTGAGTCTGAAATTGATTTTACAGATTTTTTATCTTCATCTGATATTTCTGACATCTCAATTGAATTATGAAATTTCGATTCTTGTCTAAAGTTCTTCTTAGTATTACATTGGTTGAATATTTGAATACAATATGCACTTGAATTATTATTGTTTCTACAACAGTATTTATATAATTTATAACTTATGTAAAGAAATATTAAGATAAGCGATATTATGGTTAAAGACGAATAATAGCTAGCAAATTTTACAAAATGAGATTGATCTTGAATTTTATTTATTTCGCTTTCTAAATCATCAAGTTGTCTATAAGAATGTTTAAGAGAGTCAAGATCAATATTACTTAAAGTTAAAGGAGACAGTGAAGGTATCGACTGATTCAAGATTTCCGTTTTACAACAATCATCATCGGTGATATCAAAATCCATTTTAAAATTATCGTTAATTACAATATTAGTTGAAATAGAAGGTTCTAGACGAATAGTTTTAGAAAATGCTATACAATTATCTGAAAGGCTTAAGATTCCTGTACCCTGTATTGGGTAATCTTTAATATTATTTTCATCACATTTAATAGTTAACTTAGTAGTCTGTGACTGAACATAGATCCAACGATTATTTTCTAATTTGTGCCAAATATCAATAAAACCATACAAGAGTTGAGAATTACATTCTTTCGGTAGATTTAATATTACTTCCGTTATTAGTTTCGTCTCGCAGGACGGGTTTGTTATGCTAGAAAATACAGTTTGAGATTGACATATAAGACGATTAGAGCTTAACTTAGAACATTGTTGCATGTTATCGAATAAGGTGTAATGTAATCTATCATCCGTTAATGCGATATAAGGTTTTGTAGGAATTATTAATGCAAAAGTTTTAGGAATGGATTTTTCATGAGGAGTAGGAAGTGGAATAATTTTATACACAGTATACTTAATAGGAACTATAAGAGGAATTTGAAGGACAAATATTATTTTATCTTTATAAAAATATGTTACTAGTTTAGAAACGTCTAATAAAATATGTATATTATCTAAAATAAGAGGAACGGGAAAATCTAGTTTATTACTAATAGAACTACTACGTTTAGAGAGTTCCTTGAAAAGATTAGTAGGGCTTAAAATGGATGGATGCAAAATATTTACTTTAGAAAATAAAATAGAATTCGTAATAGAGTCAAGAAGGTTAGAAATTGTTAGGAGAGATCCTTCGAGGATATTCATTAAAGTATTGAGTTTTGTGTTAATTAATAAATTATTGCTGGTTTTTGTAACTTGAGACAGCACATCATTAAGATCTTGTATTTGAGAGTTTAATTTTATTTCGTTTTGATTTAACTTTGAAATTGTGGAATTGAATGAATTTATTGTTGATTTTACTATATGAATGTTATCTTTCATTAAATTAAATATTTCATTTTCATTATTCTGACACGCGTCGATGGCAGCGTTATACTTTCGGGCATCGTCTGCGTCAAGAGTTCCGAAGAAGAATTTTAAGATTTCGCCACCAAATTCTAAAGATCTTTTGAAACGATTTGGGGGTTCATTTGATATTATATGCGAAAGAGAACGAGATTTGATAAAATTACTTTCTAAGATCACTTCGAGTGGGCTAAAAACGTCTATACAGTTAGAATAACTTTCAGGACGAGATTTTTCACATAGAAGGGATGTTTTTATCATAAGCTTATTTATTTTTTCTAGTTGAGGTTCGAGAGATTTTACATTAACATGAGTAATAACATTCCAATAATCATTATAAAAGTAAATGTTTGTTGTTTGATCGAAATATAATCCGGGACTATGAACAATAGGAGTTATTTCTGATTCCGATGTGACTCGATGTAAGATTAATCTGAAAAGATGAGATAAAAATATTTCGTAAAATAAGAATTAAGATTGATTAAGAGTGTGCGGGTTTAAGAATATTTGTATGATACTTAACGTGTTTTCGGTTCACGGCTAAAGTTACATTATGTTTTCCGTTAGTTTTTACGATTTTGTAAGGACCTTTCCAGATAGGTGATAAGGCTTTTCGAAGTCTGTGGTGGCATTTAAGATATACCATGTCGCCTGTTTTATATTGAACATTACTAGTAGACGCGTCGTAATTTGTTTTAGATTGTT
Source organism: Trilocha varians (assembly GCA_030269945.2). NCBI lineage: Eukaryota > Metazoa > Arthropoda > Insecta > Lepidoptera > Bombycidae > Trilocha > Trilocha varians. Next base: position 6,632,614 of record AP028281.1, read on the forward strand.
CTTTGCTTTGACGAATATATTCTAGGGCTTTTTCGCGGCTTACTTTCATTCGATACTGAAGAGCTCGGATATACTCATGGTATGTGACGTTACTATTTGTTTCATATAAAGAACTAGGTAATGTAGGTTTATGACCGTAAAGAAGTTCAAAAGGAGAAAAATGCGTAGTGGTATGAGGAGTTGTGTTATAAGCGAGAACGGCTGTTGCTAGGTAGCAATGCCAATCATTCTGGTTCTCATTTACAAAAGATTTTAAATATTCCTTAAGAGTGGCGTGACTTCTTTCAAGCGCGCCGTTGGTTTGCGGATGATAAGGAGTTGAAAATAAGGGTTTAATTTTAAAGATTTCGGTTACTTGTTTGAATAGGTCAGAGGTAAAGCAAGTGCCTAAGTCTGTTAAGATGGTTTTAGGTATACCGAAAAGAGATATGAAGTGGACAAGATTTCGGGCTACTTCGTCGCTAGAGGAAGATATCATAGGATAAACTGAAGTGAATTTAGTTAGATCGTCTTGAAGAGTTAAAATGTATCTGAATCTTTGGAAACCTGCATCAGGCAAAGTGCCTACGATGTCTAGAGCTAGTCGTTCAAAAGGTTTCGTGCTAGTAGATGTTATTTCCATAGGAGCTGTGTTGCAAGATCTAAGGGGTTTGTTTACTTGACATAATTTACAATTTTTAACGTATCTTTCAATATCGGCTCGCATGGATTTCCAATAATAAGATGATTTGATTCTATTTAACATTCTTTTAATACCGGGGTGTCCGGCTACGGGAGAGTCATGGTTTTCTTTTAAGATTTTCGGAATTTCAAGAGGGGTAGGATAAATCATTTGATTTTTATAGATATGAAGTACAAGATTTGTGTTATGAAAAATGTGTGCAATTATATTATAAACTTTTGTATAAGATATTTTAGTAAAAGGGTCTGTAAAGTCAGATATAGCTAAATCTGTAATATCTGAATAATTATTTAATATTTCGTTTCGTAATTTCATCAAAGTATCGTAAATTGACCTGTAAGTTGTTTCTTCGTAATGATGTATTTTTATGAAAAGAAAATGATATGTTTTATTATTCTCGGTAACGCTTTGCACGGACTGTGGGACTCGTTCCGATTCCAGTAACTTCGCGGAGTCTTTCATTCGCGATAAGATTTCTTCGCAATGCGGCATAGAATAATCAAAATCTAAAGAGACGGGACAAGCGATAGAATTTATTTTAGTAAGATGAAGAGCTTCCGAGTGTTCCTCGATTTTTGTATTCGGGGTCGGTAAAGATTTGGTAAATTGTTGTTTAAAGTATTTTTCATAGGTTAATTTATTTAAGTTATCACTATTAAGAAGATATATCCTAGACAAGGCATCGGCGTTAGAATTAAGTTTACCTTGTTTGTAAATTATTTCATAATCATACTCTTCTAATTTAAGGCGCCAACGTATTAAGCGGCTACCAGGATCTTTTACATTAAAAAGCCAGACAAGAGGACGATGATCCGTCACGATTTTGAATTTGTTACCGTACAAGTAAGGACGAAAAGTTTTCACGGCAAATAAGATGGCAAGAAGTTCTTTCTCGGTTGTAGAGTAGTTTCCTTCTGCTTTGTTAAGGGTTCGAGACGCATAAGCTATAGGTTTGTCTTTGCCTATAAGACCTTGAGATAAGACTGCTCCAACTGCATAATTACTGGCGTCGGTAGTGACGACAAAGGGTTGTGTAAAATCTGGATATTGTAAAAGTGGGGCAGTAGTTAGTTTTTCTTTAAGAATGTTGAAAGCTTGTTCTTGGTCTAACGACCAAGTGAAAGAAATGTCCTTTTTTAAGAGAGAGGTAAGAGGTTTTGTAATTTTTGAGAAGTTTTCAATGAATCGTCGGTAATATCCGACAAGACCTAGAAAGGATTTGATATCTTTTGGGTTTTTAGGAGTTGGAAAATTTGTAACAGCTTTGATTTTATCGGGGTTTGGTGAGACACCTTTGTCAGTGATAATATGACCTAGGTAAGAGACTTCACGGCGGAGAAATTCGCATTTATCCGGCTGAAGTTTGAGATTATATTCTCTGAAGCGTTGAAAGACGAGTTTTAATTTTTCAATATGAGAGCTAAGATCTGGGCTGTAAATAATACAGTCATCTAGGTAGATGTAACAGTGTAGGCCTTGTAGTCCAGAGAGAACTGTATTCATCAGCCTCTGGAAGGTGCTGGGCGCGTTTTTAAGGCCAAATGGCATTCTATTATAGTGGTAATGCCCGGTACTTCCGTTTGTATTTACTACTGTAAAAGCTGTTTTCTGAGCGTCAGCTGGATCGAGACAAATCTGGTGAAAACCAGACACGAGGTCTAAGGTACTGAAGTATTTTGAGTGACCTAACTGGTCTAAGATGTCAGTAATTAAAGGGATCGGATAGACCTCGGAGACCGTGACGTCATTAAGGCGTCGGTAGTCAATGACGATACGCCATTTTTTCTTTCCTGACGCATCCATCTTTTTCGGAACTATCCATACGGGAGCATTCCATGGTGAGGTAGATGGCTCAATAATTTTTTGTTCCAACATTTTTTTTATTTGGGTGTCTACTTCACCCTTATGACACTCTGGGAGGCGATAGGCTTTAACGTTAATTGGGGGTGCATCCCCAGTTTGGATTGAATGTTTAAGAGCATTAGTATGAGAGAGTGGATCGCCTTCAATATAAAAGATGTCCGAATATTGTGAACAACATTCAAAAAGTGACTTTTTTTCTTCCGCGTTTAAGTGAGAGTGTCTAATAAGATTAAGGACTTTGTCTATACGATTCGAAGGAGAAGGAGAAAAATTAAAGATATTTTTATTTTCAAGATTTGTAGAAACATTATTATTTAGTTCATTAAGATCGACTTCTGTTAAACGTATTTTATAATCTTTGATTTCGATTGACTCATCTGTGGTATTTAATACCGAGACGTTAACTCTATTGTTCGATTTTAAGCTAACGATGCAGTTTGCAATGTATACGCCGTCACGTATGCAATGGTCTAAAACAAGAGCTTCTTTAAGTTTAGGTAATTCCGAAAGGTCATTAGCGACATTGCATTCTATAACACTTTCAGAGCGAGGTGGAATTATAAATTTAGGGATGTTATATGTAATAGGAATTGGATAGCCTTGTAGAATTATAGATTGAGTCTGGTAATCGATATTAACTTTGAAAAAATCTAAGAAGTTTGAACCTATGATTCCGTCTACCTTTAAGTTTATCGCGTCGGGGACCACGTCAAATTTGTATGAAAAGGATGAGTCATATAAATTAAATTTTAGTTCAAATGAACCTAAGGTTTCGATATATGTGGCGTTTTCATTTATCCCCTTAAGTCTTAATTTATCTTGGGAAAGTATCGGACAATATTCAAGACTGCTATGTTTGACTATGCTAACAGATGCACCCGTGTCGATAAGAAAGCAAAGAATTTTAGACGAAGATTTTGTAATTAAATTAATATGAGGTAGCGATGTTTTTTTATTAAGAGCTGACGTTTCGTAAATAATTTCTTTAGTCGTCTCGGAAATCGTGGTTTCCGATTGAGAAGATTTATGATTATTTTCGACCTTAGAGGTATTTGTTTTAGGTTCATTTTTATTAATTAAAGATTTAGAACAAGATTTAGAATTGTCATAAGAGTTAGGATGACAATTTTTTAAAGATTTTGAATAAGATTTCGTATTAGGGTTGTCACAAGATTTAGTAATAGATTTAAGATTGTCATAAGAGTTAGGATGACAATTTTTTAAAGATTTTGAATAAGATTTCGTATTAGGGTTGTCACAAGATTTAGTAATAGATTTAAGATTGTCATAAGAGTTAGGATGACAATTTTTTAAAGATTTTGGGTAAGATTTCGTATTAGGGTTGTCACAAGATTTAGTAAAAGATTTAGTAATATGTTCGTGACAACCTTTAGTATAAGATTTTGTAAAAGGGTTTGTTTTAAGATTTTGACAAGATTTAGTATTAGAATTTTCGTAAGATTTTGTACAAGGGTTTGTATTAGGATTTTGATAAGATTTAGTATAAGAGTTTGTATTTAGATTTTCTGTGCCTGTAAAGCTATGAGGTTTTAGCCGGCACACGTCTAAGACCTCATTTAGTTTTTTGGAATAGAAGAGATTTGGCTCGCGGCTTCTTCGCAAACATTGATAATTTTAGAATTCGAAGCCTGCGACTGATTCATGTTTGTTTCCGAGTTCCGACGTTGGTTGTTGTATTCGCGTCTCCTACACATATTAATATGATGACCTACCTTTTTGCAGTAGGCGCACACGATGTTTTGGATAAATTTGTTATTGGAAGATTGCTGAGATGATGAAGATGATGTTGGTTGAGGAGGTTGGAAATGATAAGCCTTTTGGAAAGGTTCTCTTTTCTTTTTGTAACAGTCGTTGGACGAGTGTCCATGCTTACCACAAGTCGAGCATGCCTTAAAGGATTTGTGAGATGCTCGATTTAGATTAAACAGCTTTTCCTCTTCTACAGCGTGTGTTATCGCTGCATTTAAGTTTGTAGGGTTTCGACATCTTACTATGGTTGAATAACCTGGATTTAATCCTAGCATGAACGTATTTAAAGCTAACTCCTCCATTGCGGCTATTTTCCCAGGAAGGAGAGTTTTGTCATTACAAGAATAATGGATGTCAGCTTGAATTCTCGTTAAGCATGACTCCAATCTTAACGCGTATTGCGTGACTGACTCCGTGCTGCTTTGTTTGCAATTTTGAAGATCTATGAGCAGATGTGTTGAATGTTTCTTTTCGCCAAAAGTCGATTTGAGAAAGAATTTAAGTTCATCCCAAGTGTCGAAGGTTTTTAGGCTGCAAGCTAGTTGAGCTTTTCCCTCTAATTGGGAGATAATGAATTTACAAAGGATGTTTCTTTGTTGTGGCGAAGCAAGAGCGACTGCGTTGTCGCAATTTGTTAGAAAAGCGGGTAACGACTCGCGATCTCCGCTGAATGGTCTTATAAATTTAGTTAGGAAGTTGAGGTTTAGTTTTTCACTTCCTGATTCGATTTCTGATTTCGTGTTAGTCATTTTATAAGATTTAAGAATAAAAATAATATATTATAGATAATTCAGGAAGGTTGTGGAAAGGATTCTTAAACTATAATTTCTTACAATTAATAAGGATGATAGATCACTTACAAGATTACGAAGATATTCGGCAGCATCACGAAGAAGAGGTTCTGCGATGAAGAAGTGCGTGCTGCGATGTGGAGTCGTGATCTTGATCCAAGATGTTGTATTTTGAAGATTTCGGAGATTTTGAAGATTTCGAAGATTTTGAAGATTTCGAGGCTTTGAAGATTTTGGAGATTTTGAAGGTTTGGAGACTTTGAAGGTTTCGGGGATTTTGAAGATTTTGGAGATTTTGAGTTCAGATCGTGCTTGATGACTTGATAGGGTTCCACCAGTGTCGATTTGCGTTTGGTGCGGGCTCACTTAGCAGGGTGAGACTGACCGTCGACCAGCAAAGTTCAGAGTTGTAGAGAGATGTGTTGTTATTTGGTGCGGGCTCACGAGATGCGATGAGGCTGACCGTCGACCAGGAGTATGTGTCGTGGTTGGGCAGTGTTCCGGTGCGGGCTCGGTTAACGAGGCTTACCGTCGACCAGGACTAACAGGACCGCTGCGGATTCTTTGGATGCTGAGGTCTCTTCCTATGACTCTCTCAGCATCCCACTTCTGACACCAATTTGTTAGGCGGCGGTGGGCGTTAGTCTTTTTAAAAAAAAAACACTTTGTGTCCCTAAACACTTTTTATTCTTGAAAACTCACTACACTTTTTAAGGTCTCTGTTTTTATGTCGAGTGACTGGTGTGCACCGATCTGAAGGACTTGTACTGGATAACTGACCGGGTTGACTGAATGACAATGACTAACTGACTTGCTTGGTTGATAATGACTGCCTTCTGCCACGCGGTGGCTTCTGTATTTATATTAATTAATGTTGCTTATGTCAGCATATGGGTCATAGAATAAAAGGATATAACAGCGCGTTGCGTTTGACGTCACACTTAGGTAAACAAACGACCCGCAACGAATTTAATCAGAAGATGATAAAAGGAGTAGGAAAACATGAGTTTCGACTTCCCTTCTCGCAAAGCGGGAGACAATAAAATAAGATTGAAAGATGCATTACGCCAGAATTGAGAAAAGCACCACGGACATTGATTTTTTTATTGGACCTATGCGGTGAGCTGTTGTACTATTTAGGATGCCAATAATAGTTATGGCAAAAACGTTTGAATGCACGGAAATTTGCGCTGGATGCTACAAGATCTGTGTAATAAACGACTCTAGACGCTACTTGTAAGGTATTTAACATAGTAACGCGTTCCATATACCATAGATTGCACTCCCAGAGGATGTGATGGGCTGTCTGTTCATACTGTGTAATAGTATGTCTTCAAATAAGTGTTGAAAACCATCTCATCAAATTTGTAATGGTCCTCGCCCCTCATTAAAATGTCAAGGTTTTTCTGACACGACCACTGGACCCTATTTGAATACGTATGAAAGGACTAGTGTTGGGACTCGTTAATTTTATCGATAAAAATTTCGATTAAAATACAACATTTATTTATTTATTTAATGATCCACAATACTTACAACAAAAAAGTTTTACATAAAACAATTATTAATTACTAGCTTTTGCCCGCGACTTCGTTCGCGTGGACTTCAGGTTCGTCGCGTATTATCAAAAATTGTTAACGAAATATAATATAATCATAAATAACTCGATCTATTCATGTCCCATCCCTATTCACTGTTGAAGTCTCACAAAAGAGAGTTTGACAGCTCTATTCATTTATTTCTATTTGAAAAAGAATTTCAAGATGGCCGCTAATCCGGGCTGTTCACTGCGCGACACGTTGGGTAAATAATTTAATTTATTTTTTGTGTTCAAGTAGCCGAATGCAATTAGTTTTGTTATTTTTTTGGACCTTAGGATACGCGTCAAATTTTTTTAAACTAGTCGTACCTTTTAATTAAGAAAATATTATGACTGTGTCTTCTTTCAAACAAAATGAGAGTGATTGAAATCGGTTCACAAAAAAAACAATTACAACAATTCATGATTCACTGTCTGTTTGCGTGTATTAAATTGCTTATTTTTTTGTTTTTTAAGATAGATAAACGAGCCTACGGCCTACCTAATGGTAAGCGGTCACCGTCGCTCATTAACCTCTGCAATGTCAGGGCAAAGAGGGGCCGTTATCTATCACCTACTTATTTACTTACTAGAACAAAATGTAACTATTAAAACTTAACAATCCGACTAACGATTAAATACTATTTATATTACAAGCTTTAGTTATATATTCATTTGCACTGTATGTAACTATGTAAGTTCGGGTGGAATCTTGCAAGCTAAATTTGACAAACTTCTCGATCGAGTTGACATTCGCAGATGTATATCGCGTGACAATCTAATATATATTATAAAGGCGAAAGTTTGTATGTATGGATGTATGTTTGTTACTCTTTCACGTAAAAACTACTGAATGGATTTGAATGAAACTTTACGACAATATAGCTTATACATCAGAATAACACATAGGCTACAATTTTTGATAATACGGGACGAATCTGAAGTCCACGCGAACGAAGTCGCGGGCAAAAGCTAGTAGAATAATATAACAAAATGTCGCTGATCTGATGATGGAGTCGGAAGGTGGTCATAGGAACTCCTGTACTAAACAAGATAGACCCGTCGTGTTTGTGCGCGTTTTACTTGTCTACTAGCACTCTACTGATACATGATATACAGGAGCTTAGAAGCTTGTATTTAAAAAGTTTTCTTTAAAATAAATTATAGTTTTATGTAGTGCTAGTGATACAACACGCTCTATAATGAATAAACTCCTTTACGCTTTCTCTATGATTGATAGCGTATCTGGGGCGCGCTAATTAAAATAAATTTGATTGATCGTATTATTAAAACTATAATAAAGTTTATTAGTAATTATGTAATAAAATACCGGCTTTATTATAAGGATCTTGAAGTATTTATTTATTTATTTATTATTATTATTACACAAAACAGAATACAGTCAAAACATGATTTCATTTACTTTATTTTGTTTGTTTGGTAAAGATTTATGTGTACAACACTCCTGGCTAAAAATGGTGAAGGAAAACATCGTGAGGAAACCTGCATAGGACAAGTAATATTTTTCCAAACTTAACCGACTCTCTTCTCTCAAATTTACCTCGATTTCTCTGATTTGCCATCATCAAATTTCCTTAATACTTTCATGCATTTTCAACGGGTTCTTACCACGATATTTAATTAATTGAGTTGTCTCGATATTTCGTTGTTGTTGCAAACGTCATGATCACGAGAAGACTGGATACTGCGGGTCGATTTAAGAGCAAACAAATCTGTCTACCCTCGCACTCGTTCGCTTTTGGGTAGTACCACTGGAACTCGACCTCACATCACGACACACCACACTCACTGTATCTACAAGACTCTCTGAGCATGAACACTTAGTGACCGTGTTTAGCACTGGATTCCACATAATCCAATCATCACAATCGGTTTATAAACGTCGAAGTTTACCGCGAACGAACATAAAAAACATGGGACCGCACGACGACCTTCTTTCACCTAAAACAAAAATCATCGAAACGAATGGAGTACCTCCACCATTTTTTAAGTTTCTCAAAAAGTCAACTTGATATCCCTTTTTGAAGTTGGTTAAAAATGATTCTAAAACTCCTTCGTCTGCTATGTTCAGTCCCGGATTGTGTTCTCGTGGTGGACTTTACCTGACCCCTCTACTGAGGAGACAGGAGACTCCACAGTTATATTACTTTCATGCATTTTCAACGGGTTCTTACCACGATATTTTATTAATTGAGTTGTCTCGATATTTCAACGTTGTTGCAAACGTCATGATCACGAGAAGACTGGATACTGCGGGTCGATTTAAGAGCAAACAAAAATGAAAATGCATGAAAGTATTATAGAAAACCGCGAGTGTCTGAATAAGTCCATAGTTATAGTTTGTTCCAGTACAGTAGCTTACTATTACTTTGTAATATTTCGCAAGAAATACTTACTCTTAACGATAACATGCACTTAGGAATACAGATTATGGCCACCGATATTCATAGTACGGTGTTTTAGAGAATTACAAGCTTTATATTAACTTGCACTGGATGTAACTATGTAAGACCATCCGGCTATGGAATGAGCTCCCCTCTTCGGTATTCCCAGAGCGCTATGACTTGTCCTTCTTCAAACGAGGCTTGAGGAGGGTCCTTAAAGTTAGGTCGTAGGTGACCCCTCAATGTCCCTGACATTGCAGAGGTTCATGAGCGACGGTAACCACTTACGATCAGGTGGCCCGTTGGCTCGTCTGCCTATATGGCAGTAAAAAAAAATGTAAGATCGGGTGGGATTTTGCGAGTTGAATTTGACAAACTTCCCGGTTTCCGATTGAGCTGACATTTTGCATGCAGATGTATATCGCGTGACAATGCAATAATATGACAAAATGTCGTTGATCTGATGATGGAGTCGGAAGGTGGTCATAGGAACTCCTGTACTAAACAAGATAGACCCGTCGTGTTTGTGCTCGTTTTAAACGGCAGGTAGACCTTTATTTTGGATCTCAGTTTCTACATTCACGCAAAATCCACCCAACTTTTATCAAAATATTTTGCGAATGCGATAATGCGTAACACGTCCCGCCGTCCCGCATAACCCTGTGCTAGGTTCTAGCCTCAGCCGTGTTCGGACGCTGAGTACGGGCTTAGTGCGGTTTAACTCTCACATATCCGGCGATTTCAAAACCCGTACCTTCAAACGAAGACTTGTAGGTGTATTTTGAGAAAGTATCTGTCTATAGATGAAGCGCTCCTTATCACATTCTTAATGGAACTACGCTCACTGCTCAAACAAAAATATGATGGATTCTAAGTGTTCTCCGTGAATAACTCACTGATCTTAGTAGCATATGGCTTTCTTTATCAAACTAGCTGATCCTCGCAATTTCGTCTGCGTCGCATAGGGATTGTTCCCGGGAATTTTCTAAAAAGATTCGAGTCTAAACACGATGAGGTTATCTTCCTTATTGACGGAGTTCCTGTGGCCACCTTCCAGCTCCATCATCAGACCTTGATCTAAGATATCCTATCTCTCAAGTTGGACCACACTGCTCACGGTGTGCCAATTTAATTTAAAATCGGTTCAGTAGTTTAGGAGTCCATCGCGGACAAACATCGTGACACGAGATTTATATATATTAAGATAGCTGATCGTCGCAGCTTCGTCTGCGTCACAAGAGAGGAATAGCATATAATAAACTAAGCTAAGTTAGATTGTAATGGCAATTCTTCCTGGGGAGGTCAACACTAAACTTATGAAGAATATTTTTATTACAAAAATGAAAACGACCTACTTCCATTTCTCAAGCATAGCACAAAAACTACCAGACAGATCTTTATCAAATTTATATGAGATATTTCTCAAAATGTCTGCTTCTAACAAAAAAAGAATCATCGAAATCGGTTCATATAGAAAAGAAACCCATGCAATAAAACAAAATACTAAAATTAAACTTTTTGACTGACTTCCAAAAATGAGGAGATACTCAATTTTTTGCTCCTCGATAACTTTAGTTTGGGTGAACCGATTTGAATGATTCTGGAGTCAGTTGAAAGGTAATGGTTGAACTTATGTCCCATTGTTTTTTATTTAAAAATCGAACGAGTACTTTTGAAATGTGTATTTTTAACGGACAAAATTTCACGATTTGCTATCCGTTTTTGCCTTTTTATGTGAACCGATTTCGATGATTGTTTTTTTGTTAGAAAGCCAGACATTTTAAGCATTATCTCATATAAATTTGATAAAGATCTGACTGGTAGTTTTAGTGCTATTCTTGAGAAATGGAAGTCGGTCGTTTTCATTGTAAGAAAAATATTTTGTTGACTCTGTCTCCCCATCGCGCGGACCGTGAATATAATTTAAACTCAATAAAAGTTGATGGGAAGGTCTTGAGATCAATTGTACTTCGGAATTGAGTTACGAGTTGGTAGCAATGAACTTACAACGAGTTCGTACTGCTACAATTACTAATTTACTAGTCTAAATAAGTTGAAATATCGAGACCACTCAATTAATTAAATATCGTGGTTAGAAGTCACAGATAATATATTAAAGTAATGTAGAAAACCGCGAATATTATAAGTTTATAACAAACTAGTTGACACTAGCAACTTCGTCTGCGTTACAAAGGGGTTCAAACAGTACTCGCAATGCCGTCGCGTTATTATTTTCGCGGCCTGAAGTGCACCCACATATTCATTGCGTTTTATACTCGTGATACTACTAAACGAAAAGTCCGATTGGAATAAAACAAAAAGTAATTTACTTCTACATTAACACTCTTGATAACATAATACTTAATTTGAATAAGGGTTTATATAACGATACTCATTTAACGTTAAATTCAATCTCGGGACGAAATATTATTTTTATAAACATAAAAGCGGTTATTGTGACTAAACTATGATAGTTAGATATATGCTGTCGCAAACTTTTTTGTTTGTCTTACAAAGACCTAAAAACTCGTAGTACATCATTTTGTTCTATCATCAATAGTTTTCGCAGCGTACGTATAAATACTGTTACGTATCCTAGTTTTTTTTAAAGTAAAATATACCTATAAAACATCCTTAAGAATCAGTCTATCTACTAAAAAAACCGCATCAAAATCCGTTGCGTAGTTTTAAAGATCTAAGCATACATACATACAGACGGCGGATAGCGACTTGTTTTATACTGTGTTATCATTATTATAGTATTCTTTTGTCCACAGCACGATGACCTAACCAGGATGAGGTTCCTACTTCTCCTGACGCTCTGCTGGACAGCAGACGCCTGTCCTTGGGCCTGTTCCTGTCGACCTCCAGCCGCTGATTGTGCTCATCGTGGTCTACTGCATGTCCCGAAGAGACTGCCTACTGATTCACATCGACTGTAAGCATATACTTAGTTCTGTAAAATATTTTTATTACAATAATGGAAACGTCGTGGTAGCCGAGTGGTCGAAGCGCTTCCGAACGGGAGGTCGTGGGTTCAAATCCGGCCGGCTTGTACCTCTAAATCTAAATGTGAAAAAGATTTATGTGCAATTTTTCACAACACCACTGGCTAAAAACGGTGAAGGAAAACATCGTGAGGAAACCTGCATGTCGGAAAAGGGTTCTAAAAATCCTTTGAAGGTATGTGAAGCCCCAATCTGCACTGGGCAAGCGTGGTAGACTATGCCATATCCCTCTTCTGAGGAGACCTGAGCCCAGCAGTGGGCAGTAATGGGTTGGTACAGTTACAGTTAATTAAAAATACTTAAAATGATGTGATATTTCGTTTCAGCAATACATCCTATCTCTAATATTTAAGGTACTTCCCGTTCATGTCGCATAGGGACACATTTGGGACACTCTGTATACAGGGTGTAAACAGAGCTCTCCCGAAAACGAAGACTGGCGTTAGTACTAGTGATACCTGTGATGATAAGCCAGGAAACCGATCCATTCAGACGATTTTTTTTTTAAAAAACCTTTACATCCCAGGTATCACTAGTACTAAACCAGCCTTCGTTTTCGGGAGTCTTCATACACCCTGTATACTGTGATCTTCGGTTATTCCAATAACCCACAAAGTGCACATATCTTTACATTACATTATTTACAATAGGGTGAACGGACGATGTATAAGGGTCGATGGTTTTGTCAATATTTTCCTTAATCTTTTATTACTATGGCAAGATAGCTTGGGTTTTGATCGACTTTCCAGAGGCCGGAGAATGCTGAATTTTGTTTTGTATGTGGTTGATTTCAAAGCTTTTTCATGCCTTTTTTTTACGATATATCAAAAATGCTTTACCGTCAAATTAAGTCAAATTGTGATGCAGACGAATATGGGCAGATCAGTTGTACAATTACATCATAATAATATTATAAAGGCGAAAGTTTGTATGTATGGATGAATGGATGTATGGATGTATGTTTGTTACTCTTTCACGTAAAAACTACTGAATGGTTTTGAATGAAACTTTACCACAATATAGCTTATACATCAGAATAACACATAGGCTACAATTTTTGTACCCCTTTGTAACGCAGACGAAGTTGCGCGGGTCACCTAGTTACTACATAGTATAAAACAAAGTCGCTGTCTGTCTCTATGTATGATTAAATCTTTAAAACTACGCAACGGATTGTGATGCGGTTGTAATAGATGTCGTGATTCAAGAGGAAGGTTATGTGTATATTAAATGTGTTAGAAAAGGGTTAAGATTGATAAATAAAATACAATTGTGGACCAAAAATGAAACAATTTATTTAGAATTGGAATTAAGATATATTTATAAAACAAATCTGAACATTTGTAACGTCACTGCCAGCTGAGACTGAAAACCAGCGCTGGATGTTGGCATTGATTTTATAATCTATGTCGATATTCAGCAATACGCTGAGTCTCGGCTGGTTTGTGGTAAAAATGTAATGGGTATGATTATGTAAATTGTATTTCTTATCTTTTGTACCATTTTTACCTCAAATAAAGTATGTCTATGTCTAAATGATATTGTTTTAAAATTAATAAGGGACCAGGAAAGACAACATTCAAGCTAATAACCCTTTTCTATACAATTATTTAACGGATACAAAATACAACTGACTCTCTCGACGATCCTAACCAAACTGAGAGTCCTGTCGTCTACCCAGGATGTTTAGATCATCACCAGTATTCGATATTCATAATTTTAAACATTTCAATTTGATTGGCTATTAGCATAAAAGTATCTGTATTTACTTGACATCATTGTCAATAGACTAAACTTTTTAAAATCCATCAACAAAAAGGATTCACATAAATTGTCTTCTAATATAGGGTGGGCAATCTAACGTTTGCATTTTGAACTACTGTTTATTTACGAAATGGGACGCTATATGCTTGAACAAAATTGGGAAATATTGAAAAGTTACTTCCAAAGTGGTGAGTCTTCAGTCCAAACTGTAAGAAATGTGTGTGTGTGTCAGATGAAGCCCATTTTCACCTCGGAGGCTATGTCAATAAGCAAAATTGTCGCATCTGGGGGTCGGAAAATCCACACGTCACCATTAAGAAGCCAATGCACCCACAAAGAGTTACGGTTTGGTGTGGGTTTTGGTCCGGCGGCATCATTCGAAAATGAGCAAGGAGCCGCCGTTACGGTCAATGGCGAGCGTTACCGTGCCATGCTCAACGAATTTTTGTTTCCAAAAGTTGAAGAGTATGACATGGACGACATTTAGTTTCAACAGGATGGCGCAACATGCCACACAGCCAACATGACAGTCAAACTTTTGAAAAATGCAAACTTTATATGGCCCACCCCTTACATGCATGATATAGTACCTAGACTAATAATTTAACGGTTTTTGGTGTGACGTCGTAAAGCACATTGCTCTGCACTAACTGTATTCTCCATTCGTGACGCAGACGAAGTTGAATGGCAGCTGATATTGTATACTCTGTTACAATAATGCAGTTTCTAGAATCAGCGTTTATAATTTATAATCAATGAGTAAGCTGGCAGTATGCCAAATGCAACCAATTGAGCAGATATTATTTATTGATGCAAACAACTGTATCTGCATTTTTAATTGAAAGCAGAACCGTAATACACGGTTATTGAAAATGTAAAATATTTCTTATCAGCTATTACCTAAGTCAAAACAATATTTGAATGAAAACTTTTTAAATACAAGCTTTTAAGATCCTGGCTATCATGTATCAGTAGAGTGCTAGTAGACAAGTAAAACGAGCACAAACACGACGGGTCTATCTTGTTTAGTAAAAGAGTTCCTATGACCACCTTCCGACTCCATCATCAGATCAGCGTACTCCTGAACTCCTGTACTAAACAAATACTAACTAATAGCTAACAGAGCAAAAGCCTTTGAACAGCCAGACCTTCGTTATTTTATAAAGGCTGAGAACTTGTCAGCACATGCTCCTAACACAGGTATGAACGATGGCCAATTATTTATCAAGTTTGGGTTGTATTGGCTTTGAAAGATATACGGTACTAATGGTGGGTAAAATAGAGCCCTACTTTCGTCAAATCATAAAGGCTGATTTTTTGGTATTATCTTCAGAATACTATTAAAATTCACATTATTCATTGCCAGACATTGTAATGTTCAGGGTATTATAGCGTATAATACGGCTAAATTTGACAAACTTCCCGGTTTCCGATTGAGCTGATATTTTGCACGCAGATGTATATCACGTGACAATGCAATAATATGACAAAATGGTGCTGATTTGATGATGGAGTCGGAAGGTGGTCATAGGAACTCCTGTACTAAACAAGATAGACCCGTCGTGTTTGTGCTCGTTTTACTTGTCTACTAGCACTCTACTGATACATGGTATGCAGGATCTTAAAAGTTTGTATTTTAAAAGTTTTGTTTAAAAAACACGACGGGTCTATCTTATTTAATTTTAGTAGAAGAGTTCCTATGACCACCTTCCGACTCCATCATTAGATCAGCGACATTTTGTCATATTATTGCATTGTCCGCGATATACATCTGCGTGCAAAATGTCAGCTCAATCGGAAACAGGGAAGTTTGACAAATTTAGTTTGCAAGATTCCACCCAATCTTATATTATATAGTTACATCCAGTACAAGTTAATATAAAGTTTGTAAAAAGAGAAGAGAGTAAGGCATAGGTGATGTTCTCTGACATTGCAGAGGTCCATAAGCAACAGTAACCATTTACCATCATACATACATAAACACCATTTTCTTTCAATAAATACATTTTCAACTATTTTACAAATTACAGAGCTCTTTAATTTCACTTATCTAGTTTTTAAACTATTGAAAAGTTTCAACAAGTTTCAGAAACTAATCTAAAACTATTTAAAAGTGGTTAAGGACTGTACTTGAAACTACGTCTGGCTTAGTACAGTCGACGAGGAAAGTGTTTGAATATATTTTTTTCTTTTCAAAAATGAAAACGACTGGCTTTCATTTATAAAAAATACGAAACGAAATGAAATGTATTCTTCCCTCTTCCGTATTGTCCTTCTTCAAACGAGGTTTGAGGAGGGTCCTTAAAGTTAGGTCGTAGGTAGCGACCCCTCAATGTCCCCTGACATTGCAGAGGTTCATGAGCGACGGTAACCACTTCCTATCAGGTGGGCCGTTGGCTCGTCTGCCTACATGGTAATAAAAAAAAAAACGTTTCTTTATTGGCTGCATTACCCCTTAGCAAAATGCCATAGGACATGACACTATGAAAATAACTGAAATAAACTAACTAAACTAAATGTAGACACCTACATTAGTAATGAGTCAAATTTTCAAGCATAGTGCAACACCTACCAGTCAGATCTTTATCAAATTTATATGTACAAAGTGTCTTACTTACGTTCTTTAGTGGTACTTACATATTTAACTAAACTACTACATTTCTAAATGAAGTTTCGACAGATCAATCAACTCAATTCAGCTGTCACAATGCTACAAATCGACCCTGTATAAAACAAAAAAAACTTGAGAGGTGTCAAGGGACACCCGGATGGAACGAAGTTCCTTTCGATTAATTAGTGAGGGAATTGTAATAAAATTTTATTTTTTAATAACTTAAATAAATATTTTGATCACAGTGCCATCTAGCATTAATCATATAAAACAAAATAAGGAACTGTTTTAAAAGATTTTGATCACAGCGCCATCTAGCGATAATCATCTAAAACAAAAAAAGTGTCGTGACAACTTTTTCATAAGAATTTCCGTCCAGCCCCCTTTCGATAACGCGCGATAAGGAACTTCGTTCCAACAACATCCAAATCGATCCACCCAAACTAAATGAACAAAGAATAATTTGCGCTCGTCTGTACTGTAACTGCAATGCGCTCTAACTTTGCACCCCATAGCACCACACCCCATTGCGTTAGGGGTGGCTAGAATTAAAAATTAATATTAAATTAACTGCAGGAGCTACAGATGAGAGCCTATTACTTCTTATGCTGGAATTCATTTAATTTTCTACTGCATGAATTAAGAAAGAAACGTAAATAATTTATTTTAAAGAAAACTTTAAATACAAGGTTTTAAGATATCATGTATCAGTAGAGTGCTAGCTAATACAAGTAAAATGAGCCCAAACTCGATATCTCTATCTTACTTAGTAAAGGACTTCATAAGATGACCTTCCGAATCCATCATCAAATCAGCGCCATTTTGTCATAATATTGCAGTATCACGCAATATATAGGGTGGGCAATCTAACGTTTTCATTTTGAACTACTGTTTATTTAGAGAAGGACAGCTCAAATGTAATTCAATTTGTGTCCATAATTTAGTTAAAGGTTTGACATTTACGAAATGGGACGCTATACGCTTGAACAAAATTGGGAAATATTGAAAAGTTACTTCCAAAGTGGTGAGTCCTCAGTCCAAACTGTAAGAAATGTGTGTGTGTGTCAGATGAAGCCCATTTTCACCTCGGAGGCTTTGTCAATAAGCAAAATTGTCGCATCTGGGGGTCGGAAAATCCACACGTCACCGTTGAGAAGCCAACGCACCCACAAAGAGTTACGGTTTGGTGTGGGTTTTGGTCCGGCGGCATCATTGGACAATGAGCAAGGAGCCGCCGTTACGGTCAATGGCGAGCGTTACCGTGCCATGCGAACACGAATTGAAGAGTATGACATGGACGACATTTGGTTTCAACAGGATGGCGCAATATGCCACACAGCCAACATGACAGTCGAACTTTTGAAAAATGCAAACTTTATATGGCCCACCCTTTACATCTGCGTGCAAAATGTCAGCTCAATCGGAAACCTTGAATAAGTCAAATTCATCTTGCAAGATTCGACCGAACTTACATAGTTACATCCAGTGCAAGTTAATATAAAGCTTCATCCAACTAAATTATTTTAATAACAATTGAATATCTATGAACTATAGTTATTTACATACAAAATACTCGTACAATTAATCTTGCAATATATGTAATTACAATAGTATTGCAAGAAACATGCTCCGAGGTAGGCTTGATATAATATGTGGGCGGAATAAATTACATACAATTCATCGTTAAAATATTTCGATGTAAGGATCCGTACAGAGCTGCAGAGGACTGTGTCTATAGTAGTGTAGTATAGGACTCTCGGCTGGATGTAGGTCGGATCTGTGTCTGTTTGTGTACGAGAAGAGTAATCAGTACAGAGCTGCAGAGGACTGTGTCTATAGTAGTGTAGTATAGGACTCTCGGCTAGATGTAGGTCGGATCTGTGTCTGTTTGTGTACGAGAAGAGTAATCAGTACAGAGCTGCAGAGGACTGTGTCTATAGTAGTGTAGTATAGGACTCTCGGCTAGATGTAGGTCGGATCTGTGTCTGTTTGTGTACGAGAAGAGTAATCAGTACAGAGCTGCAGAGGACTGTGTCTATAGTAGTGTAGTATAGGACTCTCGGCTAGATGTAGGTCGGATCTGTGTCTGTTTGTGTACGAGAAGAGTAATCAGTACAGAGCTGCAGAGGACTGTGTCTATAGAAGTGTAGTATAGGACTCTCGGCTAGATGTAGGTCGGATCTGTGTCTGTTTGTGTACGAGAAGAGTAATCAGTACAGAGCTGCAGAGGACTGTGTCTATAGTAGTGTAGTATAGGACTCTCGGCTAGATGTAGGTCGGATCTGTGTCTGTTTGTGTACGAGAAGAGTAATCAGTACAGCGCTGCAGAGGACTGTGTCTATAGTAGTGCAGTATAGGACTCTCGGCTAGATGTAGGTCGGATCTGTGTCTGTTTGTGTACGAGAAGAGTAATCAGTACATAGCTGCAGAGGACTGTGTCTATAGAAGTGTAGTATAGGACTCTCAGCTAGATGTAGGTCGGATCTGTGTCTGTTTGTGTACGAGAAGAGTAATCAGTACAGAGCTGCAGAGGACTGTGTCTATAGTAGTGTAGTATAGGACTCTCGGCTAGATGTAGGTCGGATCTGTGTCTGTTTGTGTACGAGAAGAGTAATCAGTACAGAGCTGCAGAGGACTGTGTCTATAGTAGTGTAGTATAGGACTCTCGGCTAGATGTAGGTCGGATCTGTGTCTGTTTGTGTACGAGAAGAGTAATCAGTACAGAGCTGCAGAGGACTGTGTCTATAGTAGTGTAATATAGGACTCTCGGCTAGATGTAGGTCGGATCTGTGTCTGTTTGTGTACGAGACTTTCAGCAACTTACTTAATGTATAATTGCCAAACAAATCATAACGAAAATAATTAGTTATCTGTGAGCTATCAAAGTAAATTAAAGCAACCGCTCCGTATCTCAAATTACTGCAAATGACACGCTAGTGATGGGACAATGTCGATATTATTAAATGAATTTTAATCGTAATCTTTAATTTTATTTGTGGAAATTTGGCCGACACCCAAAAGAAATGATTTATCTAAGTGGACTGTATAATATTTTTACATGTTTAAAGTTTTCTATCCGTAGACCAATATGAATTTTTGGAACGAAGTTCCTTATCGCGCGTTATCGAAAGGGGGCTAGATGGAAATTCTTATGAAAAAGTTGGCACGACACTTTTATTGTTTTATATGATTAATGCTAGATGGCGCTGTGATCACAATATTTTATTACAATTCCCTCACTGATTAATCGAAAGGAATTTCGTTCCATCCGGGTGTCCCTGGACACCTCTCAAGTTTTTTTTTTTCGTATGAAATATGGAGCTCGCCGCGAAGTTTGACAAGTTATTGTGTTTTACAAGCTTTATATTGACTTACACTGGATGTAACTATGTTAGTTCGGGTGGAATCTAGCAAGTTAAATTTGACATTTCATGCAGTATATCGCGTGACAATGCAATAATATGACAAAATGGCGCTGATCCGATTTGGAACTCCTGTACTAAACAAGATAGACCCATCGTTTATGGGTTCATTTTACTTGTATTAGCTTGCAATCTACTGATACATGATATCCAGGATTTATAATTATGTATGTATATACACAATTTCCTGCGCCATCTGCATCCAGTGACCTCCCGCAATCTTGACTAGATCGTCGGTCCATCTTGCGGGGGTCTACCAACGTTGGTCGATGTGGCGAAGTTTGGGGGAGGCCTATGTCCAGCAGTGGACGTCTATAGGCTGATGATGATAATGGTGATGATACATAATTTTAAAATCCGTTTTAAAGTAAATTATTATTCAAGAATTTTGAGAAAGAGTCGCGTCGCCATACCATAAACCGAAAACACAACATTCTTCCACTATCGATAAACATACCATTCCCAATATCGATAAAACCACACCGTGTCCCATCCCTAGTCCGCCATGTTTGTTAATCCGTAATTACAGGCGGGCAATTAAAAGTTTTGAGTATTTCGTCGATTATCCGAGAAGGCGCCGTGGGAACCCGTGGTAATTGCTTTTACTTTGGGCAAAACCGGGAATTTGGGCAAAATATAATAAAACATATCTTCTAGATAATATTTTTATTATAAACTTATTCAGACACTCGCGGTTTTCTTTAATACTTTCATGCATTTTCAACGGGTTTTTACCACGATATTTAATCAATTGAGTTGTCTCGATATTTCGTTGTTGTTGCAAACGTCATGATCACGAGAAGATTGAATACTGCAGGTCGATTTAAGTAGTAGAAGTTCGAGACAGCTCAATTAATTAAATATCGTGGTGAGAACCCGTTGAAAATACATGAAAATATTTTAATTACAAAAATGTAAACGACCGACTTCCATTTCTCAAGCATAGCACAAAAACTACCAGACAGATCTTTATCAAAATACATAATAGTTTCTGCTGTCTGTCTGTATGTATGCTTAAATCTTCAAACCTACGCAACGGATTTTGATGCAGGTTTTATTTATAGATGTCGTGATTCAAGAGGAAAGTTTATATGTATAATACTCTCTACTCTACTCTACCAACCCATTGCTGCCTACTGTTGGGCTCAGGTCTCCTCAGAAGAGGGATTAGGTATAGTCCACCACACTTGCCCAGTGCGGATTGGGGACTTCACATATCTTCAAAGGATTTTGAGAATCCTTTTCCGACATGCAGGTTTCCTCACGATGTTTTCCTTCACCGTTTTTAGCCAGTGGTGTTGTGAAAAATTGCACATAAATCTTTTTCACATTTCGATTTAGAGGTACCAGCCGGCCGGAGTATAAAACATGCATGCTCTAATAGAGAAACACACATTTTAGAGGTTTGATGTGATATTCACACATTTTCTGTCTAAATACTGTCTGAACCCGTCCTTTGTGACGCAGACGAAGTTGCGTAGAAAGACACTAAACTATTTAGAGCACTTAATATAATCAAACGTGTCCCATTTTATATGATATATTGACCCAAATACCGTTTTATGAGAACATTATTACAAATTCATTTTTATGACACTAACCGCGTGGTCGTTATAGAACATAGAAATTATAGAGCTTGTACTGGACCAAAATTGGCTTTATTTATGTCAGCCAAAATTGGTTAGTTGGTTTGTTTTATTTTAATACTAGCTTAACTTTAACTTCGTCTGCATCACAAAGTGAAGATTCCAATAGTATTATAAGCTCATAAATATGTGCTTATTTACGACATCGCATCAAAATATCTGATATTAAATGTGTTTTTCTACTATATCATGCATGTATTATACATGTAAACCTTCCTCCTGAATTACACTATACAGGATGGATCTGTAACTTTAGCAGGAAGGTGGCCACTGTCTGTTTGTTCTGGCTTCGGACGGGCTGACTTTCAATGGCTGATAGTTTATGTTATAAGGAGTAACTTAGGCTATATTTTTTTTAATTCTCGATGAAGTTCAAGGATGGTATTTACAGCGAGAAAAAATCAAATCGTTGACATTTAATTGAGATTGGCGCAGACGAAGTTGTGCGGGCCCACTAGTATTTTATAAAGATAGATAATATTATTTTTATACTGACTGTATAAGCCGGTTTAAATATCCAGCACGGAAAACAAGCTATCATCGGATCGGGTATGTGGGAGTTGAACCGCACTAAAACCTCCAACCGCTCACATTCAGCGTCCGCACCCCGGCTGGAGCCAGAACCCAGCACGAGGTTTTGTGGCACGACGCAACGCGTTACGCTCTCGGCACACTATCCCGTCGCGCCGCCCCCGGACGCCAAACCGGCAGTAGTCGGCGATACGGCCACCGGCTCTCTCGGCCGGCGGGCTATCCGAAGCCCACGGAATACCCCGCTGGGTCAGAACCAGCGTGGGTCGGGGAGCGCGGTCTACCATCCTCCGGTTACTTTGACGTAAGGGCGTGCTAAGCGAAACACGACACCTTCTTGGGTTCCCGCTCGCACTAATGTGTGTTGGGGACCCGAAACTCTTAAGGGGCCAGATTCCGGGCGAGATCCCGGTTTCGGCCCATCCTACATAGTGATGGCACCTCGACGTCGGCTCCACCTGGATCCGGTGCAGATACCGCCCGAAGCATCCGTGCCCGGTCAGCATCTTTTTTCTTTTTTTTTTATTGCCTCATTGGCAGACGAGCTAACGGGCCACCTGATCGTAAGCGGTTACCGTTGCTGCACCGCCCAAAAGGTGAGGCGTCCTTCGTTTCAACTACCGTACGATTTCTTATTCGCGACGGGAAAGTGTGCCACAGTGCGTAATGCGTCGCGTCACCCGCATAACCCCGTGCTGGGTTCTGGCCTCAGCCGGGGATCGGACGCATCCGGCGATTTCCTCGAACTAAAACAAAAAAAAAGATTTCGTATACGACTGCCGTATCTAAAATTTATAAGCTCTGTCCACCCTTCCGTTCTTATAGCAATAAAATATTTATGATCTGTTGTGTGGAGTGATCGTTAAACTGTAAGTGACCGTATAAATAAGAGAATATATGTAACTATGATGTAGGTAGAGTCCACCTCATGAGTCTACAATAATAACTAGGAAAAGAGAAAACGACCGACTTCCATTTCTCAAGCATAGCCCAAAAACTACCAATCTGATTTTTATATCCAAAGTATCTGCTTCGTAACAAAAAAAGTGTCATTCAAATCGGTTCAAATAGAAAAGAAAAACACATAAAAACGCGTTACAATGCAATAATATGATAACATAGAGCTGATTTGATGATAGATTCGGAAGGTGTCCGTAGGAACTCTTGACACTCTACTGCTACATGATATCCAGGATCTTAGAAGCTTTATCTTAACTCGCAAGATTTCACCCGAACTAACATATTTAAACTAGCACATAGTTACATCCAGTGCAAGTTAATATAAAGCTTGTAAAATTGTAAATTAATTAACCACTTTATCTTTGTTCCAGAGATCTGCAAGGCAACAACATCAGCATCGTTTTCCAGAGCGATTTTCAGAACCTGAAGGAACTAAAAGTTTTGTAAGTAAAATATCTACATTATTTTATATCTACATTTTACTCAATTTAGACCATAAGAACAACATTATCATCATTCCCAATAGTATTCCCAAAAAGATTCCCATTTTGTTGGGGCTTTCTACCTTTTTTATATAGGGATCTGTTTAGCCCCGCTACTAAGCAGCCAGGTCTGCAATTCCGAGTTGGGGTATAGCAATAGAACTATGGACCAAGTTTTCAGCTTGACTCAAATATAGGGTGGGCGATCTAACGTTTGCATTTTGAACTACTGTTTATTTAGAGAATGACAGCTCAAATGTCATTCAATTTGTGTTCATAATTTAGTTAAAGGTTTGACATTTACGAAATGGGACGCTATACGCTTGAACAAAATTGGGAAACAAAGAGTTACGGTTTGGTGTGGGTTTTGGTCCGGCGGCATCATTAGAAAATGAGCAAGGAGCCGCCGTTACGGTCAATGGCGAGCGTTACCGTGCCATGTTCAACGAATTGAAGAGTATGACATGGACGACATTTGGTTTCAACAGGATGGCGTAACATGCCACACAGTCAACATGACACTCGAACCTTCGATCGTTCGATTCAAAATGCAAACTTTATATACCCCTTACTTAAAAAAAAATTGGCACTAACTCTCGGGCTATTTATAACAATCATGTACCAACATTAAAAATTCGCCTTATATCTTATGTTTTGTTACAGACAACTATCTGAAAATCAGATACACACCATCGAGAGAGATGCCTTCTTGGAGCTGACATCACTTGAACGACTGTGAGTAGAATATTTGTTTTTTTTTTCAAAGATAAACCGATAAAATAATCTCATGTATAATCCTAAAAAGGGAGATGATAGGTTCTTCAAATACGCAAAGCAAAATTAATCATTTTAAGAAGTCGAATAGCCTTAATTCACTGAATTTTTGCATTCGGCTTATACGACTACAACAATATGCCAAATGGCATTGAGAAACACCCCGAGTACTTAACTCAGAATTTTTGCCTCAAACCAGGGTTTTTCACATCAGGAAGTTCTGGAATGTTCTGGAAAGTGAAATTTGGAATATTTAGACGCCGTATTAATTCCAGTATGTCAAATAAATGTATTTATTACAGGAAAATGAACAATAACCATTTGGGAACGTTAGCAGACGGCCTATTTATAAGACTAAGACACCTCCAGAGATTGTGAGTTGTACCCTAAAATGGTGTGGTCCAACTAAGCTTTAAAGTAACCAAAAATGGCTTCACCCTATCTCCTGGCTTCATGTGGTTATTGTGCATTTAGATTCTCCATCTAGGATAATTCTTGTGGTTTAACAACGCTTGTCAGTCAGGGGTGAAAATTTTGTAAAAATAAATGTGAAGTAACTTGCTTTAGTCAGGGGTGTCCAAAATAAGGTCTACGGGTCAAATCTGGACATTTTTAGAGGTATTTTAAATGAGTAAGGTTTTATTTACATGCTTGCTAAATGAAACGACTTAAATGATGATCTAGAAAATGCAAACAACAATTAAGAAAAAAAGACATCCAAATCGGTCCATTTACGCCTCAAAATATTGGCCTCAAAATCATGCTGATTATATTTATTGCCTTCACACTTCCAACTTTGGAGACCCCTGACCCCTTTATTGGCTACATAAGTCAATGTACCGACTAATGGTAAGTGGTCACCGTTTCATGCTTCGTCCTTATTATTTAGTACTAGCGCAAGTTACTGAACATTACAACTGTCCTTCGTCTGTCTTGACTAACATTTAAAAAAGAGTATAGCTTCATTTTGTAAATAATTCGGGTATTTCGGGTCTCTATGAAAACTTTTCATTAATGCTAGACTAGGCTAGATGTCTGTTATGGCTAGATTTTAAGCTAGATAAGAATTTATAATAATTATGTTTTTTGACAAAGTCAAATGTTTTCAAAGTTGATGTGACATACATTTTCTTTTTTTGTTCGTGTAACATATTATTATTGGCATCATTCCAACAACCCATGTAAACAATTAATTAATATTGTGATTGATATTATGACCCTATCAGGTCCTCACGATACAGGCCAGGCCTAGTGTGAGGACTACTGGAAACATATTATTTGTACAATAGTTTTGTAAGACGAAAGTGATGTTACCGTATTGTTAGAAAATGTACTTTCTCTTTTGTATTTATACTCTCATTTAACTTTATTACAAACTAATTTTTTCATGTGTAAACAAATAATAAATAAATAAAAAAAATTTGAATGTCAAGATAAAATAAGTATTACCACCAGTTCGCTAAAATTACGCCTCCGTCCTGAGAAGAACCAAAAGAAAAAAATCCTGGGAATGTTTTTTTAAAGGTCATAAGCGTCATAAGGATATGAGGAACTTGGGCTCTGAAGAGGGGAAGGTCTTTGGAGGAAACCTGAACCCAGGAATGGGCAGTAATGGGTTGCTACAGTACAGTACAGCTTGGTTTTTTACAAGCTTTATATTAACTTGCATTGAATGTAACCATATAGCTATATAATATGTGAGTTCGTGGTAATAGTCGTGGTGGGGTAGTGGTCGAAGCGCGTCCTTCCGAACGGGAGGTCGCGGGTCCAAATCCGGCCGGCTTGTACCTTTAAATCTAAATGTGAAAAAGATTTATGTGCAATTTTTCACAACACCACTGGCTAAAAACGGTGAAGGAAAACATCGTGAGGAAACCTGCATGTCGGAAAAGGGTTCTAAAAATCCTTTGAAGATATGTGAAGTCCCCAACTTTGCAAGCGTGGTGGACTATGCCTAATCCCTCTTCTGAGGAGACCTGAGCCCAACAGTGGACAGTAATGTGTTGGTACAGAATACAGGATGTAAGTTCGGGTGGAATCTTCCAAGTTAAATTTGATAAAATTCCCGGTTTCCGACTGAGCTGACATTTTGTACGTAGATGTATATCGCGTGACAATGCAATAATATGACATAATGGCGCTGATCTGATGATGGAGTCAGAAGGAACTCCTGTACTAAACAAGATAGACCTGTCGTGTTTGTGCTCGTTTTACTTGTCTACTAACACTCTACTGATACGTGATATCTTAAAAGCTTGTATTTAAAGTTTACTTTAAAATAAATTATTCTTTTGGTAAATAATTACAACTGTAAACAAATTTAAATTCAAGCAACTGTCCCGGCAGCCATCTTGAGACAGGAAATTATAGATTTCATAATAACATTAAATGTTCAATTTGAACGTGACGAGGCACCTAGTGATGGGATTAACTCGATAATACCCACGATAATTCAATTGATTCAATGAATCTTTTCATTTGGTTCGTGATGTGTAATGCGACTGGCGAGTTTGGTTTTTGGCACGATTCTTTTAAGCTGTTTTTTTGTTGCTTTTCATTGACAAATGTTAAGGATACTGCGAATTGTGTACGAGTGGTAGCTTTTTGACATCAACAAAAATGAGCATATCATCAATGTTGAAAATAAAGTATATCATTTCAATAAAAACAAAAATGTCGTGGTGGGGTAGGTGGGGTTTCACACCGGCTTGTACCTCTAAAACTTAATGTAAAAACGGTATGTTTGCACAACACCACAGGCTAAAAGCGGTGGAGGAAAACAGCGATAGGAAACCTGTAAATTGGAAAGAGATTCTAAAAATACTTCGAAAATATGTGAAGTCCCCAACAAGCAAGAGCAATCAAGCCTACTAAAGATAATTTAAACCTATGAATACAGTTTTTTATTGCCTTGTAGGCAGACGAGCTAACGGGCCACCTGATCGTAACTGGTTACCGTTGCTCATGAACCTCAATGTCAGGAGACACTGCGGGGCCGCCTACCTTTAAAGGCTTTCTTCAAACCTTGTTTTCTTTCCGAAAATAGATTTTTTTAAGGAAATTATCTAAAATCTCTATTTGAAGGTACCTTGGAGGGGACGTTTCAAAATTCCATGCGGTTCAACTTACAATTAATACTCCTAAATTAGTTAACTATATCAATCTATACTAATATTATAAATAGAAAAGATTTGTATTTTTGTATGTAACGAATAAACTCAAAAAGTACTGGACTGATTTTGATAATTCTTTCACCGTTCGATAGTTACATTATCCACGACTAGCATAAGCTATATTTTATTTTCAATAAAATTAGGGATCCGTATGAAAATATCGAATATTGGTGACGCAGGCTAAGTATCACAAGTCATCTAGTTTAATAAAAAAACTAAAGTAAAACACATAAAAAAAATCAACAAGAAATAACAACGTCCTTTTCCCATCACTATTATTACCGCCGAATCTTGTTCCAATCGTCAGACATGATGTATGACCATGTGAAAGGACGGACTTCCTATTGCGCATCACTAGCCCTTAGGCCCTAAATTTTATTAGCCTAGTAGTTAAGCGCGGTTTCGGCTGCATTTTTACAAGCTTTATATTAACTTGCACTGGATGTAACTATGTATCTTGCGAGTTAAATTTTACAAACTTCCCGGTTTCCGATTGAGCTGACATTTTGCACGCAGATGTATATCGCGTGACAATGCAATAATATGACAAATGATCTGATGATGGAGTCGGAAGATGGTCATAGGAACTCCTGTACTAAACAAGATAGACCCGTCGTGTTTGTGCTCGTTTTACTTGTCTACTAGCACTCTACTGATACATGATATACAGGATCTTAAAATATTGCATTTCAATAATTTTTTGGAGCTGTATAGTATTCACGCAGACAACATCGCGTTCATCTTTTTTTTTCAGTTGCAGGAAATCACCGGACTCCCACATACCCCGCCCGCCCGAGTTGAACCGCACTAAAACCTCCAACTGCTCACACTCAGCGTCCGAACCCCGGCTGAGGCCAGAACCCAGCACGGGGTTTGGAGGGACGGCGCGACGCGTTACGGCACTCTTTCCCGTCGCTCCGTCCCCATCGCGTTCATCTAGCAGCTTCATGTGCGACGGGAAAGAGTGCCTCGGGCGTAACGCATCGCGCCGTCCCTCATAACCCCGTGCTGGGTTCTGGCCTCAGCCGGGGATCCGGTGATTTCCTCCAACTAAATTTTTTTTTTTTATTGCAAGGTAGATAAACGAGCATACGGCCCACCTGATGGTAAGCGGTCACCGTCGCTCATGAACCTCTGCAATGCCAGGGCAAAGAGTGTACCTTAAAATTTAGAATTTTGTTCATACATTATTATTTTTAGTTCAGAATGTGTGTGAAACCATGCGTGGACTTTGAAAGCGCTCTGCATCTCGCTTTACTGCACTTCAAAAGAAACAAAGCTTTCGTTTGTACGGAACTTTATTCAAGAAACGGTTTTTGAAATACAAACCAGGGACTATTATAATTTCAAGCTTTTTCTAGACTGTTCATTTTCACAAAAATGCAACCTACTTACATTTTTACACACAGAATATACAAGAATAGCTTAAAAACTATTTGGCATATGTTTACCAAATTGTAACGAGACTAAATCAAAAACATTATCTATCAAACAAAGAAAGAATCATCGAAATCGGTCCTCACAGAAAAAAGATATGCCAACCCGAACAATATGCTCATTGAGTTGAGTTCATACTTTAATGCTATTCTTCGGGCCATGTTGGTGTCCCACAGGAACGAAACCTTTGTATGTATCACAGAATAAACTAAACAGAATAAAAGCTGATGTATATACGTTTATTATTGGAACGAAGTTCCTTATCGCGCGTTATCGAAAGGGCAACTTTTTCATAAGAATTTCCGTGGTAGTTACATCCAATGCAAGTTAATATAAAGCTTGTACAAGTCTCTCATTGTAAAGGTTTATTCTGTCAATTATTCTGTGTCTATGTAGGTCTCTATATATCTGTCAATAGGATTTAATAAGAAAGAAAGGAACAATAACTTTTTATTGAAATTTGGGGCGTGCGTTGAGAAAACACTTTTGTAGGGTTACCAATAAATGTATTTTTGACCGACTTCCAGAAAGGAGGAGGTGCTCAAAACGCCTACTTTTTGTTTTAGATGATTATCGCTAGATGACGCTGTGATCAAAATGTTTTATTAAGTTATAATAATTATGTAGTTAGTTAAGTCGTGGTAGCCGAGTGGTTGAAGCGCTTCCTTCCGAACGGGAGGTCGCGGGTTCGAGGGCGGCTTGTACCTCTAAATCTAAATGTTAAATAGATTTATGTGCAATTTTTCACAACACCACTGGCTAAAAACGGTGAAGGAAAACATTGTGAGGAAACCTGCATGTCGGAAAAGGATTCTAAAAATCCTTTGAAGATATGTGAAGTCCCCAATGGACTGGGCAAGCGTGGTGGACTATGCCTAATCCCTCTTCTGAGGAGACCTGAGCCCAGCAGTGGGCAGTATTAGAAAATAGTAGTTACTTTCTATATTGCTAAAAAACACAGACGATTTGATATTTTCGTCTTTTTGAGAAGTCGGTCAAAAATAAACAATTCAATTTTTAATAATAACACAAAACTACCAATCAGACCTTTATTAAATTTACATAAGATTATCTACAAAATGTCTGCTTTCTATCAAAAAAGAATTATCGAAATTGGTTCATATAGAACAGCAATACGTAGTAGTAAAGCGTACTTTTGCGATCTTAAAACGGTTAATGTATATCACTACATAGTATAAAACAAATTAGTTATGAAATGAAATGAAATACTTTATTTTCAACATTGATGACGTACTCATTCTTGTTGACGTCAAAAGTTACAAGCTACCACCAGTTCGGACACAAAAAATAATAATTATAACCACCGTCCTGAGAAGAACTGGCAAGAAACTCAGCGGGCATGTCTTTTTTCATCATATTATTATAGTTCTTGGCAAGCACAGCCCTATATTCTAAGGACCCCTCCTTTAATATTGCAATGCCCTTTGTAAAGGTACTGCCCTCAAGGGACAAGCCAGCACTCCGTACACTTTATTAGAAATTGAACACGCCGCCATTTTGGCATATTTCTCCTTGTTAAGAGGTGTTTTTCGCAATGGGATGAAAAATAGTTGCATATCTTTTTTTTAGATGAACCGATTTCGATCATTTTTAATTTATTTGAAAGCTGATTTAGTTACGCTGTTGTTTGCGTGATATCTTTTTTAGATGAACCGATTTCGATCATTTTTATTTTATTTGAAAGGTGTCATAGTTAAGCTATTTTTCATAATTTTGTTTGCGTTGTATCTTTTTTCTGGGTGGACCGATTTTGATGAATCTTTTCGTGTTCCATAGTTCAAACTAGTCTTACTATTTCATTATCACACACTGAATCTTCTTCTTCCTGTGCCATCTTCTATCGGAGGTCGGCGATCATTAAGGTGATCTGTACTTTTGACAAGTCAAGGTGGCCGAGTGGTCGAAGCGCGTCCTTCCGTACGGGAGGTCGCGGGTTCAAATCCGGCCGGCTTGTACCTCTAAATCTAGATGTGAAAAAGATTTATGTGCAATTTTTCACAACACCACTGGCTAAAAAGTACTAAAAACGGTGAAGGAAAACATTGTGAGGAAACCTGCATGTCGGAAAAGAATTCTAAAAATCCTTTGAAGACATGTGAAGTCCCCAATCCGCACTGGGCAAGCGTGGTGGACTTTGCCTAATCCCTCTTCTGAGGAGACCTGAGCCCAACAGTGGGCAGTAATGGGTTGGTACAGGTACTTTTGACACAGCAGCGCGAAACAAAGCACGACTGCTTTTGTTGAACCACTGGCGCAAGTTCTTCAGCCAAGATGTTCTCCTTCTACCTACAGCTCTCTTCCCCTGGATCTTGCCCTGTACTATCAAATGCAGCAAATCGTACTTCGGGCTTCTCATGATATGCCCCAGATACTCCAATTTCCTTCTTTTGATGGACAGCAGTTGTTTTGACTGAATAAAATAAACTAGTCATATTTTTCTTTGCCAAATATATTCTTCAGATTGAAAATTACATATGTATGTTTATATGTGTATAACGTAATAAATACATATTACCTCCCTCCCCCCGAGTTTTTATGATAACGATTATGTGTTGTACACACGAACGCTTTTACACTGATAACAAACAAACAAATATACAGGGTGATTTTTTAAAGAAGGTACATATTGCAGGAGGGAGATGAGTACTCTGTTCTAATACGGAATATTACAAAAAATAGGTATTTTTTTTTAAATATAAATTTGACAAAACTACCTTAAACATAAACAATTTCAGCTAAAAGAGTGTTGACTAACGACCTCTAGTAATCTCGCGCATCCCACACCTTCGCCACACCCATCACCTGTCGAAAACTAAAAAATCACCCTGTATATTATACTTTTATTTAAAACGAGTTACCGGAGCGCTAAGACATGTCCCTCTTTAAACGAGGTGTAAGAACTGTCCTGTATAGTAGTGGATAACGGGATTCCAACATCTCCCTTCTATCACCGTACCACCCGGCGTCGAGGTGGAGTTCATGTCTACTATATGCAACTGCAATTTCAGGAATTATTTTTCGGAACGCACCATCCGACTATGGAATGAGCTCTAGTTATAAACTTCAGACACTCGCGGTTTTCTATATTTTCGCGGAGTTCCAGTGGTACTACCCAAAAGCGAACGAGTGCGAGGGTAGACAGATTTGTTTGCTCTTAAATCGACCCGCAGTATCCAGTCTTCTCGTGATCATGACGTTTGCAACAACGTTGAAATATCAAGACAACTCAATTAATTATATATCGTGGTAAGAACCCGTTAAAAATGCATCAGCTCTAGTTGTTTGCCCAGCGCTATGACTTGTCCTTCTTCAAACGAGGGTTGAAGAAAGTTGTTAAAGATAGGTCGTGTGTGGTGACCTGGCAGTGTCTGACATTGCAGATTTCCATGAGCGACGGTAACCATGAATGTAAAAAAAACCCTTCTGCTACATTCAGTGGACACTAGACTGACTCATGATCAGTGGCGTGCATACATATTTAAGTCAGGGTATGCAGAAATATAAATCTGAGTAATTTTCCACATATTTATGTCTTATAATCAATTTAATTTAACTTTTACGCTAAATGTGTGCCAATAATAGTAATGAAAAGTGTGTTTTGATTACAACGTTTAATCGTTTTTTGTTACAATTCTTTAAGCAAATTTGAAATGATAGGGTATGCAGTGCGTATTTGCTTGTATGAACTGCACGCCGCTGCTCGTGGTGGACTATACCTGATCCCTCTACTGAGGAAACCTAAGACCAACACTCCACATTAATGAATTCTTGCAGTACAAAGAATTTTACAATATCTTAGCACAGTATTTCACAGCGAAAATTGAAATAACAAAGTTTTGACTTCAAAGAGTCTCATTAAGCGGCGGTCACTTCCGGCAAGATGGCGGCTTCGTTTCCGGTCGCGTCTCACTCGACGTCTACACGTCATCCGGTGCGGACGTCTTTGCGAACTTCGTTATTGAACTTTCACAAATATTAAACTGGTTCTTGCCACGATTTTTAAAGGAAATTTTTGTTTGAATTTCCTCTGATACTCATTCTGGCTCTTTCGTAAAATACATAAAAAAGATTTATATTTACAAGCTTTTAAGATCCTGGATATCATGTGGCAGTAGATTGCTAGTTAAGACAAGAACGAGTCTAAACGCGATGAGTCCATCTTGTTTCTTTTAGGACTTACTATGGCTATCTTCTGGGGTGTCGCGACGGGAGAGTGTGCCGCAGTGCGTAACGCGTAAATAACCCCGTGCTAGGTTCTAGCGTCAGCCGGGGTTCGGACGCTAAGTGTGAGCGGTTGGAGGTTTTAGTGAGGTTCAACTCCCACATACCCCGTATCCGGCGATTTCCTCCAAATAAAACAAAAAAAAAAATGGCTATCTTCTTGTGTTTCTCTACTAAGTATATCATGAATGTATCATAAACATAAACCTTCCTCTTGAATCTACTACCAAAATCCGTTGAAATATCGAGACCACTCAATTAATTAAATATCGTGGTAAGCACCCGTTGATAATGCTTGAAAGTAAAATTATGTACTGACAACTCGCGGTTTTCTATAATACTTTCATGCAATTTCAACGGGTTCTTACCACGATATTTAATTAATTGAGTTGTCTCGATATTTCGTTGTTGTTGCAAACGTCATGATCACGAGAAGACTGGATACTGCGGGTCGATTTAAGAGCAAACAAATCTGTCTACCCTCGCACTCGTTCGCTTTTGGGTAGTACCACTGGAACTCGGTAAGAACCCGTTGAAAATGCATGAAAGTATTATGTACTTACACTCAGATTACATAATATAACTAATTTAGCTGAGAATCTCAGTAACAAGGCCGTATTATAAGCAATTAATTGTACTAATTAGAGCGAAGTGCCAGTAATAGCGTCGGCGAGGCGACGCCATCTTGGAAAACCACAAAATGGCGGGAATATCTATGCTAATATTATAAAGAGGTTATGTTGTGATAGTAATCTTTGGATCTAGTGAACCGATTTCAATAATTATTCGATAAATAGAAGCTATGTTATTAGTGAGTGTTAGGCTAAAAAATAATTTAAAATTTCATTTTGATCTCGTATTTTTTTAAATGAAAACGACTGACTTCTAGTTTTCCGAAATAGACTTAGTTAAATACTTGTCAGAAGCCGTCAGATTTAAATCAACAACAAACTATCTACTATACCAATAACTATAAAACAATCATTAAAATAGGTTCAATAAATCATGAAATTTTCACCATTCAAAACTTACTTTTTTGAAATACAGCTCCTGAATTCCTTGTTTCATTTTGCAAAATAATTAAATAGGTTTACGATACACGATAACAATCCTCTTTCATAAGAAAAAAGAATCAACCAAACTGGACTGACCACACAATTTAAAATTAAGCAAGAATAAAACCCCATTTCTCTTCCCGTCGCCAGCCAGTCAATACCTCATTGCAAAAAAACAAAGCGACGCCATTTGCATTTTTTCCCGCGCTTCTTAACACAAAATGGCGCCGAAATCCGGAAAACTTTTAGCGTATAAAAGCTTGTCAAGAGCTTAAAGCTTCGGGCACTTAAACGTTTTGTGGCTAGCCAATTTTGGCTTAAGTTTTAGTACGTATTTGGTCTTGAAAACTAGTGATAATCATTTTAACTTTAAGTGTGAAGCACCGTATCAAACAATTGCTAAAAAACTACTAGTGTGAATTTAACTAAATTTAAAATAAATGAGAAAATTATTATTATCGAGCAAAATAATAATTATTGAAATCGTTTAATTAAAAAAAAACATTTTCTCGTCAAAAAATGACATCAATTATTGTGTGTGAACACTCCTAATATATTCTAATACCCAAAGTCATCAAAGTTGGTTAAATTTCCAGCCGATTTTATAAAAACTTAGTCATTTCTCACCAAAATTTCATCATCATTTTGCCCTAAATCCCTAAAATGC
Source organism: Trilocha varians (assembly GCA_030269945.2). Lineage (NCBI taxonomy): Eukaryota > Metazoa > Arthropoda > Insecta > Lepidoptera > Bombycidae > Trilocha > Trilocha varians. Next base: position 6,667,476 of record AP028281.1, read on the forward strand.
CTTAAATTATCGTCTCAGAAGTCCCAGAAACGTATAATATGCCGACAGTAATGCCGGAATAGGGCGCGATCTATTACTGATAAATAATTGATAGCAACTGAGAAATGGGGACCTGGAGACATGGAACTACGAAAACTTGTACTTACTTTGGATGTGGCACATGTCTTAATGTTACAAACAAAATATGCGTAGTGTTTTGATGTTTTCTTCCACCAAAGTCAAAGTCAAATCATTTATTTCAAATTAGATGTGGACACACATACATTTTGAATGTCAAAATTAAAATCAAAAGTTCTACCACCAATTCGCTAAAATTACGCCTCCGTCCTGAGAAGAACCGGCGCAAGAAACTCAGCGGGCATGTCTTTTTTTAATTTAATATGTTTTTTTTTTCTTTTTTTTAAATATTGTTTTACAATATTTTTGTTTTTAACAAATGTATCACCGTTTTTAACAGTGGTGTTATAATATCCACTCAACTGGGATCGGAAACAAAATTGGTTTGTTTACTGTTGCCAAGTCTGTGGCAGGAGCCAAAATTGAGCACAGTTCTAAAACTTATTTTGTTGACATTTTTTAATCGTCTCATATTTTACGGAGAAAATATATTTTCGCTGAAAATGCAATACAGCGTCGTTTAGTAATAAAGATTTACAAAAATGTAAGGTTTAATCTAAATTAAAAATTATTGGAAAAAAATGTTTTTAAAATAAGGCTCAAACGCGGTAGTGACTCCGAACGAAGTCCCCAGTTTCGCCATCTAGCGAATAGTGACGTTCCCAGTTGAGTGGATATGGGCCATAAATATTTTACAAATTAGGTACCTACATTGTTTTTTTTCTTTTAAGCCTTGTATGTTTCTTTTTTATTGAAAATAAGGTATGTCTATGATTTAGGGATACAAGCCGATTCCAAACCGCGACCTCCCGGACTAAAAGCATCAACCACTAACCCACCACGATTATTTATTTACAAACAAGAAAAAATCAATGCTAATTGTATTAAAAAAATAATTAATTCCGACTGACTCTCATTACAAGCTTTATATTAACTTGCACTGGGAGTAACTATGTAAGTTTGGATGGAATCTTGTGAGTTACATTCGACAAACTTCCTGGTTTCCGATTGAGCTGACATTTTGCACGCAGATGTACATCGCGTGACAATGCAATAATATGACAAAATGTCGCTGACCTGATGATGGAGTCGGAAGGTGGTCATAGGAACTCCTGTACTAAACAAGATAGACCCGTCGTGTTTTCTTTAAAATAAATTATTTTTAAAATAGCACACTTTTAAAAGTTTCCAAACTAACATCACGTCGTGCCCAATTTTGGCTCTTACCACAAATTTGACCAATTTTGACGCCCAGTTCCCAGTTGAGTTACCCTCCAAATTTTCGCAGCTCTGTACACCAATTTCAATGGGAATTTCCGGTAAATATTTGATAGACGAAACTTCAAAGACATTTAGTAGCCTTCGAAGTATTACTGGGTCAGAGTTCAATACAAACTTAGCTCGGGGATATAATCTAAACCGACTTCTAAAAGGAGTATTTGTATTTTAAGCAACTTCCAAAAAGAAGGAGGGCCGGCCTCGGGATGTATCCCGGGATCTGGCCCCCTAAGAGTACCGGGTCCACCAACACCGGACCCGAGGGGTGCTGCGCTAGGTCTCAGCGCGCATTCTATGTACCAACTACCGGGGGATGGTAAGCCGCGCTCCCCGACCCAGACTGGTCCTGACCCGGCCTGAGCCGAGGGGGACCTTTCATCACGCGGCCCCATCTCGGCGAGCTTTTGGCCCGCCTACCGAGGGAGCCGGTGGTCGTTTCAGCGACGACTGCCGGTTCGACGTCCGGGGGTGACGGGGCGATACGTGAGCGACAATCGCGAACGCGTCCTGTCACCCCTACCAGATCCGATGTCGAGCGCGAGCGGCGGGAGGTTTTAGTGCGGTTCAACCCCCGAGTGAGTGAGTGGAAGTCGATTTCCAAAAAAAAAAAGCTACTCAATTTGTCTGTATTTTTTGGTTGTTACTTCATAAGTTTGGATGGACCGATTTGAATGATTCTGGTGTCAAATTAAAGGTATCGAACAAGTACTTTGGACCTGTGTTTGTGAATGTGCAAGATTTCAATGGAAATGAAATGAAATGAAATGGATGAAAATGGAAGTATGACGTTTTCATGTTTGAAATAAATTATTACGTCTACGTTACATTAGAAATTCTAGCTGATGTATACTTCAATGCTAATTCTGTATGGATGGTAACTCTAGGTACACTGAACCAATTTTGATATTTTTTTAATCACCAAAAACCTACAATATTAGTGTTTCAGGCTATATTTTTGAAGGTTCAGGCAACTCTGTTATAAATAGCCTTATGTTTGTAAAACTGCAATTGGACAACATAAATCGCTAGAAACCTTAAAAATTATTTATGACATTAAAATGCTAGGTGATGGTATATGAAACGTGTAACTAACATCATGTAAATAAAGCTAATCCCTGCAGTAACCTAATTTATAGAATTGTTAAAACCTAGTAGCAACCGGCGATCAACGACCAGAAACCATCTGACCCCAACCGTCCACTTCTGACCCCAAATGTCAACTTCTGACTCCAAACGTCCACTTCTGACCCCAAATGTCCACTTCATATTGTTAACTGACTGTGAAAGCCCACGTAAAACTTGAAACTCAAAAAAAAACTTTTAGTAAATAAGGTTGAGCAAAAGTAGAAAAAATCTTTTCATTTTGATTTGTAACTAATGACGATGAAAATTAAATGTAAATTTTACATAAAAAATATCAATTTTCTGTTTATCTACGTTAAAAACAAGACTGAACTTAACAAGTTTATTTTATTTTATTTTTATACCAATAATTCCTAATCGTCTTCTCTTCAAAAAGCAACCATAAAACCTCAACAACCAACGAACCTAATCAACAACCAGAAGTGGACGGTTTCCCTTCAATATTTAACCGAAACCTGTGACTTCTAGGGACTTGAGTCGAAACGAGCTGACCGCAATCAGCCGACGAACCTTCAGGGGCCTGACTGCGCTGAAGAGTCTCCACCTGGATGGAAACCAGCTCAAATGTATTGATGAGAAAGCTCTTGAAAACCTGAAGAGTTTGGAAGTACTGTAAGTCAAGTTTTCTTGAAATAAAATAGTTTATTTTCCTACATCATAGATGATTATACTTGTTAACCCTTAAATGGACGATTTTTGTTTCACGTTTTAAAAAATATATTTGTGTAATGGACATGTATTACTGTCTAGGAAAAATGAGTAAAAAAACTAGACATGAATTTACTATGATTTTTATTAAAGTACAACATTCGTTCAGAAATAAGAACTAGCTGTCAAAATTAACAAAAAATTTAATAGAAGCTTAATTTTATCGATGATGTTTAGTATGTTGTTTAAAAACAACAATGGCCATTTAAGGGTTAACATTATTTTATTGCATGATAGATAAACAAGCCTACGGCCCACCTGATGGTAAGCGGTCACCGTTGCTCATGAGTCTCTGCAATGTCAGGGCAATAAGAGGTCGTTATCTATCACCTAATTCGTGGTGGGGTAGTGGTCGAAGCGCTTCCTTCCGTACGTGAGGTCGCGGGTTCAAATCCGGCCGGCTTGTACCTCTAAATCTAAAATGTGAAAAAGATTTATGTTCAATTTTTCACAACACCACTAACTAAAAACGGTGACGGAAAACATCGTGAGGAAACCTGCATGTCGGAAAAGGGTTCTAAAAATCCTTTGAAGATATGTGAAGTCTCCAATCCGCACTGGGCAAACAGTGGGCAGTAATGGGTTGGTACTATTGTATTCAATACAATACAATTCTATCACCTACCTATACAGGACTTTTCTTAAACCTAAGTTTCGTATCAAAGATTTAAGTATACATAAGGATATATTGTCAGAGTAACTTTGTTTTATATTAGTGCTATTTATTTCCACAGAACTCTAAACAACAACAATTTGACATACCTCTCCCTGGAGCCGGTGACAGTCTCACGACTAAACACGCTGCGACTGAGCGACAACCCGGTGGTCTGTGATTGCCGTGTTGCACGTTTGTCGACGGCTGTGAGGTCTGCTGGTATTATGGGTGTGGGGGCAAGGTAAGTAACAGTGACGAAGGGTTTCTATTACTATCGTAGGCGCAGTGTATGAGTCCACATTTACTTTCAATTGCTTTCGAATGTTGGTCTTTAATAGTACAGGGTGGGCAATCTAATGTTTGCATTTTGAACTAATGTTTATTAAGACAGCTCAAATGTCATTCAATTTGTGTTCATAATTTAGTTAAAGGTTTGACATTTACGAAATGGGACGCTATACGCTTGAACAAAATTGGGGAATATTGAAAAGTTACTTCCAAAGTGGTGAGTCTTCAGTCCAAACTGTAAGAAATGTGAAATCTTTTCAGATGAAGCCCTTTTTCACCTCGGAGGCTATGTCAATAAGCAAAATTGTCGCATCTGGGGGTCGGAAATTCCATACGTCACCATTGAGAAGCCAATGCACCCACAAAGAGTTACGGTTTGGTGTGGGTTTTGGTCCGCCGCCATCATTGGGAAAATGAGCAAGGAGCCGCCGTTACGGTCAATGGCGAGCGTTACCATGCCATGCTCAACGAATTTTTGTTTCCAAAAGTTGAAGAGTATGACATGGACGACATTTGGTTTCAATAGGATGGCGCAACATGCCACACAGCCAACATGACAGTCGAACTTTTGAAAAATGTAAACTTTATATGGCCCACCCCTTATTTGTCCTAAATATAATTTAGGTATTCGAATATTAACGAAAGACCCCTAGAACAAGCCAGTCTCGTTGATGATCTGTTGTTAAAACGTAGTTCTATTTACTAACATACTTCTCCAGAGATCTTTTAACAAAGAGTCATGTATTTCAGATGTCAAGCCCCAGCTGCCTTGCGAGGTTCCCTTCTCACGGATTTGGAGGCTCATGAACTGGTCTGCACTGGTAAGTACTATTGATATGAGGCAGAAGAGCTAACGAGCCACTTGATGAACTATGCCGTATAAGAGGGTTTACTCTTTTCAAGAGACCTGAGCCCAGCAATGGGCAGAGCAGTACAGTTAAAGTCATTAGATCGTCCGCAACGACTTGGTTTCCTTCAAATTCATTAAAAATAGGTCTTAAGAGTAGATTACTTATGGACAGTGTTACCTGACATTGCAGAGGATCATGAACGGCGGTAACACTGACACAACCAGCCCAGTTTTTTTCTTGTGACAACCCATTACTGCCCAACGCTGGGCTCAGGTCTCATCGGTAGAGGGATCATGTATAGTCCATCACACAAACAAAATGTGGATTTGGGACTTAACATATCAGAAGAAGGATTTTTAGAATCTTTTTCCAATAGTTTTCCTCGCGATGTTTTCCTTCACCGTTTTTAACTAAAGCAAACCTTGGTCAATTCCTCTACAGGTCCTACTACAGCATCTCCTGGTGAATGTTCAGCAGAGCCTCGTTGTCCACCACCCTGCCGGTGTACTCCTGAGGGGATAGTGGATTGTCGGGAGAAGATGCTGTCGGAGTTACCGCCTACCATCCCTCATAGAGCCACTGAGATGTAAGTATTGTCCATAGACTGATGACCATCGACATTTTTTTTGAGTTGGAGGAAATCGCCGTATATCCCACCCATATGTGGGAGTTGAACCGCACTAAAACCTCCAAAGCTCACACTCAGTCCGAACTCCAGCTGAGGCCAGAACCCAGCACGGGGCTATGCGGGACGGTGCGACGCGTTACTCACTCGGCACTCTTTCCCGTCACTTGGCCCCCGCACGCTGAACTCTCGGTCAGCGACGGGACCGCGTGTCATCCTCCCACGGAATACCCGCTGGGTCAGAACCCTCTCTCTCACACGCTCCGCCGCCCTCTTCTGCAAGATGGTGGACGTTATCTATCACTTTGTCTATTAAAATGTCTGTTCAATCTACCTCTTTCTAGCCGTTTAGAACAGAACGAGATAGCAGAGGTAGGCAGTGGGGCCTTCTCATCTATAAAGAGGGTCACAAGGATAGATCTCTCCAATAACAAAATAACGAAAATCGCTGCCGATTCGTTCCAAGGACTTGTTCATTTGACATCACTGTAAGTATTTTAATAACTGTACCTATTTATTTAAGATCAAATAAGTATTTTTTGATAGTTATGTGTTTAAAAATATGTTTTTTTACGGACAAGTTGTCACGATTTACTGTACGTTTTCTATATGAACCGATTTCGATGATTATTTTTTGTTAGAAAGCAGTCACTTCGGACATTATCTCGTATAAATTTGATAAAGATCTGACTGGTAGTTTTTGTGCTATGATTGAGAAATGGAAGTCGGTCGTTTTAATTTTTGTAATTAAAATATTGTTTTATTATTTTTCAGGGTTTTGTACGGAAACAAAATTAAAGATTTACCTTCAGGAGTATTCCATGGACTAGGATCTTTACAATTACTGTAAGTAACTAGCTGACCCGCGCAACTTCGTCTGCGTTACAAAGGGGTTCAAACAGTACTCGCTATGCCGTCGAGTTATTATTTGCGCGGCCCGCAGTGCCCCACATATTCATTGCGTTTTATACTCGTAATAACTTCTAAACGAAAAGTCCGATTGGAATAAAACAAAAAGTAATTTCCTTCTACATTAGTACTCTTGATAATATAATACTTAATTTGGATAAGGGTTAATATAATGATACTCATTTAACGTTAAATTAAATGTTGGGACGAAATATTATTTTCATAACCATAAAAGCGGTTATTGTGACTAAACTATGATAGTTAGATATATGCTGTCGCGGACTTTTGTTTGTCTTACTAAGACCTAAAAACCCGTAGTACATCATTATGTTCTATAGTCAATAGTTTTAGCAGCGTACGCATAAATAGGTTCTCGATATTACACCTTTCTTACTAATTCGATATTTTCATACGGATCCCTATTTTTTTTCAAAATAAAATATAGCCTATAACCTTCCTCGATAAATGGACATTCCAACAGTGAAAGAATTTTTGAAATCGGACCAGTAGATCCTGAGATTAGCGCGTTCAAACAAACAAACAAACAAACTCTTCAGCTTTATAATATTAGTATAGATTAATGGGTGTAAAGACAAACTTCTCGGTTTCCGATTGAGCTTGACATTTTGTATATCGCGTGACAATACAATAATATGACAAAATGTCGTTGATCTGATGATGGAGTCGGAAGGTGGTCATAGGAACTCCTGTACTAAACAAGATAGACCCGTCGTGTTTGTGCTCGTTTTACTTGTATTAGAATCCGTTGCGTAGTTTCAAAGATTTAATCATACATAAAGACAGACAGCGTGAAGTGACTTTGTTTTATATTTAGTGATGAAATGTGCTACAATTATTGTATATTTATCTCAGGTTATTGAATTCAAATGAAATAACATGCGTTAAGAAAGACACGTTCCGCGATTTGGAGAATTTGAAATTATTGTAAGTATGCTAAATATTATTCTCTGTTTCCTACTTGACATTAAATGTCGAAGTGTTGTGTGTGTAACCTAATTGTTTGTAAACCTTGTAACCAACCCATTACTGCCCACTGTTGGGCTCAGGTCTCCTCAGAAGAGGGATTAGGCATATTTATATAGAGGGATAAAGTATTTCATTTCATTTCCTCACGATGTTTTCCTTCACCGTTTTTAGTCAGTGGTTTTGTGAAAAATTGCACGTAAATCTTTTTCACATTTAGATTTAGAGGTACAAGCCGGTGTGAACCCGCGACCTCTCGTACGGAAGGACGCGCTTCGACCACTACCCCACCACGACTTATATAAATATTAATCCTGCACGCGATTTGATATTTAAAACTGTTTTTTTAAATGTTGAATTTGTTAAAAATCAGAAAAAAATCCCTCCCTTGGGAAAAAGTTTGAGAAAAGCCTGTTACTATTATTTAATTTTATTTATTTACAGATCTTTATACGATAATAATATTCGATCTCTGCCAAACGGAACTTTTGACGCATTAACGGGAATACAGACTTTGTAAGTATTTAAATTATTTAATCTTTACATTAACTTGCACTGGATGTAACTATGTAAGTTCGGATGGTATATTGCGAGTTGAATTGGACAAACTTTTCGTTTTCTGAATGATCTGAAATTTTGGCGCGCAAATGTATATAGGGTGATAATACAATTATTGTATTGTCATTCATACCATCCAGCTCCATGATACTATGGTGGTCATAGGAACTCCTGTACTAAACAAGATAGACCCGTCGTGTTTGGGCTCGTTTTACTTGTCTAGCACTCTACTTCTATGTAATAATACAAAAAAGACATGCCCGCTGAGTTTGTTGCCAGTTCTTCTCAGGACGGTGGCTATAATTATAATTGTTTGTGACCGAACTGGTGGTAGCCTTTAACTTTTGACGTCAACAAGAATGAGCACGTCATCTATGTTGAAAACAAAGTATTTTATTTCATTTCAATATGATAAGAGTTTTCTTAAAAATATTATTTAACCAGCTAACCCGCGGAACTTTGGTTGCGTTACAAAGGGAGACAATATATACTATAGCCTTTCTTGATAAATGGTTTTTCCAAAACTGAATGAATTTTGAAATAGAACCAGTAGTTTCGGAGCCTATATTATACAGGGTGTTGGTGCCCGGTGAAACAATATTTTGAGGGCTTAATCTATATCACATTTCAAATCAAATAAACACATACTTTTGAAACGGAGATGATCACTTTATTTTCCCATACAAAGTTGAAAAATTATTATTTTGTATTATTTTTGACATCCCTATCCTGACCTACATTCAGCGTGCTATATCTATTTTCACGAACACAGGCGCATGTATCCTGTTTAGAATGTGATTTTTGTCCCGTATATTATTACAATGTTCTATGATACAGGAGGTGACTAGCCGGCTTAAGTCTTTAGCTGTTGGTGTAGGTTGGTACGGTAGGGTTGATCACGCACTAATTAACACGTAGTTTTGATTAGTTATAACTTATGATATATTATGCCTAGAAAACTCAGACTTGGTGGATGGCTTCCACATCAAGTATACTATTTGCTGTGAAAGTATTGTTTCATCGGATTTTAACACCCTGTATAGAAGCCCGAGTGGATTGTTTTCATGCCACCATTCGAAAACGATGCTCTGCAGAGTGCAGGACAGTCCAAACAGCATTATGGCGATGATAGCCCAACGTTACGACTCACCATACATAGCACATTGCGTGGTGCTCATGTGGGACGAGTCGAATGGAAGCGTGGCCTATGATATATTGCTTAGGCCACGTTCTGTTATGTTGTCACTAACACTTAGATTGAGACTTACTAACACTTTTATGTATTGTAAAATGGGGCCCTAGTAGCCACTATGTTTAAAACTAAATAAATAAATAAAAAATATTCGAGACAAACAAACAAACCTCTTTATAATATTAACTAGCTGACCCGTGCAACTTCGTCTGCGTTACAAAGGGGTTCAAACAGTACTCGCATTGTCGTCGCGTTATTATTTGCGCGGCCCGCTGTGCACCCGCATATTCATTACGTTTTATACTCGTGATAACTTCTAAACGAAAAGTCCGATTGGAATAAAACAAAAAGTAATTTACTTCTACATTAATACTCTTGATAACAAAATACTTAATTTGGATAAGGGTTAATAATATAACGATACTCATTTAACGTTAAATTCAATCTTGGGACGAAAAAATATATTTCATAACCATAAAAGCGGTTATTGTGACTAAACTATGATAGTTAGATATATGCTGTCGCAGACTTTTTTGTTTGTATTCAAAAGACCTAAAAACCCGTAGTACATCATTTTGTTCTACTGTCAATAGTTTTTGCAGCTTACGCATAAATAGGTTTCGATTATTCGCCTTGTGTTACATATTCGATATTTTCATACGGATCCCTAATTTTTTTAATAATAAAATATAGCCTATAACCTTCCTCGATAAATGGGCTTTCCAACAGTGAAAGAATTTTTGAAATCGGACCAGTAGTTCCTGAGATTAGCGCGTTCAAACAAACAAACAAACTCTTCAGCTTTATAATATTAGTATAGATATTTAATCTAGCCCTTATTTTCTAGGCATTTAGGTCGTAATCCCTTCGTCTGCGATTGCTCCCTACGTTGGCTGGCGGCCTACCTCCGTAAGAACCCTATAGAGACTTCAGGAGCGAAGTGCGACTCTCCCAAACGAATGAACAAGAAACGGATTGACGCTTTGAGGGAAGATAACTTTAAATGTAAACGTAAGTGAGATTTTACTTATCTTAATCTATATAAATCTCGTGTCACAATGTTAGTCCTCAATGGACTCCTAAACCACTTAACCGATTATAATAAAATTTGCACACCATGTGCAGTTCGATCCAACTTGAGAGGTAGGATATCTGAGATCAAGGTCTGATGATGGAGCTGGAAGGTGGCCACAGGAACTCCGTCAATAAGCAAGATAACCTCATCGTGTTTGGGCTCTAATGAAGCGTTCTGATGAGTACTTTTAGAAAATTCCAAAGAACAATTCCTATGCGACGCAGACGACGTTGCGCGGGGCAGCTAGTTAAATTTATACTTTTAAAGCTTAACTTTGACATTTGCGAAGGTATGTCGTATACTAAAGAAAAATTAACATATTTGTGACATATTTGTACAATTTTCATTTCAAAATTTAGCACTAATTTGTAACAAAAAGGTACCCATTTCAGCTACAAATCAACAAAGAAAAGAGGGTGTAATTTCCCCCACTTCCCCCAAAATAATAGTTGGAATCCCCCGCTAATTATCTTGAGAACGGAACGGACCTATCGAGTTTGAGCTCATTTTAAAGGGCAGGAACCAATACTTTGGCTCTGACAGATACCCTTTACAACCGCTCGCTACCTACGCTACCTATATTAATTACTAGCTGACCCGCGCAACTTCGTCTGCGTTACAAAGGGGTTCAAACAGTACTCGCAATGCCGTCGAGTTATTATTTTCGCGGTCCGAAGTGCACCCACATATTCATTGCGTTTTATACTCGTGATAACTTCTAAACGAAAAGTCCGATTGGAATAAAACAAAAAGTAATTTACTTTTACATTAATACTCTTAATAATATAATACTTAATTTGGATAAGGGTTAATATAACGATACTCATTTAACGTTAAATTCAATCTTGGGACGAAAAAATATTTTTCATAACCATAAAAGCGGTTATTGTGACTAAACTATGATAGTTAGATATATGCTGTCGCGGACTTTTTTGTTTGTCTTCAAAGACCTAAAAACCCGTAGTACATCATTTTGTTCTATTGTCAATAGTTTTTGCAGCGTACGCATAAATAGGTTTTCGATATTTCACCTCGTCTTACAAATTCGATATTTTCATACGGATCCCTAATTTTTTTCAAAATAATATATAGCCTATATCCTTCCTTGATAAATGGGCTTTCCAACAGTGACAGAATTTGAAATTGAAATCGGACCAGTAGTTCCTGAGATTAGCGCGTTCAAACAAACAAACAAACAAACTCTTCAGCTTTATAATATTAGTATAGATTGTTAAAACTAGTGTTATTCTACAGCCGGTGAAGAATCAGCTGATACTTGCGGCAGCGCTGTATCCTGTCCCATCGCGTGCTCCTGTGAACCGGAACTCAGGTCCCTCCTCGTGAGGTGTGAGAGAGCTTCACTGAGGGAACTGCCGAGAGACTTGCCTCTTAACACGAGATTACTGTGAGTATATCAAACACGGCGTTACGGGAGACGGCATGACGCGTTACGCGATGTATTTAATTGTAAGTTATGTACGCAAATTATCCGCTTTTTTTTAGTGGGATGTGGGAGTTGAACCGCACTAAAACCTCCAACCGCTCACACTCAGCGTCCTCCGCCCGGTCAGAACCCAGGACGGGGTTTTGAGGGACGGCACGACGCGTTACGCACTCGGCACTATTTCCCGTCGCGCCACGATCATCAGCTGTTGGTTATAAGTAATATTTCATTACATTCGTCTATGTTTGTCAAATAACACGAGATGGCATTACTAGACAAACAATTTCATAATATTTTGTTCTGAACTGTTTATCTTGTTCTATTTTATCGAAGTTACTGTGGTTACAGTGATATTAGGCCAAAGGGAACTCCCCTTGCGAGCGAGGTAGTGTATGGTGGTCAGGCCGAAGCCCACTGTAGTAGATTTGAGATGTCGTATATATGCGAAGAGTTCTGCAAATGTCGTAACCGCGATTCAGGATCTCGCGCGTTATTATTGGTCGCCACATATATACCTCATAATTTCAACTACTATGATTGCATTTTGATACATATAGCTCCTTTAGAAATTTGAAAGGGATTCCGGTGAGAATCGTGTTCAACGCAGCAGTCGCCACTTATTATTTTCAACTTTTATTATTTTTTAACTAAACATAAATGTTACTATAGCGGACTTAATATTTAAAGAGTTCTCTACCAGTCATAATAATTAGATATACATATTTTGATTCACAGATTAATGTCGGACAACAGTTTGGGACAGATTAAATCAGACGGACTTTTCGGGAGACTGCCAGATCTAACTAAATTAGATTTCAGGAATAACGGTAAGAAACAAACAAACACACACACAAAAAATAATAATATTAAATTTTAATAACAAATATGAAAACGACCGACTTCCATTTCTCAAGCATAGCACAAAAACTGATATGAGATTAAGTCCAAAGTGTCAGCTTTCTAAAAAAATCACCTTAAAAGAATCATCGTAATGGGTTCATCTAAAAAAAAACACATTCAAACTCAATCGTGAAATTTTGTCTATTAAAAATTATTATTTTTTTTGCCTTTTACTTTTTACTATTTAACTTTCATGTTAAATTGAATGGATTTTTGAGTAAATACACAGCATTTTTGTTGTTAACTTTTAGTCAAATTTGAAAGGTTAGGTTATGCAATACATACTTGCTTGTATGAATTGCACGCCATTGCTTTGTAGTTATTATATCACTTACACTATTACTAAACGGGTTCTTACCACGATTATTTTTAATTGAGCGATCCCGATATTTCAGCACTGTTTCAAGCGCCATGATCACGGGAAGACTGAAGAACTGCGGGTAGGTCATTTAAGATTAGATCATGGCGCTTGAAACAGTGCCGAAATATCGGGACAGCTCAGTTAAAAATAATCGTGGTAAGAACCCGTTTAGTAATAGTGTAAGTGATGTAGATAACCGCGAGTGTTTAAACAAATTTAATATAGTTATTATATTATTTACTTTCTAGGTATAACAATAATAGAAGATAACGCCTTCGACGGAGCTGCCAACATACAGGAGTTACTGCTAGATGGAAACTTACTGCAAACTGTGACAGATAAAATGTTCTTCGGGCTACATAGTTTAAGTGTTTTGTAAGTATTGTAGTAACCAACCCATTACTGCCCACTGTTGGGCTCAGGTCTCCTCAGAAGAGGGATTAGGTATAGTTCACCATGCTTGCTTGCGGATTGGGGACTTCACATATCTTCAAAGGATTTATTAGAACCCTTTTCCGACATGCAGGTTTCCGCACGATGTTTTCCTTCACCGTTTTTAGCCAGTGGTGTTGTGAAAAATTGCACATAAATCTTTTTCACATTTAGATTTAGAGGTACAAGCCGGTGTGAACCCGCGATCTCCCGTACGGAAGAACGCGCTTCGACCACTCGGCCACCCTTATTTTATTTACATGGCATTAAATTCTTAATTTAAAGGTTTTAATATACTTTTTTTACAGGTCGTTGACGAATAATAAAATTAAATGCATCACACCGGGCGCCTTCGACCATTTAACTATGCTATCTACACTGTAAGTACTTCCAATTTTAATTTTAAGAGTTTATTTTCAACGTAGGGTGAACAACCCAGATGGTCGACGTGTTAATAATACTGCATTATTTCAAATTAGTTTTTGGAACGAAGTTCCTTATCGCGCGTTGTGAAAGGGGGCTAGACGGAAATTCTTATGAAAAAGTTGTCACGACACTTTTTTGTTTTAGATGGTTATCGCTAGATGGCGCTGTGATTAAAATCTTTTAAAACAATTCCTTCTTTGGTTTTATATGATTAATGCTAGATGGCGCTGTGATGTGAAATGATTGAATGTCAATTGATTTAAATCTCTTTTCCCTTATACTTTAGCGAGCTATCATCAAACCCGCTGTCCTGTACCTGTCACCTATCCTGGCTATCACAATGGCTACGTTCCCGGCGCCTCTCATCTTCAGCCACGTGTGGACATCCTCCCACACTGCAAGATGCCAACATACATCATTTAGAACCGGCTGATTTTAAGTGTACACGTAAGTTTTAGGACTAGATCACTTGCACAACTTCGTCTGCGTCACTTTCATTTAGCCTATGTTCTTTCTCAGGGTCTAAAGATTGTCTGTGCCTAATTTCATCAAAATCGGTTGAGAGGTGTAAGCGGGAAAGCATAACGGACAGTTACTTTGCATTTATAGTATTAATTTATACAGTTCAGGATTTTTTATTAAATGTATTATACAGGGTGGATCTGTAACTTTGTATCAGCTGATGGGGTGAATGACCTTAAAACCGCTTTTGTTGTCACTATCATACTATGGGTTTTTTTTTCAGTTGGAGGAAATCACCGGATCCCCACCCGCGTATGTGGGAGTTGAACCGCACTAAAATCTCCAACCGCTCACACTCAGCGTCCGAACCCCGGCTGAGGCCAGAACCCAGCACGGGGTTATGAGGGATGACGCGACGCGTTACGCTCTCGGCACACTTTTCTGTTGCGCCGCCCCCGGACGCTGAACCGGGCAGGGAAGGTACTCGAAATAATGATTTTACCGGATTTTGCTGAAAAAAAGCACTTTTCTTAGACCTTAACACCTACATTGACCAAACCTCTCCATCTTAATAGACGAAAAACCAATATGGCAATAAAATAAAAAAAACATCGTCATTTAATACCCAAATTGACGAAACCTCTCACTTACGAGTAATATCTAAATTGACTACTCTTGATACCTAAATTAATCACTTTTAATATCTAAATTGACTACTCTTGATACCTAAATTAATCACTTTTAATATCTAAATTGACTACTCTTGATACCTAAATTAATCACTTTTAATATCTAAATTGACTACTCTTGATACCTAAATTAATCACTTTTAATATCTAAATTGACTACTCTTGATACCTAAATTAATCACTTTTAATATCTAAATTGACTACTCTTGATACCTAAATTAATCACTTTTAATATCTAAATTGACTACTCTTGATACCTAAATTAATCACTTTTAATATCTAAATTGAATACTCTTGATACCTAAATTAATCACTTTTAAAATCTAAATTGACTACTCTTGATACCTAAATTAATCACTTTTAATATCTAAATTGACTACTCTTGATACCTAAATTAATCACTTTTAATATCTAAATTGACTACTCTTGATACCTAAATTAATCACTTTTAATATCTAAATTGACTACTCTTGATACCTAAATTAATCACTTTTAATATCTAAATTGACTACTCTTGATACCTAAATTAATCACTTTTAATATCTAAATTGACTACTCTTGATACCTAAATTAATCACTTTTAATATCTAAATTGACTACTCTTGATACCTAAATTAATCACTTTTAATATCTAAATTGACTACTCTTGATACCTAAATTAATCACTTTTAATATCTAAATTGAATACTCTTGATACCTAAATTAATCACTTTTAATATCTAAATTGACTACTCTTGATACCTAAATTAATCACTTTTAATATCTAAATTGACTACTCTTGATACCTAAATTAATCACTTTTAATATCTAAATTGACTACTCTTGATACCTAAATTAATCACTTTTAATACCTAAATTGACCACTCTTTTCCTAAATTAATCACTTTTAATATCTAAATTGACCACTCTACTTAACACCTAAATTGACCACTCTTGTTACCTAAATTAATCACTTTTAATTCCTAAATTAACCACTTTTAACACCTAATACTTCTAGCTGAAGACAAAGGCTGTTTATCGCCGGAATACTGCCCGTCTCCTTGTACTTGCACCGGAACTGTCGTCAGGTGTTCGAGAGCGAAAATGACGTCACTTCCGGCTAATATACCGAAACAAACGACGGAACTGTAAGTTTGTCTCTTTCTGATTTAATTTAATTCAATCATAGATCAAGATAATTTAAAAATTGTATATGTCAAATTTCACTTTACCACTCAACTGGGAACTACGCCAAAATTGGTTAACTTATGTCTTGTATGTGACGGTGCCAAAATTGATCACGATTTGACGTTAAAG
Source organism: Trilocha varians (assembly GCA_030269945.2). Taxonomy (NCBI): domain Eukaryota; kingdom Metazoa; phylum Arthropoda; class Insecta; order Lepidoptera; family Bombycidae; genus Trilocha; species Trilocha varians. The sequence goes on from AP028281.1 coordinate 6,683,869, forward strand.
CTGTAAGTAAAAAGAAAAAAATGTGTTTAAGACTTTCGCTGCCGCCTGCCATTGCAGTCAACTGCCTTTGAAAGGACAATAGGTTTTGTTTCTCGGCATTTAACGTGTTAAAAATACAGTTAAAAATATTAAAATCAAATCAAATCATTTCTTCTTTAATATTATATCATATTATTATTACTTTTTTTATCACTCCTATTATATATTTACCTATTTGGATGTTTGCCTGTGATATCCTAGCTACCAAACGAGTGACCCGATTTTGATCGAAAATTATTCGGGCACATCTAAATAGGTTTAAACAAAAAAAAATTGGTTGCCTGTAAAGTCGGTATACGGGCGAAAGTTTTACGTGACAACGACTCGGGCATGGTTAGCCCGCCTAATAGCGAGAGAGACAGACATAACAAGTGACGCGGCACGCGTGCCTCTCACTCGCTCTCATTGTGAGCGCATAACGTGAGCGGAGCGTAACGCAGTGAAGTGAAGTGTCACCCCCCAAACCAATTTATAACACGTTGTCACGTCAAAAACTCATTTAAATATGTATTTCCTTTCCAGATACCTAGAATCCAACGAGTTAACCTCAATAATGCCGGACCAAATCCGACATTTAACCCAGCTGACGCGTCTGGACTTGTCCAACAACAAAATCAGCGTATTGGGCAACAACACATTTGACGGGTTAACGAAATTATCGACTCTAATAGTCAGCTATAATAGACTGAGATGTGTACAGGTATGTTTAACACTGGCGATGCGGGATTTTGAGGTTATGTGCGTCAAATTGACGGATGACTTTTATAGAATAATAGTTTTGATGAAAGTGTGGAGAATATATATATTTTTTAAGATTAACCCTTTCAGGACCATAAGATGGCTGAGACTAATACTACACAATATTTAAGTTATTCTGTAAAGTAAGAGATATCACTAGTAAAACATAGTAGGGTGTACAAATTTCCTATAAATTTCATATGAAACATTTTAACACAACGTACATAAACGTAACGTTTGACATTCATTAAAAAATATCGATTCAATAATAATAACGAATTTTGTAGAAGGGAAAAATATTTCCCTTAAGCGTAAAAAAATGGAAAAGAAAGCGCCATCTTGATTTTTTTTGAAAATTGGTATTTAAAAGTTATTCAGGAAAAAATTGCGGGGACAAATTGTAGTTGTAAAACCTCGATAATATATGGTGCTAATTGAAATAAACGTGGGTCGTCGTAAATTAAAAAGTATCTACACCTCCACAATAGATGGCATTATTTTCAAATACTTTTGCAAGCATCCAGACATCGATAATAGATGGCGCTGTTTCAAATATTTCACCATGAAGGTTAACTTACATTTCAAAGTTTCAATATCTTGATAACAGATGGCGCTATTCGTAGTATTTTACCATGAAGGTTAACTTACACTACAAAGTTTCCATATCTTGATATTAGATGGCGCTATTTCAAATATTTCACCATGAAGGTTAACTTACATATCGACGGCAGCACAGAACAAACAGATATCTACAAAATCGTAAGTTTCCAGGAGAGCGTTTTTTGTGAGAAAGTTTGATAACTTTTACTATAAGAATGCCAGATATGTCTTTATTTACGCAACAAAAAACACATAAAAAATCATTTTTTGTTTGAAAAAAAAAATTACCAGTTAAAATAAAGAATTCAGGATTCAAATATGCATAAAAGTTAAATTCGGCAAAATGCAGATGTTCTTTGCTGCCGTCGATATTAAAGTTTCAATATCTTGATAATAGATGGCGCTGTTACAAATTTCAGAGAGACGCTTTAAAAGGCCTCAGTCAATTGCGCGTATTATCTCTACATGGGAATAACATATCACTGTTAGCTGATGGAGTATTCAGAGATTTGGAATCTATTTCACATGTGTAAGTGTTTAAATGACAATTTTTTTGACAGACTTTTCAAAAGTGATTTTTTATGTTTGTCCGCACATAACTTTAGCTGGGCTGGACCGATTTGGATGATTCTTATTTCAGATGAAAGATGATGACAATCGCGTATATCGCGTGTCAATTCAATATTATGAAAAAATGGCGCTGATCCGATGATGAAAGTCTTGTACTAAACAAGATAGATCCGTCGTGTTTGTGCTCATTTTACTTATATTAGCTAGCACTATACGAAAGTTTTTTTAAATAAATTATTATAATACTAGTAGTAATATATTTCCTCCCCCTCAGTGCTCTAGGCTCCAACCCCCTCTACTGCGACTGTCACACTCGCTGGCTCTCAGAATGGGTGCAGAGCGCAGGAGAATTCGTTGAAGCTGGTATAGCGAGGTGTGCTGAACCTCCTCATATGAAAGACAAGCTATTGCTGAGCACGGCGTCTTCTGCCTTCGTATGTAACGGTAAGTTTCTATTAACACGAGGTCTGTTAAGCCCCGTCTCCTTTAATTGACAAAAATGGTGTAAAACCAAAGATAAATGTGGGTACGGTGGACTTATTGCCGTTGGGAGATCTCGTTACGGACGAGGTAGTGTATGGTGGTCAGACCGAAGCCCGCTGTAGTAGATTTCAGATGTTGTATATATGCGAAGATTTCTGTAAATGTCGTAACCGCGATTATTGGTCGCCACAATAAATGTTATTTTTGGTCTTTATTGGCGTGCGTCAAGTTGGTAGGCACAGTGGAATTTTACGTTTTTGAATATGCAGAAAAATTGTGACTAAATAGTAATAAATAGTGACCGATATCTCATAAATATTGCTATTGTACTATAATAGATATTCCATAGTCAATATGTGCCTGCTAAATTGACGTCCAAAATATAGATGGGCAATCTAACGTTTGCATTTTGAACTACTGTTTATTTAGAGAATGACAGCTCAAATCTTTGAAGTGGCAATGGGCAGGACACATTGTGCGCAGAACTGATGGCCGATGGGGCCGAAAAGTTCTAGAGTGGCGGCCACGAACTGGTAGGGCAGACCTCCCACAAGGTGGACTGATGACCTGGTCAGGACCGCGGGAGGTGGCTGGATGCGGACATCGATGTGGCGAAGTTTGGGGGAGGCCTATGTCCAGCAGTGGACGTCTACAGGCTGATGATGATGATGATGATGACAGCTCAAATGTCATTCATTTTGTGTTCATTATTTAGTTAAAGGTTTGACATTTACGAAATGGGACGCTATACGCTTGAACAAAATTGGACAAACAGGATGGCGCAACATGCCACACAGCCAACATGACAGTCGAACTTTTGGAAAATGCAAACTTTATATGGCCCACTCCTTAGCAGGCACATTAGATAAAAGGGACATATCAATTTGATTTATGATTCAAAAAATTGTGCTTAATTAGTGACTAATAAATATAATCTTGCAAAAGTAATGGTGACCATTATTTACCATTATTACAGCGTGAATTATTACACTTCTTTTGTAAATTGAATTTGATTAATAGTCGTGGTGGGGTAGTGGTTGAAGCGCTTGCCTTCCGTACGGGAGGTCGCGGGATCAAAAACGGCTTGTACCTCTATATCTTAATATGAAAAAGATTTAAGTGCAATTTTTTACAACACCACTGGCTAAAAACGGTAAAGGAAAACATCGTGAGGAAACCTGCATGTCGGAAAAGGGTTCTAATTGAAGATATGTGAAGTCCCCAATCCGCACTGGGCAAGCGTGGTGGACTATGCCTAACCCCTCTTCGGAGGAGACCTGAGCCCAACAGTGGGCAGTAATGGGATGTTACAGTACAACCTCCCGGTTTCCGATTGATCTGAAATTTTGCACGCAGATGTATATTGCGTGACAATGCAATAATATGACAAAATGTCGTTGATCTGATGATGGAGTCGGAAGGTGGTCATAGGAACTCCTGTACTAAACAAGAGACCGTCGTGTTTGTGCTCGTTTTACTTGTCTTAGCTTCTACATGATATCCAAGATCTTAAAATCATGTATTTTATTTCAGGCAACCCCCCAGCGGAAATAATATCGAAATGCGACCGTTGCTATAGCAACCCCTGTCTAAACGGGGGTAAATGTTTACCCAGTGGTGGGGGTGGCTTCGAGTGTGTGTGTGCACGCGGTTTCCATGGCAACGCTTGTCAATACCAAATTGATGCTTGCTACGGATCTCCTTGCGCCAATGGACAGTGTCAAGTTTTAGAGGAGGGGAGATTTCAGTAAGTTGATCTTAAAATATACATAAATAGTAAAAAAACGCCGATGAAATATATCAAATATTCCTGCAAAATTATTGTCGCTCGCACGACGCAGCTGATGGCAGTGTGGGGTGCGCGAGGTTTTTACTCAATGCTTTATTGTATCTAATGTATCTATCCACTCAACTGGGAACGTCACTATTCGCGAGATGGCGAAACTGGGGACTTCGTTCGGAATCAATACACCATTTGAGCCTCTTTTTAAAAACATTTTTTTCCAATAATTTTTAATTTTGGTTTTTAATTAAACCTTATATTTTTGTAAATCTTTATTACTAAACGACGCTGTATTTTCAGCGAAAATATATCATCTCCGTAAAATATGAGACGATTAAAAAATGTTAACAAAACAAGTTTTAGAACTGTGCTTAATTTTGTCTCCTGCCACAGACTTGGCAAAAGTAAACAAACCAATTTGGTTGCCGATCCCAGTTGAGTGGGTATTTAAGAATTTTAATTATTTTAGATACCTATTTTATTTATACTTCGTACTACAATATGGTAAAGGGAGAAGGAAATTGATTTTTGAACGACTTTTTAACCACAAAGGAGTAGGTATTTAAATCGTCTGTATTTTTTTAGTTCGTTCTTTCATAACTTTGGTTGTGGGCGGACCGATTTGCTTGTATTTCTTTCATACGAACCGATTTCGATGACTCTTTTCGATGACACTTTCATGTTAATTGATCTGACTGGTAGTTTTTGCGCTATGCTTGAGAAATGGGGGCGGCGCGATGGGAAAGAGTGCCGATGGCGTAACGCGTCGCGTCGTCCCTCATAACCCCGTGCTGGGTTCTGCCCTCAGCCGGGGTTCGGACGCTGAGTGTGAGCGGTTGGAGGTTTTAGTGCGGTTCAACTCCCACATACCGGGTGATATCCTACAACTAAAAAAAAAAGTGCTTGAAAATGGAAGCCGATCGTTTTAACTTTTGTAATAAAAACATTATTTAATTATTTCCCTTTACCGTCAGTTGTTCCTGTCAGCCTGGCTACACGGGCCTCCGTTGTGAAGTCAATATAGACGACTGCCTCGGTAACAAATGTCAGAACAACGCCTCGTGTGTCGATCTACTTGAAGGATATGTGTGCAAGTGTGCCCCTGGATTTATGGGTGAGTAGACATATCAATTAGGAAGGTACAATATTAAATATATACTAGCTGACTCGCGCAACTTCGTCTGCGCCGAAAAAAAAAATTAGGGGTGGACTACCCCTAACATTTAGGGGATGAAAAATAGATGTTGGCCGATTCTCATAGGTACCGGATAAGCACAAAAAATTTCATCAAAATCGGTCGAGCCGTTTCGGAGGAGTTCAAGTTCGAACACCGTGACACGACAATTTTATATATTAGATTATAAAGGCGAAAGTTTGTATGTATGGATGTATGTATGTTTGTTACTCTTTCACGTAAAAACTACTGAATGGATTTGAATGAAACTTTACCACAATATAGCTTATACATCAGAATAACACATAGGCTACAATTTTTGAGGTTTCTAATGTGAGGTCGTAAAAAAACACATTTTTTGCGGTATAATAGTACTATATTATAGACGTCGCGAACTAGACGAGCTAGACGGGATGAACCTGAAGTCCACGCGAACGAAGTCGCGGGCAAAAGCTAGTGTTAAATATGTTTTATAGGAAACGCTAAAAAACAAAAAAAAAGTACAAGTTTTCAAAATATTTTTTACTTACACTAGATTAAACTATGTAAATTCGGGTGGAATCTTGCAAGTTAAATTTGACAATCTTCCCGGTTTCCGATCGAGCTGACATTTTGCACGGAGATGTATTTATTTATTTATTTATTAATCAAACCAACAGTACATGATACACAGGGTTACGAATATATATGTAAGGAATATAAAAATATAATATATACAAACTACAGTGTATCTATACCAATAACAGGCTTGCATAACATTAATATTGTAAATATATGAGAAGGCAGAAACACATAAAAGGAACCTAGCAACAAATTAATAATATTTAAAAACTAAAAATAAAATAAAATATACAAATCTAAAATTAAAAGAAAATATGATAATTAAAATTACAGATTAACAAGTATATCGCGTGACAATGTAATAATATGACAAAATGGCGCTGATCTGATGATGAACAAGAGAGACCGGTCGTTTTACTTGTATTAGCTAGCACTCTACTGCTACATGATATTCAGGATCTTAAAATCTTTAAACTTTTAACTGTGTATTTAATCAATTCATTTTCAGGCGAATTCTGCGAGAGAAAAATACCATTCTGCACGTCAGAGTTCAACCCTTGCGCCAACGGAGCTACTTGTGCTGACCACGGAAGCCATTACACCTGCAGCTGTCCCCGAGGATACTCCGGACAGAACTGTACTGTCAACGCGGACGACTGCATCAACAATATGTGCCAGGTATCGTCAAAATAGTTGGCACACTGGTTTATTGTGGGCACACAGTTTGGGCGTGTGTCCTTGTGGATAGTAGAATGGGTGGATCGGTAATTTACTTGTGCCTGATACCGTCAAAATAGTAGGCACACTGATTTATTGTGGGCACATAGTTTGGGATTGTAGTTACGTGGGTAGTAGAACTGGTGGATTAGTAAATTACATGTGCCTGATACCGTCAAAATAGTAGGCACACTGATTTATTGTGGGCACATAGTTTGGGATTGTAGTTACGTGGGTAGTAGAACTGGTGGATTAGTAAATTACATGTGCCTGTTACCGTCATAATATCAGGCACACTGATTTATTGTGGGCACATAGTTTGGGATTGTAGTTACGTGGGTAGTAGAACAGGTGGATTAGTAAATTACATGTACCTGGTACCGTCAAAATAGTAGGCACATTAATTTATTGTGGGCACACAGTTTGGGCGTGTGTCCTCGTGGGTAGTAGTAAATTATATGTGCCTGATAACGTCATAATATCAAGCACACTGATTTATTGTGGGCACATAGTTTGGGATTGTGTCCTCGTGGGTAGTAGTAAATTATATGTGCCTCATACCGTCATAATAGTAGGCACACTGATTTATTGTGGGCACATACTTTGGGGTTGTAGTTACGTGTGTAGTAGAACTGGTGGATCGGTAATTTACTTGTGCCTGATACCGTCATAATAGTAGGCACACTGATTTATTGTGGGCACATAGTTTGGGATTGTAGTTACGTGGGTAGTAGAACTGGTGGATAAGTAAATTATATGTGCCTGGTACCGTCAAAATAGTAGGCACACTAATTTATTGTGGGCACATAATTGGGAATGTGTGCTTGTGAATAGTAGAAGGGGTGAATCAGTAAATTACATTTGCTTTATTAGTAGGCACATCGACCAAGGACTTATCCACGTGGAGAAAATAACCGCTAAATTAATAAGTAAAAAATGCCAGGAATCGTCATGTTAGTGGGCACACCGATCTATTATGGTCTCATCGGCTCCTGTACCTGTACCAACCCATTACTGCCCACTGTTGGGCTCAGGTCTCCTCAGAAGAGGGATTAGGCATGTCCACCACGCTTGCTTGCGGATTGGGGACTTCACATATCTTCAAAGGATTTTTAGAATCCTTTTCCGACATGCAGGTTTCCTCACGATGTTTTCCTTCACCGTTTACAGTCAGTGGTGTTGTGAAAAATTGCACATAAATCTTTTTCACATTCTAGATTTAGACGTACAAGCTGGCCGGATTAGAACCTGCGACCTCCCGTTCGGAAGGACGCGCTTCGACCACTCGGCCACCACGACTTTATTATCTCATCGGCTCAATATGTCCTAATGTGGAGAGTACTATTGCTAGGTCAATATACATGTGCCCAGTATTTAGCAATGAGCCATTGTTGAGCACACATTCCCAAGATGTGCCACCGCGTACCACAGAACTACATGTGCCAATAAACATATCCCATCGTATAAACTTGAAGTGGCAAAGGGCAGGACACATTGTGCGAAGAACGGATGGCCGGTGGGGCCGAAAAGTTCTGGAGTGGCGGCCACGAACCGGTAGGCGCAACGTTGGTAGACCCCCCACAAGATGGACCGACGATCTGGTCAAGATCGCGGGAGGTCACTGGATGCAGATGGCGCAGGACCGGTCGATGTGGCGAAGTTTGGGGGAGGCCTATGTCCAGCAGTGGATGTCTATAGGCTGATGATGATGATGATGATGATGATCGTATAAACTGTGCCTTTATCGGCAATTTGGGCACGCGAACATCTTTAGTTTTACAAACCTTACTTCCCAGAACGGCGCAACATGCGTAGACGGCTTAGAAGAGTATCGTTGTGCCTGTGCCTCCGGGTACGCCGGCCGGTACTGCGAGGCTGCGCCCCACGCCGCGCTGGGGACTTCGCCCTGCGCCCACCACGACTGTCTGCACGGCGTGTGTTACCTGCCCCCGCCTAGGGCGCTCCAGGTAATAAGGCAAAGATCTTGAAACTTCTATAAGATTTGAGACTAAAAATTAAGTAAGGTTAGGTTATTGGGGACGGAGCGACGGGAAAGAGTGCCGATGGCGTAACGCGTCGCGCCGTCCCTCCAAACCCCGTGCTGGGTTCTGGCCTCAGCCGGGGTTCGGACGCTGAGTGTGAGCGGTTGGAGGTTTTAGTGCGGTTCAACTCCCACATACGCGGGGGGGCGGGGATTCGGTGATTTCCTCCAACTGAAAAAAAAAAAAAAAGTTTAGGTTATTACATCAAAACTATCAGTTCTTCACTTTTTTATTCATGATGTTGTTTCATGTAGCTACGCACGATCGGTGCACTTTAAATCGGCTTCATTCTGTTGTTCATGATGATGATTCCAGATGTAATAATACTATGGTTAGGTTAGGTTAGGTTAGAGCCGGCTGGGAACCCTGGCTGTGATACAGTCCATTTACACAACAATATAGTATTATTGATGTGACCGCAACAGCATTAAGAGTACTGTTTGAACCCCTTTGTGACGCAGACGAAGTTGCGAGGGTCATCTAGTTTTTATTTTATATGGTATCGGCCGAGTGACGTCACATAGCGAGGTGCAGACCTTATAACCTTATAACCAACCAGAGAATGGTCTAAATGAGTGTCGTTAACAATACAGGGTGATTTCCTAGTGAGGGTACATATTGAAGGTCATGGTAGCTGATGGTTATATACGACCAGTCAAAATTTTATTACCAAAGAATATGGCTTAATGCCTTAGTAATCGCAATTTAAAAATATCTAAAATTCTTGCAAAATGATGGTTTTTCGACAGCTGATGGGTGTGGCGGAGGTGTGGGGTGCGCGAGATCACTAGAGGTCGTTAGTTAACACTCTTTAAGCCGAAATTGTTTATGTTTGAGGTAGTTTTGTCGAATTTAGATTTTAAAAAAAATATATATATATTTTTACCAATTTTTTTTGTAATATTCCGTATTAGAACAGAGTACTCATTACCCTCCTGCAATATGTACCCTCTCTAGAAAATCACCCTGTATAGTTAATTACAATCAATTTGAAATTAAACCATTTATTAATATTTCAGGATGATATAATAATGGAACACCCTCTTCTGTCACAGCCAAACGATTATCTCTGCAAGTGTGCCCCCGGCTACTCAGGTAACATATTCATTTCAGTGACAAAAAAACAGAAAAATAAAAAAACTTGAGAGGTGTCAAGGGACACCCGAATAGAACGAAGTTCCTTACGATTAATTAGTGAGGGAATTGTAGAAAGAGAGAGAGAGGCAGACGTTTTAAACTAACGAATTATTATAACTTAAATAAAATATTTTGATCACAGCGCCATCTAGCGATAATCATCTAAAACAAAAAAAGTGTCGTGACAACTTTTTCATAAGAATTTCCGTCTAGCCCCCTTTCACAACGCGCGATAAGGAACTTCGTTCCAATATACAAGTACCTAGACTGAGTTACGCAAGTGATTTACTAAAAATAAATGTTTTTAGGTCGTCTCTGTGAGTACCTGACATCTCTAACTTTCAACCACAACGATTCCTTAGTGGAATTGGAACCACTGCGGACCACGCCACAAGCCAACGTCACTTTAGGTAAGTCTTACAAGCTTTATATTAACTTGCACTGGATGTAACTATGTAAGTTCGGGTGGAATCTTTTTGACAAACTTCCCGGTTTCTGAGCTGACATTTTGCACGCTGATGTATATCGCGTGACAATGCAATAATATGACAAAATGGAGATCTGATGATGGAGTCGGAAGGTGGTCATAGGAACTCCTGTACTAAACAAGATAGACCCGTCGTGTTTGTGCTCGTTTTACTTGTCTACTAGCACTCTACTGATACATGATATCATCTTAACCACTGAACTGTGATCGGCAACAAAATTGGTTTGTTTACTTTTGCCAAGTCTGTGGCAGGAGCCAAAATTGAGCACAGTTCTAAAACTTGTTTTGTTTACATTTTTTAACCGTCTCATATCTTACGGAGATGATATATTTTCGCTGAAAATGCAATACAGCGTCGTTTAGTAATAAAGATTTACAACAATGTAATGTTTAATTAAAAATCAATATGAAAAATTATTGGAAAAAAATGTTTTTAAAAAGAGGCTCAAACACGGTATTGATTCCGAACGAAGTCCCCAGTTTCGGCATCTAGCGAATAGTGACGTTCCCAGTTGAATGGTTAAAAGCTTGTATTTACAGTTTTCTTTAAAATATTATTTTTATTGTAGTGTTCAGCACCAAACAGCACCACGGAGTATTAATGTACTTCGGTGAGAACGAGCACCTCGCGGTGGAACTCTTCAACGGGAGGATCAGGGTCAGCTACGACGTGGGGAACCATCCAACTTCCACCATGTACAGGTATATGTCCTTCTTCAAAAGATTGAGGTCCTTAAAGGTAGGTTGGTAGCAGATCAATATGATAAAGGTCCATGAGCGACCACAAACTATATGGAAAGAACTCGACTTGTCCTTCTTCAAAAACTTGAAGTCTTGAAGGGTAGGTTGATAGCAGGTTAATATGATAAAGGTCCATGAGGAACCACAAACTATATGGAAAGAACTCCACTTGTCCTTCTTCAAGCTTAGAGGTGCCTCTTAATACTCAGTCTTCCCGCGATCATGGCGCTTGCAACAACGAAATATCGAGATCGATCATTTAATAACAATCGTGGTAAGAACCCGTTTAATATTTGTAGGAGGCTTGAAAAGTTAGTTACATGACACTGCAGAGGTCCATCAGCAACAGTACAATAATAAAAAAAACTTAAGAGGTGTCATGGGACACCCGAATAGAACGAAGTTTTTTTTCCTAACGTAACGCGCGATAAGGAACGTGTTTTAAAAGATTTTTGATCACAGTGCCATCTAGCGATAATCATCTAAAACAAAAAAAGGGTCGTGACAACTTTTTCATAAGAATTTCCGTCTAACCCCCTTTCGATAACGCGCGATAAGGAACTTCGTTCCAAAACTACCACGCACCATCCGGCTATGGAATGAGCTCCCCTCCTCGGTATTCTATGAGCGCACTTGTCCTTCTTCAAACGAGGCTTGAGGAGGGTCCTTAAAGTTAGGTCGTAGGTAGCGACTGAGTGTCTCCTGACATTGCAGAGGTTCATGAGAGACGGTAACCACAGATGGTCAGCTCGTCTTAACAAAAACTTACAGTAACTATAATTACTTTCCTTCAGTTTCGAGATGGTCTCAGACGGAAACTATCACAAGGCAGAGCTGTTAGCCGTGAAGAAGAACTTCACTCTCAAAGTGGATGATGGACCAGCGAGATCCATTATAAATGAAGGTAAACCTTTATATTAACTTGCACTGGATGTAACTATGTAAGTTCGGGTGGAATCTTGTAGGCTTTTGACAAGCTACGGGAAAGAGTGCCGATGGCGTAACGCGTCACGCCGTCCCTCATAACCCCGTGCTGGGTTCTGGCCTCAGCCGGGGTTCGGACGCTGAGTGTGAGCGGTTGGAGGTTTTAGTGCGGTTCAACTCCCACACACCCCGGTGATCCGATGATTTCCTCCAACTGAAAAAAAAAAAAAAAACTTTTGACAAACTTCCCGGTTTCCGATTGAGCTGACATTTTGCACGCAGATGTATATCGCGTGACAATGCAATAATATGGTATCATGTCTCTGATCTGATGATGGAGTCGGAAGGTGGTCATAGGAACTCCTGTACTAAACAAGATAGACCCGTCGTGTTTGTGCTCGTTTTACTTGTCTACTAGCACTCTACTGATACATGATATACAGGAGGTTAAAAGCTTGTAAATAATCTGTTTTCTTCAAAGTAAATTATTGTAATAAGAAATATTATATTGTATTACAGGTAGCAACGAGTTTCTGCGACTAGAGCGACCGATGTACCTCGGTGGGGTCCCACAGGAGGTCGCTAAGGAAGCCTTTTCTAAATGGCATCTTAGAAATATAACAAGCTTTAAAGGTATGTTTATGACATATACATAGTTTATTTGTGACGAAAACACAAAAAAAACTTGAGAAGTGTCAAGGGACACCCGAATGGAACGAAGTTCCTTTCGATTAAAACGTATCTCATAAAAAAATATTTCCTTTCGTAACGCGCAATAAGGAACGCGTTTTAAAAGATTTTGATCACAGCGCCATCTAGCGATAATCGTCTAAAACAAAAAAGTGTCGTGACAACTTTTCGTAAGATTTTTTTCCGTCTGGCCCCCGACACAACGCGCGATAAGGAACTACGTTCCAAAAACAGAATTGACTACCTGCTCCTTTTTGGAAGTCGGTCAAACATATACAGAAGAGCTAAGTTTTCGTCACAAACCAGTCGAAACTCAGTTTATTGTTAGATGTCACTCCCAACTGTCATTTAACACTGGTTTTCAGTTTTTAACTGACAGTGACAGGCTGAAACTTCAAACACCCACTCTAGGGGAAGAACACAAAAAAATGATTTAAAACAATTTTGCTGAAAGAAAACATTTTTTTTTTTTTTAATGAAATACAACTACAATCATAATTAAAAAAAAAATCTTGTTACACCCAGTAATCGAACCTGATTTAATTCGATAAAAATCACACCCTGTATTTTTATTGCACCAATCGATAGAGTGACTTATAAGGATTAAATCTCTCTAAGAAACGTGATAGATTACATGAAAGGAAAACTACGAAATTAAAGTTTTAGTCATAATCTTCTCAAGTAATAAATCTAATATACAGGGTGGATCTTTCGAGTTGTATTTCGTCAGGTCATTCACCCCACGTCATATTGTCCAAAGTTACAGATCCACCCTGTATAAAATTCTCGTGTCACAGTTTTCGTTGCCATACACCTCCGAAACGGCTTGACCGATTTTGATGAATTTTTTTGTGCTTATCCGGTATCTATGAGAATTGGCCAACATCTATTTTTCATCCCCCTAAATGTAAGGGGTAGTCCACCCCTAAATGGCAAAACGTTTGCCGGGTCAGCTATTAAAATATAATTCTATAGGTTGTCTAAAAGAAGCATGGATAAATCACAAACGAGTAGACTTCGTGAATGCTGTACGGGTTCAGAGGACGGTCCCAGGATGTGGTGATGATGAGGTACAGCCTCCCTCCGTCATCAGCGGAGTCCAGGATGACACTACGCATGAGGAGGTTGGTAATCATGATGATTTATTTTAAAGATAATTTAAATACAAGCTTTTAAGATATCACTTAGCAGAAGAAAGCTAGTAGACAAGTAAAGGTTTTTTGTCCTAAGGTTTTTCGTAAATGGTTTAGGTGTCTGAAAATTGAACTAACAAAATCGGAAAAAATTCACACCCTGTATTTTGTTACAATCTTATCGAAAGTCGTGGTGGCCGAGTAGTCGTGGTGGCCGAGTGGTTGAAGCGCTTGCCTTCCGTACCGGAGGTCGCGGGTTTACACAGGCTTATACCTCTAAATCTAAATGTGAAAAAGATTTATGTACAATTTTTCACAACACCACTGACTAAAAACGGTAAAGGAAAACATTGTGAGGAAACCTGCATGGCGGAAAAGGGTTCTAAAAAATCCTTTGAAGATATGTGAAGTCCCCAATCCGCACTGGGCAAGCGTGGTGGACTATGTCTGACCCCTCTTCTGAGGAGACCTGAGCCCAACAGTGGGCAGTAATGGGTTGGTGGTACAGGTTATCGAAAAATATTAAAACAAATAATCTCTACTAGCAAACCTAACGTCTTAAAATATTACAAGCTTTATATTAACTTGCACTGTTTGTAACTATGTAAGTTCAGGTGGAATCATGCAAGCTAAATTTGACAAAATTCACGGTTTCTGATTGAGCTGACATTTTGTGAAATGTATATCGCGTGATAATGCAATAATATAATAAAAGGTCGTTGATCTGATGATCGAGTCGGAAGGTGGTCATAGGAACTCCTGTACTAAACAAGATAGACTCGTCGTGTTTGTGCTCGTTTTACTTGTCTACTAGCACTCTACTGATACATCATATACAGGAGCTTAAAAGCTTGCATTTAAAATGATGTACATCATATCATTGTTTCCCAGGACCCTTGCGTTCCAAACCCTTGCGCTCGTGGTGGAAGATGCGTCCAAAGAGCCAAAGGACATTACTCATGTAGATGTCCCCCTGGAACTGCTGGACCTCAGTGTGAACTCAGGGCTAGCATACGTAAGTACATAATTAACTAGCTGGCGACGTTTGCGTGAAAATTTAATGTATGTGCATAAAAATATTCATGAATTTCCTAAACCCTCGGATATTCATAATTTTAACACTAGGAACAAACACAAGCTTGCGTTGCCAGCATCTAGATTACATAAAATAAGTAATTCTTTCCAGGGTTTGTCTGTAAAGCTTTATAACAAAATCCCAGTGGCCGTTCAAACATTGCCTATAAATAGGTTTAAGAGAGTTATCAAAGAACGGCTATGCAGTAAAGCATATTATAAACTTAATGATTATATAAATGACTGCACAAAATGGGAATGAGGTGCTCGTCCCGGGCCATTTCAATTGATACATTTGTTAAAAAAAAAAATATTAAAAAGAAAAGAAAAAAAAACAATATATTTAAATTAAAAAAAAGACATGCCCGCTGAGTTTCTTCTCAGGACGGAGGCGTAATTTTAGCGAACTGGTGGTAGAACTTTTGATTTTATTTTTGACATTCAAAATGTATGTGTGTCCACATCTACTTTGAAATAAATGATTTGACTTTGACCCTATTATTACTAACGGGCCCGCGCAACTTCGTCTGCGTCACTTTCAATTAAAAAGCCCATGTTCTTTCTCAGGGTCTAAAGATTGGGTCCAAGTTTCATCAAAATCGGTTGACAGGTTTAAGCGGGAAAGAGTAACAGACAGAGTTACTTTTGCATTTATAATATTAATAGAGATTGCAATAAAGTTTACCATACAGGGTGGATCTGTAACTTTGGATCTCTGACGTGGAGTGAATGACCTGTCGAAATACAACTGCACCATTTTTTTTTTGGATCGATTTAACTTTTTTTCTGACATTGTATGGAAAACGTACAACTATCGTTGCGGACTTCCATACTATGATGAAGTTTTTTATCCAATTCCTAAAATGAAAATGGTTCTAAGTTTTATTTCAATAGGTCATTCACCACACTTCAGCTGGTCGAAAGTTATAGATACACCCTGTATAAGGTCAATGATTACTTGGACGATTGTACAAAGTGGGAATGAGTTGCTCGCCAAGGTCATTTCATTATCGTAATCGATTTTCTCGTATTTTAGGCTACTTATGTATTGTTATAAAAACATTTTTAAAAATGCTGACAAATATACAAAAATAGTTTTAAACGTTGTACTACCATCATCATCATCATCATCAGCCTATGGATGTCCACTGCTGGACATAGGCCTCCCTCAAACCTCGCCACATCGACCGCTCCTGCGCCATCTGCATCCTCGGTCCATCTTGTGGGGGATCTCCCAACGTTGCGCTTACCGGTTCGTGGCCGCCACTCCAGAACTTTTCGGTCCCATCGGCCAACAGTTCTGCGCACAATGTGTCCTGCCCATTGCCACTTCAAAGATGCAATTCTTTGGGCTATGTCGGTAACTTTGGTCCTCCTGCGGATCTCTTCATTTCTGATTTGATCACGCAGAGGAACACCCAGCATAGCCCTTTTCATTGCTCTTTGAGTGACTCTGAGTCGTCTAATAACACTAATCATCGTATCGTAATCGTTTTACTACCGTTTTATGTTTATTTATTTTTCCTCTAGGTGGCGCTCCAGTCATAACTCAAGCCAAGCTTCCCGCCAGGAAATCTGGGTTTAGTAATGTCCAAGCATCGCCTGGTGAGATACAATCAATTTATAAACTTATTCAGACACTTGCGGTTTTCTATAATACTTTCATGCATTTTCAACGGGTTTTTACCACGATATCAGATTATCGAGTATGTGGAATCCAGTGCTAAACACAACAGTCACTCGCGGGTTCATGCTCAGAGAGTCTTGTAGATACAGTGAGTGTGGTGTGTCGTGATGTGAGTTCGAGTTCCAGTGGTACTACCCAAAAGCGAACGAGTGCAGAGGGTAGACAGATTTGTTTGCTCTTAAATCGACCCGCAGTATCCAGTCTTCTCGTGATCATGACGTTTGCAACAACAACGAAATATCGAGACAACTCAATTAATTAAATATCGTGGTAAGAACCCGTTGAAAATGCATGAAAACAATCAATTTAATAATAACTAAGCTAAACTAAGTATTGTACTGTTCATTGTTCCTCACGTTGTATCTGTGCACGGTCTAATAGCGAAAAGCTTCGACCGTCATCTAGAGAAGATTTCGCTCCCCGGCGTCCCCCGGGTGGGGGCTGGGTGGCGCCTGATTCAGCGCGGCGGTCGTTGTTGACACGGCGCGTATTGTGAGGAGGTTCTTCTCTCTTGAGCCCTGACCACTGATGGCTTGGGTCGTAGACTGTGCACACATCGCGTAGGTACTGTCATATCCTACCCCTGCTAGGTATATTGCTGACTTCAGCGACTCTCTTTCGGAGCTGTCATCTTGGCTAAGAGAGAGCGCAGTTGAGTTTGATCTTCCGACCAGAGAGGTTGTGCATAGAGAACATTGTAGGTGTTGCCTACGAGGCAAAAAAAAAACTAAAAAAATAATAATAATAATTTCCAATTTACAAAAAAGTTTATCATAATTAAATAATTAAACGTGTAAAATAAAAACCTTATTTAAAAAGAGCATTTTCATTCGTCTCGTAACATCACGTTCATAAACAGCAAAAAGATATTGCGTTTTTAGATTTTATGAGAATAGTTTTAACGTCTTTTCTGTTTATTTTATGATGTTTTGACGACGTTAGTTTCAATGTCGCTACTTAGATGGGTAAGACTAGCCTACCAGTTTGTGATGACTGTAATATTCCCGTAGTAGTCGTGGTGGGGTAGTGGTCGAAGCGCTTCCTTCCGAACGGGAGGTCGCGGGTTCAAATCCGGCTTGTACCTCTAAATCTAAATGTGAAAAAGATTTATGTGCAATTTTTCACAACACCACTGGCTAAAAACGGTGAAGGAAAACATCGTGAGGAAACCTGCATGTCGGAAAAGGGTTCTAAAAATTCTTTGAAGATATGTGAAGTCCCCAATCCGCACTGGGCAAGCGTGGTGGACTATGCCTAATCCCTCTTCTGAGGAGACCTGAGCCCAACAGTGGGCATTAATGGGTTGGTACAGTACGATACAGTAATATTCCCGAGGACATCATACACATTTTGTTGGAATGTGTTCGCAGCAGTGCCTTTAGATCTGTGTTGCTGACAAATTATATAAAAAACGCCATGGATTGCAGCATTGTCTTAGCAAGTCCTCTTTCAAAAGAGGCCAAGATGCTTTGTGAAATATATATAATGGTAATATAATCTTGCAGTAAATAATAACAAAGCGTTTCTGTAAATGAAAATAGGAAACAAAACATTTAAAGCTATTATTTATTTACACAATATTGAATCAAAAAAAAAATAATCTAATGAATACTTTCTTCCATTAATTGTCATTTTACAAAATGTCAGATGAGAGTCTATTAATTCTCTATTATGTAATACACTGAAAAGTTTTCATTACATATATTTAAGTGTTATTAATTATATAAGAAGAAAAGTAATCAGAGTGTAATAATCGCTTTAGTAATTAAGCTCTTTAAACAATAAATAAAAAAATATATCTACTGTATTTTTTTTGTTTTTTTCTCATCAGCCGCTCCTCCGTACAAACAAGAGGTACCAGCCGAGCCGTCAGCACCCACTGCCAATCCACCACCATGCAAGAAGGTATTACATAGAATAATTATAATAATAAATTCACACTCTACACAAAAGCTTGAAAACACTAACACGAAGAGATATAACGATGACTCCGATTCGCAAAAAAAAACGCACTAAAACCTCAAGGGGACGGCGCGACGGGAAAGAGTGCCGAGTGCGTAACGCGTCGCGCCGTCTTTCGTAACCCCGTGTTGGGTTCTGGCCTCAGCCGGGGTTGGACGTTGAGTGTAAGGTCAAGGAGGTCAGAACCCAGCACGGGGCCATGCGGAACGATACGACGCGTTACGCACTACACCATTCTTTCCCGTGGCGTTTTTGCCATGGTAACATCTATACTAGCCAACGGTATATCTGATGGTTTATAGTGTGTCGCTCATGGACCTCTGCACACCGTCCCGCCACATACCGAGCTTTAACACGATCGCTGCTATACGAGGCCTAAACGACCCCAGGTGCAAAGAAAAGCATGAACTTCCCTGCGGTGCGAAGAGCATGACTTTGTTAAAGGAGGGGTCTAATAGACCGCGTGTCGCCCTAACGTTTAACCATGATGCGGGCCGATTACACCTCGTGTTGCAGCGAACATGTTAAAAGACGCTCTTCAAGCCTCGTTTGAAGAAGGACATGTTTTATTTTTTAGGAGCCAACCCGTGAATTTATAACGGAAGGAGCATGCCGCAGTCGTCGAGCAGTTAGAGGTGCCAAATGTGTCCCCAGAACTGAACGGTGAGTTCAAACAATTAAGAACTGCGCCAAAATTGGTTTGTTCACTTCTGCCAAATTTGTGGCAGGAACCAAAATTGAGCACGACGTCACGTTAGTTTTAATATTTTTTTAAATAAAATACTTTCAATACAAGCTTTTAACCTCCTGTATATCATGTATCAGTAGAGTGCTAGTAGACAAGTAAAACGAGCACAAACACGACGGGTCTATCTTGTTTAGTACAGGAGTTCCTATGACCACCTTCCGACTCCATCATCAGATCAGAGACATTTTGTCATATTATTGCATTGTCACGAGATATACATCTGCGTGCAAAATGTCAGCTCAATCGGAAACCGGGAAGTTTGTCTTGAACTCGCAAGATTCCACCCGAACTGACATAGTTACATCCAGTGCAGGTTAATATAAAGCTTGTAATATTTTAGGGGTGAGAGAGCTTCAGGGGGTTGTGGGAGAGGTACGTGCTGCGCTCCCAGGAAAACCAAGAAAAGGAAGGTATGTATAATAATATTTTTATTACAAAAATGAAAACGACCGACTTCCATTTCTCAAACATAGCACATAAAACTTGAGAGGTGTTGAGGGTAATTAGTGAGGGAATTGTAATATATATTTTTTTAAATATTTTGATCACAGCGCCATCTAGCATTAATCATATAAAACAAAACAAGGAATTGTTTTATAAAATATTTTGATCTCAGCGCCATCTAGCGTCGTCTACAAAAAAAGTGTCGTGACAACTTCATAAGAATTTCCGTCTAGCCCACTTTCGATAACGTTTCACCCGGGTGTCCCTTGACACCTCTCAAGTTATTATTTTATTTTTTATTTTTAATATTATAAAGCTGAAGAGTTTGTTTGTTTGAACGCACTAATATCAGGAACTACCGGTCCGATTTCAAAGATTCTTTCACTATTAGATAGTCCATTTATCGAGGAAGGCTATAGGCATTGTATCTCTCTGTGACGCAGACGAAGTATATTAATAAATAACAATAATTTTAGGTCCGTTTAGTCTGCTCCGACGGGACTAGATACACCAAAGACATAGAAATAGTACGAAAATGCGCTTGCGGTAAGAAATGCACTCGAAATCCATTCCAACACTGAAGACTGATCCAAGATGGGGGACGAAGCCAATATTGGACAGGCTGGAACCGAAATTGGTTTGTTAATGTTAATATTAGAGTATGATGTACAATGTGGTTTCGAAGATTGTGTTTGTTATGAACGGAAGTGAACAAGCCAAATTTGGCATTTATCTATTAGTGCCATATTTGGGAGACATTAGATTTTTTTTGACCAACAATATTCGTAAAAAATACTCAAATAAACTTGGCATAATCAAACAAACCAATTTTGGTACGCTTACCAGTTGAGTGGACAATCAGCTATATATTGGCTAAAATTGCCCTAAAACCGATTTTACCACCAACTTTAGCCCTAAAATCCCTAAGTTAGCTACACTGGGCTCAAATTTGGTCCCCTATTGTATCTTTATGTCACAACTTGTCATGCGACATGTTGGCCAACATGTCACCTGACTTGTTGTCGAGCTTCTCATACAACTTGTGTTCGGCGCGTTTGCTTATTGAGATAAGTTGAATTTATGTCATTGTGCAGTATTATTTTTGTTTAAATGGGTGTAACATTTTGAAAATGACTGAACGAATTTTATTAAAGAAAAAGAGGTTTTTAGAAATTTAATTCACTGAAATTTTGACAGTCAGATGTTTTTAAATTATTTTCTAACAGTGTAAAAGAGTGTGAGACCTGAGCCCAGCAGTGGGTAAATAGTTTAATATACAGGGTGGATCTGTAACCTTGCCAGCTGATAGGGTGAATGACCTATTGAAATACAACTTAGAACCACTTTTATTTTTGGATACGGTTTTCTTTTCAATATCATAATGGTGTATGTACGATTATTATTGGGGGCTAAATATACAGGGTGATTTCTTAGTGAGGGTACATATTGAAGGTGGTAGCTGATGGTTATATACGACCAGTAAAAATATTATTACCAAAGAATGGCTTAATGTCTTAGTAATCGCAACTTAAAAATTCTTGCAAAATGATGGTTTTTCGACAGCTGATGGGTGTGGCGGAGGTGTGGGGTGCGCGAGATCACTAGAGGTCGTTGGTCAACACTCTTTTAGCCGAAATTGTTTATGTTTGAGGTAGTTTTGTCGAATTTAGATTTAAAAAAAAAACAATATTTTTACCTATTTTTTGTAATATTCCGTATTAGAACAGAGTACTCATCACCCTCCTGCAATATGTACCTTCTTTAAAAAATCACCCTGTATATCCATAAAATATGAGTCGATAATAAAATGTACACAAAACGAGTTTCCGAAAAACGTCACCTCGTGCTCAATTTTAGCTTGACAGACTTGACAAAAAAAAAATAAAACAATTTTGACGCAGTGGAAATTGAAAAATAGTTTTATTTTGACTCATTCACGCAACTGTAGCTGATTACAGATCCACCCTGTATAATATTTTAAAAAAATGTTACACCCTTACCTACCTATACGAAACTTAAGTTCTAGTACAAATTAATAATAGAGGCTAATTTTTTCCCGCTAAAATCCGCCATTTTGTTCTCGATAACCTATGAATTGTATAATTTTATAACGTAGTTTATTTATCTTATAGACTTATTTAAAACAAATTATTATACGAAATAAAACGAGAATATTTTTGTTGATAAAACTACAGTATAAATTGTAGTATGTGGCCTAATAAAAGTGTGTGTAGAGACAATACTCGCAAAATTGTATTTATCAAACTTCAAGGAGTTTTATATCCAAAAATGAGAAAAAAAATTATAAAACATAATATTCACAATAGAATATACTCAACTGGGAACGTCACTATTCGCTAGATGGCGAAACTGGAGACTTCGTTCGGAATCAATACCGTGTTTGAGCCTCTTTTTAAAAACATTTTTTTCCAATAATTATAATTTTGATTTTGATTTTCAATTTTTTTTTTTTTTTTTGTCATCTTTATTTACAATCGGTCGCTAGACCATAATTAAATGTGTGACGAGTAAAATGTCTTGAAGGGATTGTGACCATCGTCACATGACCCTATTAAAAAATATGACGTCGCCGCTTAAGTCTGCAGATTCCTGCCGTCTGACCGAGTAGCCCAGCCGCGAGTGTGTTGGGATGTTTAATTAATCGAGCCTTGTAGAGTTTCCTGTATCTGTCAGCCTCCGCAGTTACCGTTGGGACTTCCAGATATTCGTGAACCTCATCAGTTTTGGTGAACCAAGGTGCACTAACTATTTCCCTAAGGATAGCATTTTGGGCGCGCTGGAGGCACATTATGTTACTACTGCTTGCAGACCTCCATAGCTGGATTCCATAGGTCCAGATTGGCTTGATAATCGAGTTGTATATGAGGAGTTTATTATCCACTGATAAGACGGAATTTCTACCAATGAGCCAGTTTAGATTTTTGGACTTTGCGATGACTGCATCCCTTTTCTGCTTAATGTGATGTTTCCATGTTAGGCGGCGATCTAGACAGAAACCTAGATATTTCACACGATCAGTATGGGGTAGGCTGGTATCACCGAGCTTGACCGGAGGACAGTCTCCTCTCCTCAGTGCAAAGGTAATGTGGTTTGATTTCTGTGCACTGGCTCGAATGCGCCACCGGGAAAACCACGCATCTGTCTCATCAAGTATCTTCTGCAATCTAGAGCTAGCAATTGATGCTCCACTGTCGCAGGCAACATATGCTATGTCGTCTGCATATGTAGCAGTTGTTATTTCAGTACTAGTGGGCAGATCAGAGGTGTAGATGTTGTACAAAACCGGTCCAAGCACCGAGCCTTGCGGCACCCCTGCACTGACATCGTGGAGAGAAGATCTCGCGTCACCTTGCCTCACAAGAAAGCGACGATTCGAAAGATATGACATTAAGACTGGGAAAACTGAGTGTGGAAGTCTTAGTTTAATCTTACAGAGAAGACCCTCATGCCATACCCGATCAAACGCCTGTTGAACATCCAGGAAAGCGGCGGAGCAGTACTTCTTTTGTTCGAAACTTGTCATTATAGTATCGTGAATGCGATGCACCTGTTCAACGGTGGAGTGAGATTCACGAAATCCAAATTGTTGATCGGGTATAACTCCAGAGTCTTCCAGCAGAGGTTTAAGCCGATGCAGGAATATCTTTTCCCATAGTTTAGACAAGACAGGCGTGAGACTTATGGGTCGGTAGGACGTCAGTAAATGAGTCGGTTTGCCTTGTTTGTGAATCATGACGATCTCTGATATTTTCCACACAGATGGGAAGTGTGACAACCTAAATATAGCATTAAAGACCATCGTTAAATAAGTTATGCATTTCCGATTTTCAATTAAACCTTATATTTTCGTAATTCTTTATTACTAAACGACGCTGTATTGCATTTTCAGCGAAAATATATCATCTCCGTAAAATATGAGACGATTAAAAAATGTAAACAAAACAAGTTTTAGAACTGTGCTCAATTTTGTCTCCTGCCACAGACTTGGCAAAAGTAAACAAACCAATTTGGTTGCCGATCCCAGTTGAGTGGTTAAATGCGAAAGTAACTCTGTCTGTTACGCTTTCCCGTTTAAACCTCTCAACCGATTTTGTTGAAATTTGTCACAGACAATCTTTAGACCCTGAGAAAGAACATGGCTTTTTAATTGAAAGTGACGCAGACGAAGTTGATGAATACAACTTTGTGAGTAATTTAATAAGTTCTTGCCATAACGAATTTTTAAAACAGCATTAACATTTTTTAATTAGTTTCTAAGTATTTTACGAGATATTAGCTATTTATAATTCGTTGCTATTCGCTTCGTGTACGTAAAAATAATTTTAAGATTTGTAATATTTATACATAGATGTAAAAGCATTCCGTATTTATTTTGTTTTTTTTTTACTAAACTAGTGTAATCCTACTAAAATGGTAGGAATCTTTTTAAATTCTACTAAATGGTAGAAATGTAGTTTTAGGACGCATTTATCTTACTGTAATCAGTATTAGTATTATAATAAGAATAGCAAGTGAATCCGTTTGAATTGAAAGTAATTTATTAAAGAAAACTTTAAGATCCTGTATATCATGTATCAGTAAAGTGCTAGCTAAGACAAGTAAAACGAGCACAAACACGACGGGACTATATTGTTTAGTACAGGAGTTCCTATGACTCCCCAATCCATCATCAGATCAGATTTTGTCATATTATTGCATTGTCACGTGATATACATCTGCGTGCAAAATGTCAGTTCAATCGGAAACCGGGAAGTTTGTCAAATAGTTACATCCAGTGCAAGTTAATATAAAGCTTGTAAAAATAAATTTCATTGACTAAAATCTTTTTAAACGGATTTTCTTGTATTAAATATTTGTAAATTATTAATTGTAATTTGTATCGTCATTTTTACTAACACTGCCATTTATTTTGCCATTTTACTTTTTTCGTTCTTAATTGTGGCAACACTATATTTTTTGACCGATTTGTTACGAATGTATTTTTTATTGAAATGTAATGAAATTAATGAATGAGAATATTGAACAAATAAACTTAACCACTCAACTGGGAACGTCACTATTCGCTAGATGGCGAAACTGGGGAGTTCGTTCGGAATCAATACTGTGTCAGAGTGTCTTTTTAAAATGTTTTTTTTTTCAATAAATTCTATAAATCAATCATTAATAAGCCTAATATTTTTGTTAATCTTTATTACTAAAATACCCTGTATAACATTTAAAACAAAAATACATTATCTCCGTAAGAAAAAATCAAAAAATGTAAACAACACAAGTTTTTGAACTAATTTCGTAACCGATCCCAGTTGAGTGGATATATTATTATCAATGTTTGACAAGAATTTCATCATTGAAGACTCTATTTTCAAACGCTTTACCCGAAATTGTGTATTTTTGTTTAATTTATCAAATAGTACTAATTTTTATTTAAAATGTATTGTATAATAATCGCAAGTCGTGTATGTGTAATAAATAAGCTTTAAGTTATTGTGACAATGTTATTTGTAGGTATAAATATTAATTTAATTCATTTGTGTATTTTATTTTACAAAGAGTTAACTTGGCAACACTAATATCTTTTTAATTTGTCGTTAGTGTGACCATATTTTATTACGGAATACTACCATTTTCAACCAAAATAATTTGACTCGTAACTTTGAGCTGAAAATCTATATGAACCAATAAAATAGGTTTAAAAATATCTTTAATACTCAATACTAAATTATAATTCCTTATCAAAATACCAGAATACTTCTACGGTACACAAAAATAGTAATCAGTTTGTCAAGTTTGCAGGAAGAAATAATTTTTGTATAGACTTTAGACTTGAACAGATTTTTCCTTGAACTGGTCACACTAGCGATTTTTAACTTTACCTGTAATTCTTTCTTAAACTGCATCTAAGGCTCAAAATGCAACTTAACATTACCCACTCAACTGGGAACGTCACTATTCGCTAGATCGCGAAACTGGGGACTTCGTTCGGAATCAATACCGTGTTTGAGCCTCTTTTTAAAAACATTTTCCAATAATTTTTAATTTTGATTTTTAATTAAACCTTATATTTTTGTAAATCTTTATTACTAAACGACACCATATTGCATTTTCAGCGAAAATATATCATCTCCGTAAAATATGAGACGATTAAAAAATGTAAACAAAACAAGTTTTAGAACTGTGCTCAATTTTGGCTCCTGCAACAGACTTGGCAAAAGTAAACAAACCAATGTTGCCGATCCCAGTTGAGTGGTTATGTGACCTTGCATATTGAGCCATATAATTATGAAAATGAAATTGTAAAACGAAATTCTTTTCGCTTTTTAAAACCTACATAATGCAAACAAAAGGTTAGATTAGAACGAATGAATTAAATTACTATTTAACGAATTTTAGTCGATTATTTGTAATATCGTTTTTATTATCGATAGCGTTCGCTTTTTTGATAAAATTATATCATAATTATCGCCTAAACCTTGTATTAAATTATTGATGTAATAAAATGATGTTAGATATTGATTGTTTTTTATTATCCTACCCTAAAAATTTAAATGACGATCATGGCGTTCCATCTTTGCTTTGCGTGCCCGCACACCTAAAATAGTATTGTCAATACTTATGGCAGAAGCAGTGATGGGATTTAAAAATCATAACCATTTAATTAGGATGTTAGAAAAAAATAGAAATAATAGCGTCTGAGTAACGTGCACCAAAAAACTTTTGGATATTAAAATTATGTTATTTGTATACACCTGGTGTTTACGTGAACTGAGTTTAGTTTTATGTATTGCGCTAAAATATGAAAAAAGTAGTTTCAGGCAGCATCAAACCTGTAAAAGTATGAAATAAATTTGAATTAATACATTGCATATATTAAAAATTATAAGACCACCTGACTTACGATGTTAAGATTAATATTTTTAACATTATACGATTTTGGAACTTGATCCTAAAATATAATTAAGTTTTTCAAGTTTTATTTATCCTAAAACATAAACTGGCTATTTTTGAAAATGTACTTTTAATTAACAATTTCTTCAACATGCTATTTTTTTTGTATCTTTTCCCATCCCTCGCTCGAAAGTATTGTCAATACTATTGTAGGTGTGCGGGCACGCTTCGATACTAGCTGATCCTCGCAATTTTATCTGCGTCAAAAAGGTGTTCAGGCAGCACTGTTAGGTTTAAATTGTAATTTATATTGTAAATTTAATTTAAAGACCTACAACAGTAGTACAACATTTTGTTCTATAATCAATAGTTTTCGCATCGCATGCGATATAGGAAAGTTTTTGGGTATTTTGTTCACATCTTATTTAACCAAGCAAACAAAGTTTTACTCTTTATAACTTAATTCTGATAATTTTGCTTATTGACATAGCCTCCGAGGTGAAAATGGGCTTCATCTGAAAAGACGATTTTTCGGTAAAAATGCTCATCTTCGGCCAAACGATCTTCTGCCCATTGGGCGAACCGAAAACGTCCCATTTCGTAAATGTCAAAGCTTTAACTAAATTATGAACACAAATTGAATGACATTTGAGCTGTCATTCTCTAAATAAACAATAGTTTAAAATGCAAACGTCAGATTGCCCACCCTATAAGTATTAGTGTAGAGTCCTAGTGACTATTTTATATGAAATAAACAGTGTTTTAATAAATAATTATTATTCAAGTCAAAATTAGTTCTTTGGTCGCTGAAAAAGAGAAAACAAGAATGTAAATTCGTCTAAGCGTAAATTATTATAATAAAATTTGAATATTGGCGCTGTAAAACAGGGAATATGAATGAAAAAAAATGTTGACTGACAGATGTCAAATTTACTTTTATAAAACTTTTTTTTTTTTTTTTATGGCTTTATTGCCACCGCTTTTGTGGGCGGCCCAGCCAGTGTCAGGTTTAGCGAAGGCAACGTTTTGTACTTGTCGCGCTTGTAATAAAACTTATTTACTTTGAACACATGCGGCGATGCGTCATACATATTATAGTGCTCAATGAAATATTGTATTTTATTTAATAAACCATCTTTTTTGCTTTATTTTATACAAGCAAATAATACCACTCAGTAGATGTTACTCCTTTTAAATTTATTTAATTAAATGCACCATGACGTAAAAAGTTTAATTAATTGGCTAATAACGTTGCTGCCAATGACAGATATTTTAAAAGTTTATCTTGACACACAGCTGTTGTTATAACCTCAAATATTGCCGTAAACAGTATCAAAATAATCGAAAAATCTAAGTTTTTATAACACAATGAGATATCTATCACGTATCTTCCAGCCAGTTATAACTATACCAAAGAATGCTAAGATAAAAAATACAGAAATAACGTGTAAAAGTCAAAAGGTAAGTACAAAAAGGATTTTATTAAACTAGGAATACTTTTTTAGTATTAACCAGCCTATAATAACCCACTACTGGGCTGGGTCGTGGTGGCCGAGTGGTCGAAGCGCTTCCTTCCGAACGGGAGGTCTCGGGTTCAAAAACCGGCCGGCTTGTACCTCTAAATCTAAATGTGAAAAAGATATATGTGCAATTTTTCACAACACCACTGGCTATAAACGGTGAAGGCAAACATCGTGAGGAAACCTGCATGTTGGAAAAGGATTCTAAAAATCCTTTGAAGATATGTGAAGTCCCCAATCCGCACTGGGCAAGCGTGGTGGACTATGCCTAATCCCTCTTCTGAGACCTGAGCTCAACAGTGGGCAGTAATGGGTTGGTACAGTACAGTACTGGGCTCGGTCTATGAGTAAGCATGTATATTCCTCTACGCAAGTGTCACACAAACTTTACCATTCAAATATGTCTAAGGTATCGAAATTTTTTGATAAATTACACCACCAAAAAAAACTGCTTTTTGCTTGCTACTTCTCTTGATTAGTCATATTTTCCGTAGAACGTATGGCTGAAAAGTTCTGGAGTGGGTCTCCCACAGTATGGACTGAACTTGGTTAAAGGTTGGGAAGTCAATAGTTGCAAACATCACAAGACATGTCCAGCGGTGAAGATCTCTAAGTAATAAAAAGAGCTATAAATCTTGAATCTGCATGATTACTGCCCACTTGTGGGGTGTTGGAGTTTTTTTTTTTAATGGTTATTGTCTTCCCGGTTTTTGGGCGACATTGCCAATATCAGGTTTAGAGGGAAATACTAATTAAGCTAATTATTAGTGTATAAGCGGTAACCAAGATTTGTGATTGCGTTATGTATGTACTACAGTTTAATATTGTGACAGGTAATAAAATAATCAAGTAAATAGAGTATGTTCTTATTAGGACAGCTTTTTTTTTAGTTGGAGGAAATCACCGGTTCTGTCACCGGGTATGTGGGAGTTGAACCGCACTAAAACCTCCAACCAATCACACTCAGTGTCCGAACCCCGGCTGCGGCCAGAACCCAGCACGGGGTTATGAGGGACGGCGCGACGCGTTACGCCCAAGGCACTCTTTCCCGTCGCGCTATTAGGGAAGCTTAGTAAATAGTCAATGTTAACAGGACAAGGGATGTCAATGCAACGGGTATCAAAAAGATGATATAGGGAGTCACACTTATTGTTTAGAGGGCAGTTGAAGGTGTTGGAGTCAAACTGTACTTAAACTTGCCAATCACTGTCAGAATCCCCATTGAGTCCAAAACCCAACCCAGGGTTATGCAGAGTGATGCTAAATGTTATCCACAAAAGCTACTGTAGGGACACATTGTCAACGTTGCTAAAAGTAGTATGACAATATTATTTGTATTAAGACGCCAGTTGTTTGCTGTCCCCCGTCAGAGTAGGTCATGTATTAAGTTTAAGTAGTTATAACAAGTGGTGAATAAAGAGTGCAGTGAACAGAGGACTTATTATTTATATTCATTGTGCTCATACACGGAGCCTACCCAGGCCTACATAAATATACTGTTATTAACACCACAGTTATTAACAGTTACCTTACTTGCAAGACAGTCAGACGAGTTTACGGCCCACTGGCAAGCGGTAACTGTTGCTCATGAAGCTCTGCAATGTCAAGGCAGTGAGTCTACCTTAGGGGTTGTCCATTAATCACGTGATCTTTTTTTAGCATTTATAACCCCCCCTCCCCCATCGGTGACACGTAGTGAGGTTTAAGACCACCCCCCCTCCCCCTTCTCAACATCACGTGTATTTTTAGTACCTACAACGAATCTTAAAATTTTCGCGCCGTGCCGCTTAATATTTGTTTAAAAATCGCGCGTTTGACGAAAAA
The DNA here is from genome assembly GCA_030269945.2 of Trilocha varians. Lineage (NCBI taxonomy): Eukaryota > Metazoa > Arthropoda > Insecta > Lepidoptera > Bombycidae > Trilocha > Trilocha varians. Next base: position 6,713,853 of record AP028281.1, read on the forward strand.
ATAAATACACGAGATATCTTACTACACCCCCCCTCCCCCTTGTGTTATTTTCGTGATTTTTATCAAACCCCTCCCCCCCCTTTCAAGCCTCACGTGATTAATGGACAACCCCTTAGTAATGAAATATTATTCCTCAGCTACTTCTAGAATGTGGTCTCGTTCGACCCACATCATCAGGATTCTTCACTCTACTCCCGCTAGCTCGAAGGTCTCTAGATAAACTTGAGCGGCTCATCCGGACATGTATAGAGGCTTCCGGAGCTCAAAGGCTGTCCCTGCCGGCGCTGACGTCGTCTAGACTGTGGGAGAAGACAGGAAGACTGGAGAATGTGGCCGCTGAGCTGATGATGCTGGATGATAGGCATGGGAAGAAGTTTCTTTTGGCTCCGGTAAGAGTTTATGGTCATTATGTTCATTTCCAGTGTGAGGGCCACTGGAAACTTTCTCTATAATAAGTGTGTAAACAATAAATAAATAAAAAAATCTAATATATAAAATTCTCGTGTCACGGTGTTCGAACTTGAACTCCTCCGAAACGGCTTGACCGATTTTGATGAAATTTTTTGTGCTTATCCGGTATCTATGAGAATCAGCCAACATCTATTTTTCATCCCCCTAAATGTTAGGGGTAGTGCACCCCTAATTTTTTTTTTATTTTTTCGACGCAGACGAAGTTGCGCGGTGCAGCTAGTCTTCTCTTCTAATATATAAAATTCTCGTGTCACGGTGTTCGAACTTGAACTCCTCCGAAACGGCTTGACCGATTTTGTTGAAATTTTTTGTGCTTATCCGGTATCTATGAGAATCGGCCAACATCTATTTTTCATCCCCCTAAATGTTAGGGGTAGTGCACCCCTAAATTTTTTTTTTCGGCGTTAGCTAGTATATATATGTTTATGTTCGTGTTGTGCGGTGGTTGTGGCATTTCTGAGTCGGTAACGATTTCCGGGCATTGTTATTTTTAGTTTTAGTTTTGGAACGAAATTCCTTATCGCGCGTTATCGAAAGGGGTCTAGACGGAAATTCTTATGAAAAAGTTGTCACGACACTTTTTTGTTTTAGATGATTATCGCTAGATGGTGCTGTAAGTAAAATCTTTTAAAACAATTCCTTATTTTGTTTTATATGATTTATGCTAGATGGCGCTGTGATCAAAAAAAAAAATATTACAATTCCCTCACTAATTAATCGAAAGGAACTTCGTTCCATCCCGGTGTCTCTTTACACCTCTCAAGTTTTTTATTTTCATTGTTTTTCTGTTCTTTGTTTGATACTCGGAATAAATGATTTTTATTTGATTTGATTTGATTTGATTAATATTTACTTATTTGTGATTAAATTAAAGACCAAATGTGTTAAGTAACATGACTTATATCTCAGACTACCTGCACTTCATATTACTTTTTGACCGACTTCCAAAAAGGAGGAGGTACACAACTCGTCTACTTTTTTTTTTCATTTTAAAAGAAATTCAAGTATCAGCACTAGAATGACATACATAAATAATAATAAAAAAACTTGAGAGGTGTCATGGGACACCGGAATAGAACGAAGTTCCTTTCGATTAAAAGATATCTTATATTTCTTTTCCTAACGTAACGCGCGATAAGGAACGTGTTTTAAAAGATTTTGATCACAGTGCCATCTAGCGATAATCATCTAAAACAAAAAAGTGTCGTGACAACTTCTCGTAAGATTTTTTTCCGTCTAGCCCCCTTTCACAACGCGCGATAAGGAACTTCGTTCCAATAATAATAAACACCTCTCAAGTTTTTTGTTTATCGAGAGCATTTTGAACTTTTTTGACATTCATTTATTAAATTAATTTCAGACATACGAGGAAGCGATCGCCGAGTTACTGGCAGATATCAAGCCAATATCTTACAAACAGCTCCCCATAATATTATATCAGGTAAAACCCCGAGGGTGAGATATGTGAGTTCAACCGCACTAAAACCTCCAACCGGTCACACTCAGCGTCCGAACCGCGGCTGAGACCAGAACCTAGGTCGGTGTTATGTGGGACGGCGCGACGCGTTACGCACTCAGCACTCTTTCCCGTCGCGCCGTCACTAAAAGTTGTAACGACACTTTTTGCTATTGTATCTCTCTCTCGCTGTCTCTTAAGCAAACCAAATATTTTCGATTGTGTATAATACTGTTAAAATACTTTAAAAAAAAATGCTCATATTACAAAAAATAAATGCCCGCTGAGTTTCTTGCCAGTTCTTCTCAGGGCGGTGGCTACAATTATTATTTTTTGTGTCCGAACTGGTGGTAGCTTTTAAATTTTGACGTCAACAAGAATGAGTACGTCATCAATGTTGAAAATAAAGTATTTCATTTCATTTCATTTCGATTCATTTATCTTGTGGAATCTTAAAAGTTAAATTAGACCAGCTTCCTATACTCCGATTGAGCTATAATTTAAAACAAGAACCTAACGCACGAGCCGAGCGAGCGCTTTAAATAATAAGTGTACGCTTACCCACATAATCATTTGGTAAACAATAAACAAGTCTGTTATCAAGTTAGAAGGATCAAATAACACAAATTAACTGTCACTTGTTATCTTACGAAACTTGTTAAGTTCCGTAGAAACATAACAAGTGACATTTCTTTGTATTTTCCGGTGACAAATATATTACTTTCAAGTAATTTCAACGGGTTCTTACCACGATATTTAATTAGTTGAGTTGTCTCGATATTTCAACGTTGTTGCAAACGCTCAATTAATTAAATATCGTGGTAAGAACCCGTTGAAAATGCATGAAAGTATTATAGAAAACCGCGAGTGTCTGAATAAGTTGACATATATATTATTTGACAGATAAGCAACAAATATCGCGACGAGTTACGTCCAAAACACGGTTTGTTGAGATCGCGCGAGTTTTCAATGTTAGACGTGTACGGCGCGCATTGTGATGAACATGACGCCATGATGGTTTACAACGATGTGACCGAATGTTACGGGCGGATATTTCGGGAACTCGACTTGAAGGTGCATAGAGGTGAGTAGGGTGAGATGCCCAGTTTTATGGGTCCTCTACGTATACAGGGTGTTAAAATCTGATGAAAAAATACTTTCACAGCAAATAGTATACTTGATGTAGAAGTCATCCGCCAAATCTGGGTTTTTAGGCATAATATATCATAAGTTATAACTAATCAAAACTACGTGTTAATTTGTGCATGATCAACCCTACCGTACTGACCTACACCAATAGCTAAAGACTTAAGCCGGCTAGTCACCTCCTGTATCATAGTACATTGTAATAATACACGGGACAAAAATCACATTCTAAACACAGGCGCATGTATCCTACATGCGCCTGTGTTCGTGAAAATAGATATAGCACGCTGAATGTAGGTCAGGATAGGGTTGTCAAAAATAATACAAAATAATAATTTTTCAACTTTGTATGGGAAAATAAAGTAACTATCTCCGTTTCAAAAGTATGTGTATATGATTTGAAATGTGATATAGATTAAGCTCTGAAAGTATTGTTTCACCGGACACCAACACCCTGTATAAATATACAGGGTGATTTTTTAGAGAGGGTACATATTGCAGGAGGTTGATGAGTACTCTGTTCTAAAACGGAATATTACAAAAAATAGGTAAAATTACAATTGTTTTTTTTTTTTAAATTCAAATTCGACAAAACTACCTCAAACATAAACAATTTCGGCTAGAGTGTTGACTAACGACCTCTAGTGATCTCGCGCACCCCACACCTCCGCCACACCCATCAGCTGTCGAAAAACCATCATTTTGCAAGAATTTTAGATATTTTTAATTTGCGATTACTAAGGCATTAAGCCATATTCTTTGGTAATAATATTTTGACTGGTCGTATATAACCATCAGCTACCATGACCGTCAATATGTACCCTCACTAGGACATCACCCTGTATTATCGCAATTCTAGATCTAAAATGAATGCATTCAAACTACAGAATTATTTGGTTGGAGGTAATCGCCGGATTCCATATGTGGGAGTTAAACCGCACTAAAATCTCCAACCGCTCCGAACTGAGGCCAGAACTTAGCATAGGGTTATGCCAAGAACCGACAATTGAATATTTAGCTTTAGCTACTATGTTTTATCAGTTTGATTAATGTTAATTTTGAAAATAGCTAACACAATAACAGGGGTGGGCCATATAAAGTTTGCATTTTCCAAAAGTTCGAGTGTCATGTTGTCTGTATGGCATGTTGCGTCATCCTGTTGAAACCAAATGTCGTCCATGTCATACTCTTCAATGCATGGCACGGTAACGCTCGTCATTGACCGTAACGGCGGCTCCTTGCTCATTTTCCAATGATGCCGCCGGACCAAAACCCACACCAAACCGTAACTCTTTGTGGGTGCATTGGCTTCTCAACGGTGATATGTGGATTTTCCGACCCCCAGATGCGACAATTTTGCTTATTGACATAGCCTCCGAGGTGAAAATGGGCTACATCTGAAAAGACGATTTTTCGGTAAAAATGCTCATCTTCGGCTAAACGATCTTCTGCCCATTGGGCGAACCGAAAACATCCCATTTCGTAAATGTCAAACCTTTAACTAAATTATGAACACAAATTGAATGACATTTGAGCTGTCATTCTCTAAATAAACAGTAGTTCAAAATGCAAACGTTAGATTGGCCCACCCATTAGTTTAATAATTTTAGAAATATGTTCAGTTTGGTTACAAGTCGTGGTGGCCGAGTGGTCGAAGAGCTTCCTTCCGAACAGGAGGGTTCAAAACCGGCCGGCTTGTACCTCTAAATCTAAATGCGAAAAAGATTTATGTGCAATTTTTCACAACACCGCTGGCTAAAAACGGTGAAGGAAAACATCGTGAGGAAACCTGCATGTCGGAAAAGGATTCTAAAAATCCTTTGAAGATATGTGAAGTCCCCAATCCGCACTGGACAAGCGTGGTGGACTATGCCTAATCCCTCTTCGGAGGAGACCTGAGCCCAACAGTGGGCAGTAATGGGTTGGTACAGTACAGTTCAGTTTGGTTGTGCCAACATAACTGTATTTTCCGTGGACCGATTTTAATGATACCTATTCCATTTTATTTTAGTAAAAGCGCCATCTGGTGACATGGGCGGTAGTTTTTCTCACGAATGGCAGCTACCCGCCATTTCTGGCGAGGATCAGATTAAACTATGTCCGTCCTGCTCGCACGTATCGCTGTTAGAGAGGGACGGAGATAGATGTGAAGCTTGCGGGGGTAGTAGCGAAATAGTGCAGAGTATTGAGGTAAATTTAAAGAAACTTTAGAGACCCATTTATTTATTTTTTCTTTAATGGTATTTGGCAACAAATCAGTTAGCCAAATCATTCGTGGAAGAAGAAGAACCCAGCATGGGGTTTTGAGGGACGGCGCGACGCGTTACGACCTCGGCACTGTTTCCCGTCGCGCCGCCCCCGAATAAATATATCTAGCCGATTTTAAAAACCAAATTAGTCTAGTTTTATATAACGACAGTATTCTCACATGACTTAAGCTTAAAGAATCCACCCTGTATAGTACACTTCGCTTTTTAAATCACCCTGTATATTATAGGTTGGACACACGTTTATACTAGGAACTAAATACAGCGAGTGTTTGGAAGCTACATTCGTTCCCACTAGTGGGCCACAACAGCCCATAATCATGTCTTGCTATGGCATAGGTATTACTAGGTAAGAATTTAAATGTTTAATGAAGAAATTGATATTTTTAACCGATTTTAATGATTCTTTTTTTTGTTAGTAAGCAGACACTTAGGACATAATCTATACTTTAATACAGGGTGGCGCAATAGAACGTGCATATTGCATCATCTTTTTTTGCGGGGTAGAAGGGGCGTGGGCGGGGGGAGACCGATATCGTTGGGTAGCGCGGTTCATAAAGTTTTAGTCACTATGAGTCACTTCGACGGGAAGCGTCGCGCATTTTGCGTGCGCGCATTTTACGAAAACTCTCGTTCGTACGTAGTTGTCAGGCGACTATTTTGTTCTGAGTATGGTGTACGGCAAATTAGGGAGGCTCCGAGTGCTAATTTAATTAAAATCTGGATAAAGCGTTTTGAAGAGACTGGATCGACGTTTAAACCACACGCGAAAGGTCGTCCACGCACATCTAGGACCGAAGACAATATTGAGAGTGTTAAGCAGTCGGTACGAGAAGATCCACAAATGTCTACTCGCAAGAGATCGTCTGTCCTAAACATATCGCGACGAAGTTTGCAACGAATTTTAAACTTGGATCTTAAATTGCATCTATACAAGCTGCAATTAACTCAAGAATTGAAAGACTCTGACTTCATAGCACGGCTCACATTTGCTAATGAAATGCTCAATCGGTTTTCAAATTTTGAAAACATCCTTTTCTCTGATGAGGCACATTTTCATATGAATGGGTTCGTAAACCGCCAAAATTGTCGTTATTGGAATAGTGAAAATCCCAGACTCAAACATCAAAAACCGTTACATAGCCCTAAAGTGACAGTTTGGGCCGCAATATCTGCCAAAGGAATAATTGGTCCTTATTTTTTTGAAAACGCACGGGGGCAAAACATCACTGTTAATACCGAACGCTATGTTGCGATGTTGGAAGGTTTTTTGGCCCCAGAACTTGAAAATTCAAGAATAAAGAACTCTAGGACTTGGTTCCAACAAGACGGAGCTACCAGTCACACATCAAATGACTCCATGGCGGTTGTGAAGCAGATGTTCCCTGGCAAACTGATTTCGAAAAGAGGTGATATCCCATGGCCTCCGCGCAGTCCAGACTTGACGCCTCCTGACTTTTTTTTTTGTGGGGATACCTCAAACACAAAGTCTACACCAATAATCCGAGAAACATCAGTCAGCTCAAGGAGAATATTCGTGGTGAAATGGCAGCAATCACACCAGCACTACTTAAGAAAGTTTTCGGTAATTTCCGTTTGCGGTTAGAGGAGTGCCAACGTAGAGAGGGTCATCATTTAGATGATGTTATTTTTAAAAAATAAACTTCAGTTATCACTTAATAATTGCTTAGTTTTATTTTAACTATACCTTTTGTATTTATTTTTTAATAATTATTTTAAAAATGCACGTTCTATTGCGCCACCCTGTATTATAAAGCTGAAGAGTTTGTTTGTTTGAACGCGCTAATCTCAGGATCTACTGGTTCGATTTCAAAAATTCTTTCACTGTTGGAAAGCCCATTTATCGAGGAAGGTTATAGGCTATATTTTATTTTGAAAAAAAATAGGGATCCGTATGAAAATATCGTATTTGTAACACAAAGTCGAAAACCTATTTATGCGTACGCTGCAAAAACTATTGACAATAGAACAAAATGATGTACTACGGGTTTTTAGGTCTTAGTAAGACAAACAAAAAAGTCCGCGACAGCATATATCTAACTATCATAGTTTAGTCACAATAACCGCTTTTATGTTTATGAAAAATAAGAAATCGTTTCGATAGATATCTATAAGAAATCGATAAATATTGGCACAAAATGTTTGTTTTTCAGGTTACTTGCAGCTAGCCTAGAAGCTCTATCAACAGAGAAAGCTATCAGATGGCCTAAAGCTATAGCACCTTATTCAGCCATCATAATCGGTCCAAAGGTAATTTATAACCGAAGTTACAAGCATTTCGTCCGCATCACAAACATAGAAAAAAAAATCACTATTAAAAATTCTCAGTTAAATTTAAGCTACTTTTACAAACGAAAATCAATTTTATTTTTCGAATATAACCTACTGTAGCTACCTCCAACCGAGGCCAGAACCCAGCACGGGGTTATGAGGGACGACGTGACGCGTTACGCCCTCGGCACTCTTTCCCGTCACGCAGCTTCCAAAAAAGAGCATAGGCTACCTTTTAATTAAAAGTGAAGTTGCGGCTAGCTAGTAAAAATAAAAATGACAAAATTACAGGAAGGCTCCAAAGAATGGTCTACCCACGGCCTAGATCAGATCAGATCTGTCTACGACACACTAAATGATCTGCCAGGGTTGAGATCTGACGTGATAGTGGACGACAGACACACACTTACCATCGGAAAGAGACTTATGATGGCCGATAAGTAAGTGTGGATTGTTTACTTTGTTGGTGTGGTTGTTCCTTTGTTGGTGTGATTGTTACTTTGTTATATTGAGTGGTGATTTCTTTGTTAAACTAAATGATTTTGAAAGAAGAAATTACAATAAAAATGTTGGCTGATAAAGTATAACCTTGACAATAGGAAGTTTGATGGAGTAAACAGTTGAAAGATTGTTACTTTGTTGGATGATATCATTTTTTTATTATTTGTTATTAGTTCTTTTAATATACGTTTTGATTTGTTTGATTTTTTTACTTAAACTATTATGATTATCAATAATTATCAAAAATTCTAATTATTATTTTTTTCACAGAATGGGCTACCCCATAATAGTGACGTGCGGTCGTGAATCAAGCAGTAATCCCCCGAAATACGAAGTGAGCATCAATGGAACAACACAGTTGTATAGTTTAGAAGAAATAGTACAATTATTAACAGAATATAATAAAGAATGTTGTATAGAAATATAGTTATATTAGTGTATTGGTGTTTTATTTTTGAGTATTTTGTAAATAAAATTTAGAAAACACAATAAAATATTGTTACTTTGTGTGATTAATACTTTGTTAGATCGAGTGATGATTTCTTTGTTGGGTTTAATGATTTTGAAAGCAAAGAATACAATTAACGCGTTAACTGCCGAGAAAAAAAAATTGGTTGCCTGTAAAGTTGGTATACGGGCGAAAGTTTTGCGTGACAACGACTCGGGCATGGTTGGCCCGCCTAAGAGCGAGAGAGACAGACATAAAAAGTGACGCGGCACGCGTGCCTCTCACTCGCTCTCATTGTGAGCGCATAACGTGAGCGGAGCGTAACGCAGTTTCATGAAGGCAAATCAATTTATAAGACGTTGTCACGTCAAAATCCTATTGTTTTTTCAACGGTCAGCACTGACCGCGCTGGCAGAGAAAGATCGGCTTCATGGTACCATATTATTGCATTATCACGCCATACACATCTGCATGCAAAATGTCAGCTCAATCGGACACAAGGAAGTTGGTCAAATTCAACTCGCGATTCCATCCGAACTTGAGTTTAAGATTTAAAATAATTGTTCAGCCAAAATTTATTTATTTAACTTCATGCACAAAAGGTACAATGGCGGACTTAATGCCGAAGGCATTCTCTACCAGTCAACCAAAGGTGGTGTAGAGAGAACTATGGAAGGTGCTTTGCTGACACATGATATAAAAAAAATACTTTTTCCACATTACATAAATAAGGATAAAATCAATAATACTTTACATACATAACGAAATAAATAATATTATATATCTAATACATAAAATATACAGGGTGTTGGTGCCCGGTGAAACAATACTTTAAGGGCTTAATCTATATCACATTTCAAATCATATACACATACTTTTGAAACGGAGATAGTTACTTTATTTTCCCAAAGTTGAAAAATTATTATTTTGTATTATTTTTGACAATCCTACCCTGACCTACATTTAGCGTGCTATATCTATTTTCACGAACACAGGCGCATGTATCCTGTTTAGAATGTGATTTTTGTCCCGTGTATTATTACAATGTTCTATGGTACAGGAGGTGACTAGCCGGCTTAAGTCTTTAGCTGTTGGTGTAGGTCAGTACAGTAGGGTTGATCCTGCACAAATTAACACGTAGTTTTGATTAGTTATAACTTATGATATATTATGCCTAGAAAACCCAGACTTGATGGATGGCTTCTACATGAAGTATACTATTTGCTGTGAAAGTATTATTTCATCGGATTTTAACACCCTGTATATCATACAAATACAATACACATAATATAACAACAAATATATTTAGCAGAAATATTAATAAAATAAATTGTGTAAAATTTATGTGCTAAAAGTAAATGTTAAATAAATACAGGATGATTTCCTAGTGAGGGTATATATTGAAGGTCATGGTAGCTGATGGTTATATACGACCAGTAAAAATATTATTACCAAAGAATATGGCTTAATGCCTTAGTAATCGCAAATTAAAAATATCTAAAATTCTTGCAAAATGATGGTTTTTCGACAGCTGATGGGTGTGGCGGAGGTGTGGGGTGCGCGAGATCACTAGAGGTCGTTAATCAACACTCTTTAAGCCGAAATTGTTTATGTTTGAGGTAGTTTTGTCGAATTTAGATTAAAAAAAAAAAATGTATTTTTATCTATTTTTTGTAATATTCCGTATTAGAACGGAGTACTCATCACCCTCCTTCAATATGTACCCTCTCTAACAAATCACCCTGTATAATAGTGATGAATAATAATATGTGAGAAAAGAAATTATTCAGGAGATACTATTACTGCCAATTCAGTCAGGATAAGTTCACGGTAAATTTACAGTGTAACTAGCTGCCCCACGCAACTTCGTCTGCGTCGAAAAAATAAAAAAAAGATAGGGGTGGACTACCCCTAACATTTAAGGGGATGAAAAATAGATGTTGGCCGATTCTCATAGATACCGGATAAGCACAAAAAATTTCAACAAAATCGGTCAAGCCGTTTCGGAGGAGTTCAAGTTCGAACACCGTGACACGAGAATTTTATATATTAGATATACAATCAACCATTGCTGAATCCAGTGCAAATTAAGAAAAGGTTTAAACTGAGAACGACTTTAATTTTTCAAGAATAGCTCAGATGCAAGTCGACAATCTTATGGACCTTCTTCAAGCCTCGTTTGAAGAAGGACAAGTCATAGCACTCGGTAAACACCGAATAAGTATTATTTTAAACTTATTCACTTATTTAGACACTCGCGGTTTTCTATAATACTTTCATGCATTTTCAACGGGTTCTTACCACGATATGAGTGTGGTGTGTCGAGAAGTGAGTTCGAGTTCCAGTGGTACGACCCAAAAGCGAACGAGAAAGAGGGTAGACAGATTTGTTTGCTCTTAAATCGACCCGCAGTATCCAGTCTTCTCGTGATCATGACGTTTGCAACAACAACGAAATATCGAGACAACTCAATTAATTAAATATCATGGTAAGAACCCGTTGAAAATGCATGAAAGTATTATTTCATAGTATTTAAGGAAATCGGTCAAAAATAAAGTGAAAGCGTGCATAACAAAAATTATCAACGGGTGAATAACTTTTGAGGTTATGTCCTAAAAGTCAAATGTCATTTTAAATTGACAAATTTTTTATGTGAAAGTTACGCAACGTGAAAACTAGTGAAAAGAGATACCACTGCGTGTGAGGCGATTAACACACTGCCTACGCACTACGCGTCGTGAAACGTAGTAAAATACTAGCTTTTGCCAGCGACTTCGTTCGCGTGGACTTCAGGTTCGTCCCGTCTAGTCGTATAGCCTATGTGTTATTCTGATGTATAAGCTATATTGTGGTAAAGTTTCATTCAAATCCATTCAGTAGTTTTTACGTGAAAGAGTAACAAACATCCATGCATCCATACTTACAAACTTTCACCTTTATAATATACTAGCTTTTGCCCGCGACTTCGTTCGCGTGGACTTCAGGTTCGTCCCGTATTATCAAAAATTGTAGTCTATGTGTTATTCTGATGTATAAGCTATATTGTGGTAAAGTTTCATTCAAATCCATTCAGTAGTTTTTACGTGAAAGAGTAACAAACATCCATACATCCTTACAAACTTTCGCCTTTATAATATATATTAGATGTTAGGGGGCGTCCATAAATTACGTGAGGTGTGTTTTTAAATTTTCAGCCCCTCCCTTACCCCTTAGTGAGATTTCGTGAGATTTTATTCAACCCCCTCCCCCATCCCCCAATCTCACGTGAGTTTTTCAAAATGTGAGTTTCTTACGTAAACGCGTTGAATTGTTATTGTAAAAACAAAAAAATAAAATATGCTTCGTGGTTTTATTTACGACTAGTTAAGACTATTAATCAATATTGCTGAGAGTTTAATTATAAGTGTAATAAATAGACCAAAATAGCACAATTTTTTTTGTTTTCAATCAGAAAATAATTACGTGATATTTGCCGATACCCCTCCCTCTCCAACGTAAGATTAGATGAGATTTGACTCGACTCCCTCCCCCCCTTAAACACCTCACGTAATTTATGGACGCCCCCTTAGATGTCAAAAATGTATGCAAAACTGTCAAATTATTCGAAAAATACGCTGAAGTGCACAGGTGTAGTTTGATGAGGACTGTCATGGAATTTTCTTCCATCAGCTCTTTATCATTTTTAAATGTGATCATGAGAGATAATTTCTAACACAGTTGAGTACAGTTTAATTTCCTGTTTCACAAGGCTTTAGTCTTTTTAATCCAAGACCACCATCATGGTTGTTCCAAAAACGTTGAACACATATTATTATCTGTTTATAGCCAATTTATCCTCATTAGATGTGACCGTTAAACCTGTACAGAGATACAAGGTATAACCTTGCATCTTGCGACATCCATCATGATATTTTTGACCTCTTGGACAACAGAGTGTTGAACCTCAAGTAATCTCGCGCACTCCGACACACTCATCAGTTGTCGACCGACAATCGTTTTGTAAGAATTTTAGATATTTTTAAGTTGCGTTTACTAACGCTTTATACCATATTCGTTGGTTTTAATATTGTAATTAGTCGTATATGACATATAATATACAGGGTGTTCAAGAACTATGCCACAAGAACGGGAAGTACCTTAAATATAAGAGATATAATGTTTTAAACTTATTCAGACACTCGCGGTTTTCTATAATACTTTCATGCATTTTGAACGGGTTCTTACCACGATATTTAATTAATTGAGTTGTCTCGATATTTCGTTGTTGTTGCAAACGTCATGATCACGAGAAGACTGGATACTGCGGGTCGATTTAAGAGCAAACAAATCTGTCTACCCTCTTTCGTGTGTCGTGATGTGAGTTCGAGTTCCAGTGGTACTACCCAAAAGCGAGCGAGAAGAAGAGAGAAGAGAAATATCGAGATTACTCAATTAATTAAATATCGTGGTAAGAACCCGTTGAAAATGCATGAAAGTATTATAGAAAACCGCGAGTGTCTGAATAAGTTTACATCCTATATCTATTATTTACTTCCCGTTCATGTCGCATAGGGACACCCTGTATAAAACTACTCAGTAGTAATGTACATTTATCCTTATTAGATGTAGTTAGACCGGTCTTCAGTTGCACAGATCATTCACCGGTAGATAACCTTGCGGCTTGTATTGAGGTGTTTACACTGTACTGTAACTCATTGTTCTGACTGGCACAAGTTATTTATTTATTTACTAGCTGGCCCACACAACTTCGTCTGCGTCACATAAGCGAATTTTCTCACCGTTTAAACCTTCCCTGGACTTCTACGAATATTTCAAGTTTAAAATAAGCCAAATCGGTTCAGTCGTTCTCGAGTTTTAGCGAGACTAACGAACAGCAATTCATTTTTAAATATAGGGTGATTTTTTAGAGAGGGTACATATTGCAGGAGGGTGATGAGTACTCTGTTCTAATACGGAATATTACAAAAAATAGGTAAAATTACAATTATTTTTTTTTCCAAATGCGACAAAACTACCTCAAACATAAACAATTTCGGCTTAAAGAGTGTTGACTAACGACCTCTAGTGATCTCGCGCACCCCACACCTCCGCCACACCCATCAGCTGTCGAAAAACCATCATTTTGCAAGAATTTTAGATATTTTTAAGTTGCGATTACTAAGGCATTAAGCCATATTCTTTGGTAATAATATTTTTACTGGTCGTATATAACCATCAGCTACCATGACCTTCAATATGTACCCTCACTAGGAAATCACCCTGTATATGAAGATTATAGTATAAATATATTGATTAACAGCAAAGTAACGCATACCTATTCTCACACTACGGTGTAACTGACGGACACTTTGAGAGTAAAATACAATCAATGTTGTCAACATAGAAAATTAATAATCTGGAAAAAAATATAGAATATTGGGAAAAATAAACTGTTCTTTTTTACTAGCTTTATATTAACTTGCACTGGATGTAACTATGTACATCTAATATATAAAATTGTCGTGTCACGGTGTTCGAACTTGAACTCCTCCGAAACGGCTCGACCGATTTTGATGAAATTTTTTGTGCTTATCCGGTACCTATGAGAATCGGCCAACATCTATTTTTCATCCCCTAAATGTTAGGGGTAATCCACCCCTAATTTTTTTTTTCGGCGCAGACGAAGTTGCGCGAGTCAGCTAGTATATTATAAAGGCGAAAGTTTGTAAGTATGTATGTATGGATGTTTGTTACTCTTTCACGTAAAAACTACTGAATGGATTTGAATGAAACTTTACCACAATATAGCTTAAACATCAGAATAACACATAGGCTACAATTTTTGAACCCCTTTGTAACGCAGACGAAGTTGCGCGGGTCACCTAGTTAGTACATAAGTATAAAGTAAGTTCGGGTGGAATCTCGCCAGCTATATTTGACAAACTTCCCGGTTTCCGATTAAGTTGACATTTTGCACGCATTTGTATATCGCTGATCTGATGATGGAGTCGGAAGGTGGTCATAGGAACTCTTTTACTAAACAGGATAGACCCGTCGTGTTTGTGCTCGTTTTACTTGTCTACTAGAACTCTATTGCCACATGATACCCAGCTTGTATTTAAAAAGTTTTCTAAAACCTTACTATCGTACATTTTCTTTACATTTGGCAACACAGCGTTTCGTAGTGAGGACCGAATGCAAATCGTATAATTCAAATTCAGTTTCAATTCGTTATAACCGCTCTGAGTGACCGCAATTTTAAAATGACAGGGTAATACTGGACTGATATGTTAGGCTATGTCCATAATATTAGGTGAATTACAATAATCTTAATATATATAAATCTCGTGTCACAATGTTTGTCCTCAATGGACTCCTAAACCACTTAACCGATTATAATAAAATTTGCACACCATGTGCAGTTCGATCCAACTTGAGAGATAGGATAACTTAGATCAAGGTCTGATGATGGAGCTGGAAGGTGGTTATGGGAACTCCGTCAATAAGCAAGATAACCTCATCGTGTTCAGACTCTAATGAAGCGTTCTGATAAGTACTTTAAGAAAATTGCCGGGAACAATTCCTGTGCGACGCAGACGAAGTTGCGCGGGTCAGCTAGTTTATTATAAAGAAAACTTTTTAAACACAAACTTTTAAGCTCCTGTATATCATGTATCAGTAGAGTGCTAGTAGACAAGTAAAACGAGCACAAACACGACGGGTCTATCTGGTTTAGTACAGGAGTTCCTATGACCTTCTTAATCCATCATTTTGTATTTTTAATTGTCACGTCAACAAACAATGTCTCAATGGAAACCGGGAAGTTTGTCAAATTTAACTCGCAAGATTCCACCCGAACTTACACAGTTACATCCAGTGCAAGTTAATAAAACGCTTGTAGAAATACTTCCATGTTTTAAGGTCCAGCAAGCAAGGTAGTCAATGGTTTTTAGTTTAACAAGTTTACTGCAAGACCAATTTTTTGTTCCTATTGGAACGAGGTTCCTTATCGCGCGTTGTGAAAGGGGGCTAGACGGAAATTCTTATGAAAAAGTTGTCACGACACTTTTTTGTTTTAGATGATTATCGCTAGATGGCGCTGTGATCAAAATCTTTTAAAACACGTTCTTTATCGCGCGTTACGAAAAGAAATATTTTTTATAAGATATCTTTTAATCGAAAGGAACTTCGTTCTATTCGGGTGTCCAATGACACCTCTCAAGTTTTTAATGATGAATTCTACTTTATACTACGAATTGTGTTTTTTATTATTTATATTTTTCGTTCGCTGCGACAAGAGGTGTAATCGGCCCGGAGCATGACCAGACGTTACGACACGTGGTCGATTACACCCCAATGCCCTTAACAAAGTTACGCTCATCGTAAGGAAGTTCACGTTATACCTTGCCGCAATCGAAAGTTCCAGAAGGGATAATTTAGGTCTCATTTAAAAAATGACAAATTTTAATCCAACCTCTTGCAACATTTTACAGCAATAAGTTCAATAAATGCATGATGTAGTAATGATTTAAATAAAGAACTCCACTATAGATATTAGAAGAATAGGTATAGGCTGGCACCCCACCAGCGGAAAGTGTGAATGGGAAGGATGGATGTGAAGTTTGCGGTACGAAAGTTGGACAGAACCGAGATCTGGAATGAAAGAGTAAACAAACCAACAATTAGATTAAGAACATCCCCGATAATGTTGGGGGGATTTAGATAATAAAAAGAAATCTTATAAACTTATTCAGACACTCGCGGTTTTCTATAATACTTTCATGTGGTGTGTCGAGAAGTGAGTTCGAGTTCCAGTGGTACGACCCAAAAGCGAACGAGAAAGAGGGTAGACAGATTTGTTTGCTCTTAAATCGACCCGCAGTATCCAGTCTTCTCGTGATCATGACGTTTGCAACAACAACGAAATATCGAGACAACTCAATTAATTGAATATCGTGGTAAGAACCCGTTGAAAATGCGTGAAAGTATTAAAAAAAATCTTACAGCAATTTCCTTATATGAAATCAAATTTAATCGTACATTCGTGCCTAAAACTCCAATCTGAGCTGAGCTTTACAATCCGACCTAGCATTTATTTACAAACGAATGGGCAGTCACCGAGAAACCCTCGTCCGTTGCACACGCGTACATTCACAATCACAGCATCCGTTTCCTGTCTAAAACTGTAAGTACTTGAACAAAAAACTATACAATAGTTCATTTAGTACATTTTTCTAGTAATTTTATTGTGTAATATAAAATTTATAAGATTTATAACTGACTTCCAAAATGGAGGAGGAAGTCGTCTGTATTTTTTTATGTTTGTTCCTCGATAACTTTTGTTTGGTTGGACCGATTTGAATGATTCTGGTGTCATATGAAAAGAGATTGCTTAACTTAGATCCCATACTTTATCTTTAAAGATCAAAGAAGTACTTCAAGATCTGTTTAAAAATATGTATTTTTTAACCATGGAATTATTACCTCTGGAATGTACATGATGAACAACAAACTGAAGTATTCGAAGCTTTGTATGTGTGTGAAAAATGTCTATGTGTGGAAAACTGGGAGATGTCAAGTTTTTAAATCTCCCCAAAAATCGGGTACTTTTTTTTTTTTTTTTTTATTGCCTTGTAGGCAGACGAGCTAACTTTTAGTGGTATTTCCCGTGTAAACCGTAGAATACAGATTTTTTTTCGTGACACATTCTTAATAATTTCTCTAATAATAAACACATCTTCATAATTTTATGAATGTAATGTTTCAGCGTATTGATAAATCAAAAACAATGTTGAATCATTGAACTTATTTATTGTAGTTTAATTTAAAATACAATTACCTTAACACATTTTTTGATGCGGACAGCGACGTATTCATTGCGTTTTATACTCGTGATAGTAATATATCTCCACGAAATGTCCCATTGGAATAAAACAAAAAGTATTTTACTTCTACATTAATACCATTGATAACATAGCGCTTAAATTGGATATGTGCTAATTTCAAACAAACAAACTGCAGCTTTATAAATTTAGTAGTTTAAAAATATTTTATAATTTGTTAGCGCGTGATAATATTAATAATATGAATTTATTGTGAATATTATATTATGAATTTTTATGTACCGTCACTAAAACACCTTAGAAAAACTACAACGAAATCAAAACATTCATCCAGCAAATATAAGTACCATTTCCACATTATGTAAAAACACAAAAACTGAAAGTTATTACATTCTTTTATTTTTTAATAAGATAAAATGGGAGATTTCAAAATTTTGGTTGGTAACCCTTTGAAATTTAATTATGTCAAAGTTACGAAATGTCAAGTGTCAGTTAAGAATACGTTAAATTTTTCAAACAATAAGAATTGTTTTATTAACTTTATAAAATGGAAAATTGTTAATACTTACTTGTGGAAAGTGATTCTGTGACGCTTATTGTGTGTTGTTGAGTGGTTTCTGCAGAAGCTTACAACGCAGGAAGGCATGATTCAATCTTGTCTCAACAGGTATTTTATGTTAATACTGTCAAATAAACGTCAATGTCATAGGCATTTTAACATGTGTATGTACACGACTGGCACGACTTGGCTAACCTTCACGAACTTTGTTCCCCATGTACGTTCCTGAGGTAATAATTCTATGTTTTTAACGGACAAAATTTCCCATTTTGATATGCGTTTTTGCGTGTATATCTTTTTTATATGAACCCATTTCGATGATTCTCTTTTGTTAGAAAGCAGACATTTTGAGCATCATCTCATATCAATTTGATAAAGATTTGACCGCTAGTTTTTGTGCTATGGTTGAGAAATGGAAGTCGGTCGTTTTCATTTTTGTATCTAATAAAAATATTATTCAAGGTAAAATAGCTATAATCCTTTTTGCGTCCAGTTAAATCCCGTTTAGTTATGTAGTGTAATTTAAATAAATAATTAACTTTAAATGACATTTCTTTAACAATACATACAATACAATTAGTCTAAAACAAAGTCGCTTCACGCTGTCTGTTTGTTATGTATGTTTAAATATTTAAAACTGCGCAATGGATTTTAATGCGTTTTTTTAATAGAGTGATTCAAGAGGAAGGTTTATGTGTATAATACATGCATGATATAGTACAACACTGATCATTTAGCGGTTTGATATAATGTCGTAAATGACATTGTTTTATGCTCTCATTGCAAAACGAATACGAAACCACATTGTGTGACGCAGTTGAAGTTTATTTATTTACTAGCTGCCCCGCGCAACTTCGTCTGCGTCGTATAGGAATTGTTTCCGGGAATTTTCTAAAAGTACTCATCAGAACGCTTCATTAGAGACCAAACACGATGAGGTTATCTTGCTTATTGACGGAGTTCCTGTGACCACCTTCCAGCTCCATCATCAGACCTAGATCTAAGATATCCTATCTCTCAAGTTGGATCGAACTGCACATGAAGTGCAAATTGTATTATAATCGGTTAAGTGGTTTGGGAGTCCATTAAGGACAAACATTGTGACACGAGATTTATATATATTAGACTAGCTGCCCCACGCAACTTCGTCTGCGTCGAAAAAATAAAAAAAAAATTAGGGGTGGACTACCCCTAACATTTAGGGGGATGAAAAATAGATGTTGGCCGATTCTCATAGATACCGGATAAGCACAAAAAATTTCAACAAAATCGGTCAAGCCGTTTCGGAGGAGTTCAAGTTCGACACCGTGACACGAGAATTTTATATATTAGATTTATTGAACAAAAATCCACAGCTACAATCACAATCAGATTCAAGTTAAAATTGTAAAACAAAAAATTAGCCAATTACGGATTTACATTTTGTTTACACTGATTTTAGTCTTAGGGGTACAATGACGGGGACGGAGCGACGGGAAAGAGTGCCGAGCGCGTAACTCGACGCGCCGTCCCTCCAAACCCCGTGCTAGGTTCTGGCCTCAGCCGGGGTTCGGACGCTGAGTGTAAGCGGTTGAAGATTTTAGTGCGGTTCAACTCCCACATACCCGGCGGTCCGGTGATTTCCTCCAACTAAAAAAAAAAAAAATAGGGGTACAATGAGATAAATCGAACAAAATATTATAAACAAATAGTGAAATTATGTAATGTGTAACGTGTGTGTATGTGTGTCTGTATATATGTGTGTGTGTTGTACAGGTTAATTAGTAATTATTTTGTTTTACTGTGGTAAGATAACATGACAGTTACCCTGTCGTAATTATTCAACAAGTTACTAATTATTAGGAGGTACCTACTAAAAATGTAAATGAAAGCATAATACGGACTTTCGGGTATTGGCCCACCTCTCACTCCCACTACTGTAACTCCTGTGTAGCCAGGATCTACTGCGGCGACCATCGTGGTGACTCTGAGCAGTGAAGCCCAGGAACACGAGGGAAAGCTAACTTGTCTTGAGCACCGCAACGAATTTAATCAGAAGATGATTGAAGGAGTAGGAAAAACATGAGTTTCGATTTCCCTTCTCGCAAAAGCGGGAGACAATAAAATAACATTGAAAGATGCATTACGCCAGAATTGAGAAAAGCACCACGGACATTTTATTAAATTTATTGGACCTATGTGGTGAGCTGTTGTATTATTTAGGATGCCAATAATAGTTATAATACGGACTGCCATTTTTGTAAAATAACACCAACTCCATACTTGATATCATATTTACTAAATTTTAAGACCATACGAGAAGCATTCACACAACTATCGAAATTGGTACATTCTCAAAAGAAATATTCACAAACATGCGAATATTCATTACATCTTTAACACCTACTGCTACATGATATCCAGGATCTTAAAAGATTGTATTTAAAAAGTTATCTCTAAAATAAATTTAGTTTTATGTTGAGACTCGCATAAGTTTTGTTCAAGATTGAAAACCGTTTCTGTGTTATTATGCCTCTCACGTAGGTAGGTACTCAGCCAGAACAATTACAAGCCATGACAAAAAGTCAACAACGCAACTTGTTTTGCGAAAACTTGTGGTTTATCTATCCACTCAACTGGGAACGTCACTATTCGCTAGATGGCGAAACTGGGGACTTCGTTCGGAATCAATACCGTGTTTGAGCCCCTTTTTAAAAACATTTTTTTCCAATAATTTTTAATTTTGATTTTTAATTAAACCTTATATTATTGTAAATCTTTATTACTAAACGACGCTGTATTGCATTTTCAGCGAAAATATATCATCTCCGTAAAATATGAGACGATTAAAAAATGTAAACAAAAAAAGTTTAAGAACTGTGCTCAATTTTGGCTCCTGCCACAGACTTGGCAAAAGTAAACAAACCAATTTGGTTGCCGATCCCAGTTGAGTGGTTACTTTTTTTTTTTTTTATTGCCATGTAGGCAGACGAATATATTTTCAGAGAATTCCGTTGTGGACTGATTTGGATGATTCTTGTTCGATATAGAAGGTGATGGTTGTAGTGAGGTTCTGTTTTTTTTAAGATCGAACAAGAACTTTTGGAGCTAGGTATTATTCTTGGAAAAATGGAAGTCGGCCGTTTTATTTTTTGATCGTTTTCCAAAAAGGAGGAGGTACTCAATTTGTCTGTGTTTTTTATTATTTTGTTTATGTTTTTTCCTCGATAACTTTATTTTGGGTGGAATGCTTTGAATGATTCTGATGTCAGATGAAAAGTGATGGTTGAACTTCCCCATACTTTTTTTTAAAGGTCAAACAAGTACTTTTGGATCCGTGTTTAGATATGTGTATTTTTAGCAGACTAAATTTCACAATTTGTCATGCGTTTTTGCGTGTATTTCTTTTTTGTATGAACCGATTTCGATGATTCTTTTTTTGTTAGGTAGACACTTTATACATTATCTAATCTCTAATATCTTCTCTTCTAATCTAATATATAAAATTCTCGTGTCACGGTGTTCGAACTTGAACTCCTCCGAAACGGCTTGACCGATTTTGTTGAAATTTTTTGTGCTTATCCGGTATCTATGAGAATCGGCCAACATCTATTTTTCATCCCCCTAAATGTTAGGGGTAGTCCAACCCTAATTTTTTTTTAATTTTTTCGACGCAGACGAAGTTGCGTGGGGCAGCTAGTATATTATAAAGGCGAAAGTTTGTATGTATGGATGGATGTATGGATGTATGTTTGTTACTCTTTCACGTAAAAACTACTGAATGGATTTGAATGAAACTTTACCACAATATAGCTTATACATCAGAATAACACATAGGCTACAATTTTTGATAATAATCTAGACGGGACGAACCTGAAGACCACGCAAACGAAGTCGCGGGCAAAAGCTTGTCTCATATCAATTTGAAAACGACTGGTAGTTTTTGCTATGCTTGAGAAGTCAATCATTAAATAAAACAATTTCAACATGTGCATAGTTTGAACACTTTTATAAATAGCTTTGTTATCTACAGTGTGGTCAAAGGTGTCGATATGACAGAGACATTAACCTCTCTTGGCGTCATCTGCTAAAGATGGCGCCTGTCTGGTAATCCTATATCTTGTGACCTCTATTCCCTATCTAAATTAACGTGCACTGGATGTAACTATGTAAGTTCGGGTGAATGTAAGCTATTGACTAACTTCCCGGTTGATCTGACATTTTGCACGCAGATGTATATCGCGTGACAATGCAAAAATATGACAAAATGTCGCTGATCTGATGATGGAGTCGGAAGGTGGTCATAGGAACTCCTGTACTAAACAAGATAGACCCGTCGTGTTTGTGCTCGTTTTACTTGTCTTAGCTAAACTACAAGTACTACATGATATCTTAAAAGCTGGCATTTAAAAAGTTTTCTTTAAAATAAATTATATTTAGATACAATGTAAAAATAAATAAATAAAATAAATCTGTGTATTGTAGGTCACATACCGTTAGCTATCGTATTCAAAGTTTATCGAGAAGACATTTGACACCGTGTGCAAGCTCAGCGATAAAAAAATGTTGTCAATTTATAAGAACTACTTAAATATACTTAACCATAAAAATAAGAGGAGGTATTATTAACCACTCAACTGGGATCGGCAACCAAATTGGTTTGTTTACTTTTGCCAAGTCTGTGGCAGGAGCCAAAATTGAGCACAGTTCTAAAACTTGTTTTGTTTACATTTTTTAATCGTCTCATATTTTACGGAGATGATATATTTTCGCTGAAAATGCAATACAGCGTCGTTTAGTAATAAAGATTTACAAAAATATAAGGTTTAATTAAAATCAAAATTAAAAATTATTGGAAAAAAATGTTTTTAAAAAGAGGCTCAAAGACGGTATTGATTCCGAACGAAGTCCCCAGTTTCGCCATCTAGCGAATAGTGACGTTCCCAGTTGAGTGGTTAAGGGAGCTGTATGAATGACGTTATTTTTTTTAATTTTAATGCAAAAGATAGTGTGTCTCTCACTGGTGTAGTTTGAAAAAGATCTGACGAATGGTTTTTCAGTGACTTTAGAAAGATGTGTTGTTATGATGACTAATTCAATGATTTTAAAAACCTTTTAAAAGAAATTTGGAAGATTTCTTTCTATTCTATTTTCTACTAAACAAATATTAATACCAAGTTATACTTTTGCATTTTCAACGGGTTCTTACCGCGATATTTAATTAATTGAGTTGTCTCGATATTTCGTTGTTGTTGCAAACGTCATGATCACGAGAAGACTGGATACTGCGGGTCGATTTAAGAGCAAACAAATCCGTCTACCAAGTATTATAGAAAACCGCGAGTGTCTGAATAAGTTTAATACCAAGTTAGCTTTTAAAAAATAATATCTCCAAATAACAATCTTGAAAATTAACATGACAGTTTTGTTTGGAGCCATTAAACTCAAATTTTATTTGTTAAAGTCAAATCATTTATTTCAAAGTTGATGTGGACACATACATTTTGAAAGCCAAAAAAAAAAGTTCTACCACCAGTTCGCTACAATTACGCCTCCGTCCTGAGAAGAGCCGGCGCAAGAAACTCAGCGGACATGTCTGATGAACATACTTCTCGTTTTACTTCACATAGGTATTAAATCCAAATTGAATAAAATTAATACTTTTGAAATTGGTCACCCCAAAAAAATAAAATTAAGCAAGCAATATTCAGTTAAATAAAATTACAACGTACAGAAGACGTAAATACAAAGGCTTTGTTAATTCTTACTCAGTTTCCCACAGTTGGGCTAAATAATCAGTGCTGTGGAAAATATTATACAGGGTGTAAAAAGAGCACTCCCGAAAACGAAGACTGGTGGTAGTACTAGTGATACCTGTGATGATAAGACAGGCAACCGGTCCATTCAGACGATTTTTTTTGCAAAAAGCTTAACATCACTGTCCGTGGTGCTTTTCTCAATTCTGGCGTAATGCATCTTTCAATGTTATTTTATTGTCTCCCGCTTTGCGAGAAGGGAAGTCGAAACTCATGTTTTCCTACTCCTTCTATCATCTTCTGATTAAATTCGTTGCGGGGCCCAAGACAAGTTAGCTTTCCCTCGGGTTCCTGGGCTTCACTGCTCAGAGTCATTACGATGGTCGCCGCTGTGGATCCTGGCTACACAGGAGTTACAGTGGTGGGAGTGAGAGGTGGGCCAATACCCGAAGCATCACTAGTACAAACCCAGCCTTCGTTTTCGGGAGTGGTCTTCATACACCCTGTATTTATTTTACTAATATCTGTGTAGAAAAAATCATTGTTATTGTTATGAAACAATATTTTTTATCGTTTTTTAATTATATTAAAAAGGTCTGTATAATTTTGTTATTTTTATTTTTGATCAACGTGTCAAAGTGACGTTTTCAAATTGTTTTTTTTTTATGTTTGTAACCATAAGCGTGCACGCACACCTAAGCGAGTATTGTCAATACTTGTGTCACAAGTACAAGTAACGTTACGCGTGAAAGCGTAACAAACAAACTTACATTCACATTTATATTTATTTTCCGACACACATAAACATTCCTCATGTAGTATT
This sequence comes from Trilocha varians, assembly GCA_030269945.2. Classification (NCBI taxonomy): domain Eukaryota; kingdom Metazoa; phylum Arthropoda; class Insecta; order Lepidoptera; family Bombycidae; genus Trilocha; species Trilocha varians. The sequence goes on from AP028281.1 coordinate 6,738,373, forward strand.
TATAAGAATGCCACATCAAAATAACATTTCGGGCTTTCTTGTTTTAAAACTTGATGTCGAAAAAAATCTGCTTTAAATCTGGCAATACCCGAATATTGTCAAGATTAAAAATATTTTAAACATTATTGACGATATTGACAATATGCCCCGCAAATTTACAATAGTCTTGTCAATACTCTAAATATTGACAATACTTTTTTAGGTGTGTGGGCACGCTAACATAGCATAACTTTATTTGGGTAAACCGATTTAAATGTTTTAGGGGATGGTCATTGTAAAGCGCGTATTTATTTGTTTTTAAATTTAAATTTTTCTGTTCGCGTTTCCGTATAATTAATTAAGGATCTATTTCGATGATATGTATGTAACTATGTAAGTTGCGGTAGAATTTTAAAAGCTGAATTGGACAAACTTCCCGGTCTATTGAGCTGACATTTTGCACGCAGAAATGTCACTGATCTGATGATGGAGTCGGAAGGTGGTCATTGGAAGTCTTGTGCTAAACAAGATAAACCTGTCGTGTTTGGGCTCATACTTCTAAATGATATCCAGGATCTTAAAGCTTGTATTTAAAATGTTTTCTTTAAAATAAATTTTAGGATTTCCTTCAAGCCTCATATGAAGAAAATATACAGGGTGATTTCCTAGTGAGGGTACATATTGAAGGTCATGGTAGCTGATGGTTATATACGACCAGTAAAAATATTATTACCAAAGAATATGGCTTAATGCCTTAGTAAAATGATGATTTTTCGACAGCTGATGGGTGGGGCGGAGGTGTGGGGTGCGCGAGATCACTAGAGGTCGTTAGTCAACACTCTTTTAGCCGAAATTGTTTATGTTTGAGGTAGTTTTGTCGAATTTAGATAAAAAAAAAAAAATTGTAATTTTACCCACTGTTTGTAATATTCCTCCTGCAATATGTACCCTCTCTAAAAAATCAACCTGTATATTTGATTCTACGACAACGTAATAAGATAATAATGTTTTGATACATCAAGTATTCATAACTTATGATTTATTATTTATTTAAGAACTTATAATAGTGTAGTTGTTAACCTTGGACAAGTTTGCAGCCTCCAAAATAAAACGAGTGATGTAGTAACGATAGTAATATTAAGAAACACAGTTCTATTTTTTTATTTACGTAAGTAACTATTGTTACTGTATTTATACTTAATCTGGTGGACCGTTTAGGATAGTTCTTTTTCATTTGAAAAATAATGTTGAGTAGTAAAACCCATTTAAATTTTATACAGGGTGTTGGTGCCCGGCGAAACAATTCGTTAAGAGCTTAATCTATATCGCATTTCAAATCATATACACATACTTTTGAAATAGTTACGGAGATAGTTACTTTATTTTCCCATACAAAGTTGAAAAATTATTACTTTTTACAACCCTACCCCAACCTACATTTAGCGTGCTATATCTATTTTCACCCACACAGGTACATGTATCCTGTTTAGAATGTGATTTTTGTCCTGTGTATTATTACAATATTCTATGATACAGGAGGTGACTAGCCGGCTTAAGTCTTTAGCTGTTGGTGTAGGTCAGTACAGTAGGGTTGATCATGCACAAATTAACACGTAGTTTTGATGAGTTATAACTTATGATATATTATGCCCAGAAAACACAGACTTGGTGGATGGCTTCTACATCAAGCTATTTGCTGTGAAAGTATTGTTTCATCGAATTGTAACACCCTGTATAGATCTGACTAGTTATTTATGAGCTATCTTTCAAAAATATATTCATAATTTATTAAGCATCTTGTAGATACTCCATTTGTCTTGTAGATTCCTATTTAGATGATTATGATAATTTTTTTGTGATAGATACCTCACACAAATTTCAAAAAGATCTGACTACCTAGTTTTTAAGCAGAAATCAAAACCAATATATCTTTTACTATAGTAAACACCGTCCTGTGCGTGTATAACTTCGGTAAGATCTCACTAGTCGTGTTTAAGCTATATTAATTTCTATACTAATATATTTATTTATTTAAACTTTATGCACAAAATAGTGTACATAGGCGGACTTAATGCCATAGGCATTCTCTACCAGTCTACCTTTAGGTCATGGAGAGATGATTGAAGGTAGGCAAAATAAGTGTAATGGAAATGTAAAAAAAAAGAAATTGTTAGCTTTAAAGCTTAAAAATTTAAAATAAAACATGACAAAATTCAGAATATATCAATATACATACTACAAATACATAAATATACACATACATACTGGAACCATACAATATATACATACATACATACATACCACACATAATATAATAAAGAGGAAAGATTTGTATTTTGTACGTAACGAATAAACTCAAAAATAACTGGACAGATTTGAATAATTCTTTCACCGTTCAAAAGCTACATTATCCACGAGTAACATAGGCCATATTTTATTTTCAAAAAAATTAGGGATCCGTATGAAAATATCGAATCTTTGTGACGCAGACGAAGTTTCGCGACTCATCTAGTTAGGTTATACCTAAATCTGAAGAGTTAGTTTGTTTGAACGCGCTAATCACAGGAACCACTGCAGCACTGGTCCGATTTGAAAAATTCTTTCAATGTTGGATAGTCCATATATCGAGGAAGACTATAGGCTATATTGTATCCTATTACTAAACGGGTTCTTTCCACGATTATTTTCAATTGAGCAATCCCGATATTTCAGCACTGTTTCAAGCGCCATGATCACGGGAAGACTGAAGAACTGCGGGTAGGTCATTTAAGAGCAGACAAATCTGTCTACCCTCTTTGTTTGGTATGTCGAAATGTGAGTTCGAGTTCCAGTGGTACCGGTGCTGAAATATCGGGATCGCTTAATTGAAAATAATCGTGGAAAGAACCCGTTTAGTAATAGTGTAACTGATGTAGATAACCGCGAGTATTTAAAGAAAATTATATTCTATCCCTCTGTGACGCAGACGAAGTTTCGCGGGTCAACTAGTTTGTAAATAAAGCGTTAATAATATCTAAAATAAACTGTTAGAAATCGATTGTCGCCTCAATATAGCTGTTAGAACAAAGTGAAAGTACACTTAACGGTCTCATGAGCTACTTAGAGTATAGATGTGTGTACACATAGGTACTTATATGTGTACATGTGAGATGCAAGTTAGAATGACATAGATATCTCACATCGATGTGCATAGAAGTTAAAAGTACGTCGCCTCAGTGCTTGTTTGTCCAATCTGCACTCGAGCAAATTTTACAGTAGACAGCAAACAAGCACGGAATTTTCGTTAAGTGCCGTGCTGAGAAAAAAATTAAAATGAGATTTTTATTGTTTTAGAATTGAATATTTAAAAAAAATATTGTACCAGTCGGTTGGAAATTGTATTCTTTATAATACTGCATTAAAAAGTACATAATTTTCGTAAAAAATGTCAGATTGGCCAAACAAGCACTGAGGGGATGAGTAGGTAAATAAAAATTAAAACGACTTCCGTCTACTTCTTCTTCTTTTATTTATGGCTCCCGTCCTTTCGCCAGTGTCAAGTTAGGAAGGAGCGTACAGGGTATTGCTTAATTAAGTAGCCAAAATACTGTTCGGTGTGCATGATCTACAACAGAGTGACAACACAAGACGATTACAGGACAGCACTAGAACAAACATAAGCGTGCCCGCACACCTAAAAGAGTATTGTCAATACTTGTGACAGAAGCAGTGATGGGATTTAAAAGTCATAAAAATTTAAATGGAATGTTAGAAAAAAATAGCAATAATAGCGTTTGAGTAATATGCACCAAAAAATTTTTGGATATTAAAATTGTGTTATTTGTACATACCTCCTGGTGCTTACGTGAACTGAGTTTAGTTTTATGTATTGCTGTAAAATATATGAAAAAAAGTACTTTCAGGCAGCATCAAACCTGTAAAAGTATGAAAGAAATTTGAATTAATTCATTGCAAATATAAAAAATTAAAAAGACCGCCTGAATAGTAGACTTACGATGGTAAGTTTAATATTTTTAACATTATACGATTTTGGAACTTGATCCTAAAATATAATTAAGTTTTTCAAGTTTTATTTATCCTAAAACATGCACTAACTGTTTTTGAAAATGTGCTTTTAATTAACACTTTCTTTAACATGCTATTTTTTTGTATATTTTCCCATCACTCGGTCGAAAGTATTGACAATACTATTGATAGGTGTCCGGGCACGCTAACACATAAAAATGGTACAAAAATAATAACTTCCGTCTAAAAAACCACCTGTCAGAACTTTGTCAAATTGATGTGATGTTAGGTCAAAAGTGTCTGCTTTGTTACAAACAAAGAATCATCCAAATCGGTTCATATATAAATTAAAATTTACCTACGCACACACGCACAGGAATATTAAAAAAAAAAACTTGAGAGGTGTCAAGGGACACCCGGATGGAACGAAGTTCTTTTCGATTAATTAGTGAGGGAATTGTAATAAAATATTTTAATCACAGCGCCATCTAGCATTAATCATATAAAACAAAATAAGGAATTGTTTTAAAAGATTTTAAACACAGCGCCATCTAGCGATAATCATCTAAAACAAAAAAGTGTCGTGACAACTTTTTCATAAGAATTTCCGTCTAGCCCCCTTTCGATAACGCGGGATAAGGAACTTCGTTCTAAAAATGACAACCGACTTCTAATTGTCAAGAATAGCACATAAACTACCAGCCAGTTCTTTGTCAAGTTAATATGAGATTATCTCCAAAGTGTACCCACGCTTTCTAAAAAAAATGTATTATCGAAATCGGTAAAACACAGTCGTACTACTTAACCCAATAGGATATTCCACCCCATTTTTTTTCTATTTTAATTTAATCTTTCGGTCATAAAAACCTATAAAAAAATAGAACAATTTTTTTTTAGCCAAATTAGGCTAAAATTTGCCATTTCAAATTTGACGCAAAAACGTCGCCAAATGCACCGCCATCTTCTAACGTCACTTTTGCGTCACTCACAGAGTAAACAGCGGTGTAAACACTACGATTTGCTAAGGGGTTTACTGTAGAGGTGACGTCATATACAAGCCATCATGGCGGATAGCGTTTTTGACATTCGAAGCACAGATAAAAAAACACGAATTTTAAAATTGGAATATAAAATATATTTTGCGTTTTTATGAGTAGAAATCAACATTAATCACTTCGTTTTTCGTAAATCTATCAAAGTATGATAATTTTATAGTTTTATTAGCTTAGTGCGTAATAGCCTATTGTCTTTTCTGTTTCAGAATAAAATGAAGAGCCTAAGGTTGGTCTGTATTCTGGCATTAATTTGCTATGTGGCTGCCAAAAAGAGGGGGCCGGATCATAAAGTAAGTAAAAATATTTATTATAAAGAAAACTTAAGACAAGTACAAGGAGCTCAAACACGACGGGTCTATCTTGTTTAGTACAGGAGTTCCTATGACCACCTTCCGACTCCATCATGAGCGCCATGGTACATATTAATGGTACCGGTGTCCAATTGAACTGAAACTTTGCATGTAGATGTATCATCATCATCATCATTCTCAGCCTGTAGACGTCCACTGCTGGACATAGGTCTCCCCCAAAGATTTCCAATGACCGGTTGGTAGCGGCCTGCATCCAGCGTGAAGATGTATATCGCGTGACAATGCAATAATATGATAAAATGGCGCTAATCTGATGGAGTCGGTTATCATAGGAACTCCTGTACTAAACGTAGACCCGTCGTGTTTGTGCTCGTTTTACGTGTATTAACTAGCACTCTACTGATACATGATTTGCATGATCTTAAAAGCTTGTATTTAAAAAGTTTTCTTTCAAATATTTTTTCTTAACTTAAAGAATTTGAAGTTTAAAACATAATACAATTGTTTACAGGTAAAAATAGCAGTGTACTACGAATCTCTATGCCCTGACAGCAAGAAATTCATCACCAAACAACTGGCTCCCGTCTGGAATGAGTTCAGAGGTTTAGTCAAAGTTAAAATGGTTCCATACGGGAAGAGTACGGTAAGATATACTTTTATTACGTTCTGATTCATTGTTTATACAGGGTGTCCCAGAACTATGCGACATGAACGGGAAGTACGTTAAATATTGGAGATAGGATGTTTTGCTGAAACGAAACATCATTTTATTGTGAATGTTACATAATACTGCATTCACAGATTTTTCGTAATTTTTTTATTTTTTATTTATTGTTCTAAAACTATCATAACATCATTACAGTTAAAACCAAGAAGACGTTATGAGTAAATAGACATTAAATTAAATATTAAATTTCACAATCACATATACTTTAAAAAATAAAACTTAAAAACTAGAAGACTTAGTTTCTAATAATACTCGAGCAGTTTCTGCGAAGTGCGACAGGCTACAAGTGAAAATATCACATTCATTAGCATATCAAATTTATATATCTTATGGCTCGTGACATGGGAGTATATCTAAGTAAATTAGTCCTTGCATGTGTTTCCTTCAATAGCATCGGACGACGTCTTACTACCACACTTCCCTTTGGCGCCTGCAGCTGTAACGTAAAATTGTTTGGTTTGACTGAAAATCGAACTAACAAAATCGGATAAAATCAACACCCTCTATTTTTCTGATGCCAATCGAAATAACAGTTTATTACATATAATCTTTGCTAACAACTATAGTCTCTTAATTTGAAGGAACAATGTGAAGTTTTCTTCAAAATAAAATCTAGCCTATGTTTTTCGTGGACAACGTAGCTATCGAATCGTGAAAGAATTCCTAAAAACGATCCAGTAGTTTATGTGCCTATCTTTAAAAAAAAACTTTATGTTTTAGCACGACAAAGTGGACGGAAAATGGTCATTCATCTGTCATCATGGAGCTGACGAATGCTACGGTAATAAGGTAAGTCTACCACAGAAGGTGGTCATAGGAACTCTTGTGCTAAATAAGATAGATTCATCGTGTTTTTGCTCGTTTTACTTGCTACTAGCACTACTTCTACATGATAAACAGTGTCTTAAAAGCTTAACTTTCATGCATAATTGGTTCTTACCACGATTGTTAATTAATTGAGTGGTCTCGATATTTCAACGTTGTTGCAAACGTCATGATCACTAGAAGACTGGATACTGCGGGTAGATTTAAGAGCAAACAAATCTGTCCCTCTCTCTCATTAGCTTTTGAGTAACACATTGCATAAAATTAATTATTAATCATTAATTATAAAAGAATGTAATGTAGAACCGCGATGTTTGAATACGTTTCTTAAATACTTTCATGCATTTTCAACGGGTTCTTACCACAATATTTAATTAACTGAGTTGTCTCGATATATCAACGTTGTTGCAAACGTCATGATCACGAGAAGACTGGATACTGCGGGTCGATTTAAGAGCAAACAAATCTGTCTACCCTCTTTCTCGTTCGCTTTTTGGTAGTACCACTGGAACTCGAACTCACATCACACTCACTGTATCTACAAGACTCTCTGAGCATGAACCCGCGAGTGACTGTTGTGTTTAGCAGTTCAGTTAATTAAATATCGTGATAAAAACCCGTTAAAAATTCATGAAAGTATTATAGAAAACCGCGAGTGTCTGAATACGTTTCTTGAAGTTTGCATTTAGATAGATAATTTACTTAAATTTAATTGTTTTAGGTGCAATCCTGCATTCTGAAGGACCTCAGTCTCCAGGACACAGACAAGATGGAAATCATCTTCTGTCTCATGAACCAGACAAACCCTGACAAGTCTTTGGACACGGTAAGATCACAATAGGATAGCCACTCAATTGGGAACGTCACTATTCGCTAGATCGCGAAACTGGGGACTTCGTTCGGAATCAATACCGTGTTTGAGCCCCTTTTTAAAACATTTTTTTCCAATAATTTTTAATTTTGATTTTTAATTAAATCTTATATTTTTGTAAATCTTTATTACTAAACGACGCTGTACTGCATTTTCAGCGAAAATATATCATCTCCGTAAAATATGAGACGATTAAAAAATGTAAACAAAATAAGTTTTAGAACTGTGCTCAATTTTGGCTCCTGCCACAGACTTGGCAAAAGTAAACAAACCAATTTGGTTGCCGATCCCAGTTGAGTGGATAATATAACAACCCATTACTGTGGTGCTGGTCTCAGGTCTCTTCAGTAGAGAGATCAAGTATTGTCCAAAGAAGGGACTCGAGCCATTGCCAAGAAAGAAAAAAAAAAGTATTGTCCACCACATGAACATAACAGGCATGATGAAAGATTTTGAAATCCTCTTCCATATTGTCGGTACACGTTTATTATTTACGAAAACACCTTTATTTCTGTAATAATGCAAAGTTTAACTAGATATTAAGCCATTTTTCGAATTTCATTTCAAATAGTGCGCGAAACCATCCCTTAGTGTCATGGCGTCGCGTTTGATGTCACGATTAAGTAAACAAACACAAAAATGTCAATTTCATCATCTGATGTTGTTGTCTGCCAAAATGGCCGATTGTAATTTTTTTAAGTAAAACCAAATCATTGTTTTGAATTCTTTTAGATTACTTTCCTACGATATCATTAAATCTTCATATATTTGATTACTAGAATTATAATAACAATATTCATATCTAAATATATGAAGCCGCGAAAAATAGTTGTATTATAAAAATCGATTTTACATCATCAAATCATTACATTAAAAATTTTTAAAACGTGTTCAGAGATCATTTTACACAGTGACAATTGAATATCGATTTTTAATTACATGTATTTGGTTTAGTCGATTATTGATGTTCCACGATTAATCGACTATTTTCAGTATTTAATTTGTCGAAACTTTCCTCATTGATAAAATATTTAATTTCCTAATTAGTACTTAAATTCTACGGGTGAAGTAATTTATATAAACTTTTGTGGAGATTTCAATAGTTTCTCGACATATTGAAATGAGATAATAAATAAATACCTACAATATAATAATGCATAAGTGTTCATCTCAGACATATTATTAAAAATCACCTCGATATATTTGTTTCTCATAACGAAACATTACATTACTGTCGGACTCTACCCTGAGGCTTATGGAACAACGCCGTGAAATGACTCTGCAATCCTCAGATGATGCCATTAAACATCGACACCTCAATAGACAAATCTCTAAATCTTTAAAACGAGACCTGCGCCGATTCAATACCAAGCGTATTGAAGAAGCCATAGAGCGAAACAAAGGCACCAAAGTATTCGCGAGAGATTTGTCTATTGGGCAGAGTCGTTTGGCAAAACTGAGGACCATTGATGGCAGAGTTGTTTCATCGGGTTCTGAGCTTCTGGGTGAGATCGAGAGGTTCTATGGACAGTTGTACACATCTACTCGACAACCCGTGACAAATCTGGCAAAAGACCCAAGAGCCAAACTTACCCGACACTACACCGAAGACATCCCGGACGTCAGCTTGTACGAGATTAGGATGGCCCTCAAACAGCTCAAAGACAACAAGGCGCCGGGTGATGACGGTATCACGGCTGAGCTTCTGAAAGCGGGAGGGAAACCTGTCCTCAAGGCTCTTCAGAGGCTTTTCGATACCGTCATACTCGAAGGAAAAACGCCACGGGCATGGACTAGGGGTTTGGTCGCACTGTTCTTTAAGAAGGGTGATAATACCCTTCTGAAGAATTATCGACCCATTACGCTCCTGAGCCATGTCTATAAGTTGTTTTCGAGGGTCATCACGAATCGTCTCTCACGCAGGCTAGACGACTTCCAGCCTCCCGAACAAGCCGGTTTCCGAAAAGGCTATAGTACCGTAGACCACATACATACGCTGCGACAAGTTATACAGAAAACCGAGGAGTATAACTTGCCTCTGTGCTTGGCGTTTGTGGACTACGAGAAAGCCTTTGATTCGGTCGAAACATGGGCTGTATTGCAGTCCCTTCAGCGGTGCCAGGTCGACTACCGGTATATCGAAGTGTTGAAGTTCCTGTATGAAAACGCCACTATGTCAGTCCAACTCCAAGGCCAGGCTTCGAAACCAATACCTCTAGAGCGCGGCGTGAGACAGGGTGATGTCATATCACCAAAACTGTTCTCCGCTGCCCTGGAGGATGTCTTCAAGGTTCTGGATTGGAAAGGGCTAGGCATCAACATAAATGGCGAGTACATAACTCACCTTCGATTCGCCGACGATGTAGTGATCATGGCTGAAACCGCGGAGGAACTCTCTGCAATGCTCAATGATCTCAGCAGAGTTTCCTTGGAAGTAGGTCTAAAAATGAACATGGACAAGACGAAACTTATGTCAAATGTCCATGTCGTACCTTCTCCAATAACTATCGGAGACTCTGTGCTTGAAGTTGTTGACGAGTACGTATACCTGGGACAAACTGTCCGATTAGGTAAGTCCAACTTCGATGCAGAGATCAAGCGACGAATCCAACTCGGTTGGGCAGCGTTCGGGAAGCTTCGGAAAGTTTTCTCGTCCACAATACCGCAGTGTCTCAAGACGAAAGTCTTTGACCAGTGTGTGTTGCCAGTGATGACCTACGGATCAGAGACTTGGCCGCTTACGATGGGTCTTATCAGACGACTCAGAGTCACTCAAAGAGCAATGGAAAGGGCTATGCTGGGTGTCTCTCTGCGTGATCAAATCAGAAATGAGGAGATCCGCAGAAGGACTAAAGTAACCGACATAGCCCAAAGAATTGCATCTTTGAAGTGGCAATGGGCAGGACACATTGTGCGAAGAACAGATGGCCGTTGGGGCCGAAAAGTTCTAGAGTGGCGGCCAAGAACCGGTAAGCGCAACGTTGGTAGACCCCCCACGAGATGGACCGACGATCTGGTCAAGATCGCGGGAGGTCACTGGATGCAGACGGCGCAGGACCGGTCGTTATGGCGAGGTTTGGGGGAGGCCTATGTCCAGCAGTGGACGTCTATAGGCTGATGATGATGATGATGATGATGATAACGAAACATTAATTACAACTAATAACAAACATATTTATTTATATTACAGTGCTTAGAACAAACTGGAAAGTTGGCTGAATCAGACAAGCTGAAGAAATGTGCGTCCGGCGAGCAAGGTGACAAGATTCTAGCAGCATACGGAGACAAAACAGACGCTGTGCAAAGACCTTTAGCGTTTGTGCCTACTGTTGTTATCAATGAGGTTTGTATATTATATTTCTAGCTGTTATAATAACTGCTTTCTAAAATGCTTTAAAAATATAAATAGATTATCTCGAGGACCATTACAGTCTGCTAGATTGGGTCGTGTACAAATCCATAAATTAAAAGCACCATTTTTATTTTTTAGAACGGGTAAACTTTTTTTTCTAACATTGTATGTAAAACGTACGACTATCGTTGTAGACTTCCATACTATGATGAAATTTTTTTTATCGAATTCCTAAAATAATTGTGGTTCTCAGTTTTATTTCGACGACCCACGACATGTATGTAGAGTAAGGAGAATATTTATCATTCTGTAGATTTAACAAGGTATTCTAGACAAAAAAAAAAACTGACAAACCCATTCGAAATGATTGATTATTAAAAATTGTTGTAATTTGTTTCAGAAATATGACAAAGATCTCGGTGATGAAGCAATCGAGAACTTAAAGGCGGTGATCTGTCGCGTCGCAAACCCGAAGCCATCAATTTGCTAAATAATAATCCTTTAATTAAGAAATCATTAAAGACTTATATTACGACATAATTTTAGTTTTTCAATTTATATGTTCTATGACACATAATAGATGCTTTCTATAGATGATATAATTTTTTTAATAGATAGTAATTATATAATGTTACTGCCTTAATGATTTAACACCTATGTATATTTGAGAACAATACTATACCCTTTACAGATGAGTAGAAAACTCTTTTAACAAATATCATACCACCAGTAAGAATTTGAAATGAAATAAAATTGAATTAAGTTTGTAAGTACAAATATTAAAATGACATTGTAACATTTGATCAAATAAATTTAGTACTTATCTATGTATTTGTTTTATTTACTGTATATTTTAAGCATTTCTACTATTCCAGTGAATGATACAGTTGTATTGAAAATTTAGATGCACGTTTTGATCTGGTTACTATATTATAACAATAGTTTTTCATAGTAAAACTATTCAAGATAAATTTTCGTTTCAAAATTTTCGTTAAAAGAATAGAAGAAACAGAAAACACGAGGTATGAACTATGTGCATCAAAATCTGCATACCGAGAGATAGTCTATGATTTTCGTCGATCGAAAATTTTCGTTAGTCGATTTCAATGAAATAAAATATAATCGATTATTTTCCCCACAACACTAAAAAGAACGCACATCCCTATTTCAAATGTCAAACATCTCAGAAAAAAAAGCTAGTAAATATTTTTCGCTTTTACATATTTATTATGAATTAATCGTTTTTATTGAATTTTCGTGTATTTTTTGTATTAAATATTGTTTATTGAGTGATCATGTAGTTATATTACAAGTTATTCTGAAGACAACGCAAAGAAAAAGCAGGTAAAGTGTTAATAAACCATCGTGAAAATATTTAGTTATTTTTCGTGTTTTCGCGCGTAAATTCGACGTTTTAATGTTTACAAACAAATATTTGGTGTGTTTTAGTTGTTTTTGTGTTAAATAACATTGATTTTATCATGATTTTCATTAATTACTCCGCGGTATTATTCTGCTAAAATTGTTTTTGTGTGCGCAGACGATGATAACAGAAAATAGACCTTAACTTCATAGAGATAAGGTCGAGAATACATTTAGACGAGTGAAATAAATGCGCTTACAGAATAAGGACGCGAGATCCATATTTGAATTTTCGGACCTATGGAGAAAAGATCAATTTTAGTTTTTTTTTTATTAATGTAATTATTTGCTAAAGCGAAATTTTGTCGACTAGTTACTATATCCGGCGTCGGCTGTGATACAAAATTAAAAAAAAATGCAGAAAATAGTTTAGTCAAAAAAAAAATTCAAATTTTTGTTTCAATATAAACATAACAAATAACTATGTAAAAAAAATCTTACAGTCACATACAAAATTAATCAATTCATTACATCTACTACATTTTATTATAAATTTTCACCGTTCAATTAATTATGATAATTATAATCACAACAATAACTTAACAACCACCTAAAGGTGATGGATACCTATACAAGTATAAGCTTACCACCTGATGGTTACCGCCGTTCATGGAATTCCTGAAAAATTGCTCTCACCTATGAAATGAAATACTTTATTTTCAATATTGATGACACACTCATTCTTGTTGACGTCAAAAGTTAAAAGCTACCATCAGTTCGGACACAAAACAATAATAATTGTAGCCACCGTCCTGAAAAGAACTGGCAAGAAACTCAGCGGACATGTCTTTTCTTTTATGAGCATATATTTTGACTTGCCATATCTAGATCTCTTCTCAAACTTGAACTGTAGAAACTTTTAATTGGCTCTCTGTATGCCCTAGTCTTAAATTAAATTAGTTTTAGCTGTAAGTTTCTAAAAATCAAGTCATGACACAAAAGAAAAGAGTTAGAGGATATTTGAGTCGTCACAGTGATTGGAATCCGATTCATAATTTCGTGGTTTTATTCATACTAATAATAGCTCACTTCATAAGTAACACTTTTTTTTTTTTTTTTTTCTATTTCGAAAATATTTTAATTACAATAATATACATTTTTCAACACATCCAAAAGTACTTGTTCGATCTTAAAATAAATTAAATGGGGCTCCATGACAATCCTTGTACCAACCCATTACTGCCCACTGTTGGGCTCAGGTCTCTTCAGAAGAGGGATTAGGCATAGTCCACCACGCTTGCTTGCAGATTGGGGACTTCACACATCTTCAAAGGATTTTTAGAATCCTTTTCCGACATGCAGGTTTCCTCACGATGTTTTCCTTCACCGTTTTTAGCCAGTGGTGTTGTGAAATATTGCACATAAATCTTTTTCACATTTAGATTTAGAGTAGAGAGACTTAAATACATTGATTAAAGATAATTGACACAATGACATTAATTATAGCCAAAACTATTACTTACTAGGTGACCCGCGCAACTTCGTCTGCGTTACAAAGGAGTTAAAAAATTTTAGCCTATGTGTTATTCTGATGTATAAGCTATATTGTGGTAAAGTTTCATTCAAATCCATTCAGTAGTTTTTACGTGAAAGAGTAACAAACATACATCCATACATACAAGCTTTCGCCTTTATAATATTATTATGATTATGATTTGTAAGACAAAAGCTTCGTCAAGAGAAATATTTAATTAATATTGTTAATTATTGTATTTCAGTGATGTTACGAACGTGCTGTGTCCTTGGTTGTGGCGTGACCACAGCCCAAGACATCATATTTTTTGAGTAAGTATGCAAAACTTAATTTTAGTAAACAAAAAAAAATTTGAGAGTGTCAAGGACCCGGATGGAACGAAGTTCCTTTCGATTAAAAGATATCTTATAATTTTTTTGCCTAACTTTTTTTTTACGCGCGATAAGGAACGTGTTTTAAAAGATATTGATTACAGCGCCATCTAGCGATAATCATCTAACTCAAATAGTGTCGTGACAACTTTTCGTAAGAATTTTTTCCGTCTAGCCCCCGACACAACGCGCGATAAGGGACTTCGTTAAAACTATTTCTTTTTACTAATTAAAAATTTACTAATTGCAAGAATAGCTCGAAAAGTACTAGCCAGATCTTTGTCATTTTTATGTGAGATCATTTCCTAAGTAGCTTTCTGACAACAAAAAAACAGATGATTACAACATCTCCCTTCTATTACCGTACCACCCGGCGTCGAGGTGGAGTTCATCCTTACTATATGGAACCACCGTCCATCCACGGTCCGTTTCAGGAACACGCCACCCACCATCCGGCTTAAGAATGAGCTCCCCTCTTCGGTATTCCCTGAGCGCTATGACTTGTCCTTCTTCAAACGAGGCTTGAGGAGGGTCCTTAAAGTTAGGCCGTAGGTAGCGACCCCTCAGTGTTCCCTGACATTGCAGAGGTTCATGAGCGACAGTAACCACTTACGATCAGATGGCCCGTTAGCTCGTCTGCCTACATGGCTATAAAAAAAATGTTTTTAAAAAGGGGCTCAAACACGGTATAGATTCCGAACGAAGTCCCCAGTTTCACCATCTAGCGAATAGTGACGTTCCCAGTTGAGTGGTTAATTGATACTTTGGATATAATCTCATATAGTTGCGCTACTGAAAAACACAAGTCTGTCATTTAAAATAAACTTATCATAAATAGTTTTACTATATTATTTCCATAGAATTATTACATCTGGAATCAACATCATGAACAACAGAATGAAGCCAATTTAAAGTGCACCGATCGCGCGTAACTACACGATATTCTGGCGTTAGTGTACCGATGACACTCAATTCATTTAACACACTAATAAAATATTACATACACATAAGTTCTTTAAAATTTCACTTTGTTATTTCTGATGTTGAATCAAAATATCGTGTTGTTACGCACGATCGGTGCACTTTAAATTGGCTTCATTCTGTTGTTCATGATGTTGATTCCAGATGTAATAATTGTATGATTATTTCAAATTCCTGTTTCAGTTTTCCCACAAGTCGTTTACTGCGCCAGCGATGGTTGAAAGTTATCACGCCTTGTGGTAAAATAACAGTTGACTCAGCTCTATGCAGTAAACACTTCGATAAGAACGACTACGAATATATTAGAGGGAAAGTGAGACTAAAACGAAAAGTTGTACCTACTTTATATTTAAATGTAAGTAAAAATACATCTTTTTTTTTTGTTTTAGTTTGAGGAAATCGCCGGATCCCCACCCGCGGGGCGGTATGTGGGAGTTGAACCTCACTAAAACCTCGAACCGCTCACACTCAGCGTCCGAACCCCGGCTGAGGCCAGAACCCAGCACGGGGTTATGCGGGGTGGCGCGACGCGTTACGCACTGCGGCACACTTTCCCGTCGCGACATAAATACATCTGGAATCAACATCATGTACAGAATGAAGCCAATTCAAAGTACACCGATCGCGCGTAACAACTCGACTATCTGGCGTTAGAGGGTGCCGAAATCCATTGTTTAGTTCAATGTAAAATATCTTGAAATTCCTGCAAAACTATTGTTACGAAAATTAATATTTAACGCATTTTTTTCAGACAAACGAAAGTCCAGAAAAAAAACCAGTAGAAGAAAACGAAAAATCAAATAATAACTTAAACTCAAATAGTGAAGAAACAAATATAAAAAACGACAAAAAATCTCCGAAAAAGAACATTGATAAAATATGTGAAAGTTTAATTATAAAAAATAAAATTGAGAAAAATGACGAAAAAGAGAAAAATAAAGTCGAAAAAACCAGTGATCATTCCAATAACATTGAAACTGACAAAAGTGTGTGCAGTGATAAGTGTGGCATAAATAGTGTTAAGTCTAATATAAGTGATAACCGCGCAAAAGACATTAATGACACTAAAAACAGTGATAAATTCGTAAGTGATAAGACGAAAATCGAGAGTGATAAGTCGACAGTCGTAAATAATAAGTGCACAGTCAAGACTGATAAGTCCACAGTCGAGACTGATAAGTGCACAGTCGAAAATGATAAGTGCTCAAGTGTTAAAAGGAAAGTGAGAAGTAAGCGTACCGGCAAAATTACCGACAAGAAAAAGCGGTATTACGGTATTGGTGTTAACAATATTGATTTAAGCTCGGATAGCGGAACAGATTCTGCGAGCGAAGTCAGTCATATTACTATAGATAGTAACAAAGAAACGTAAGTATAAACTTATTCAGACACTCGCGGGTTCTTACCACGATATTTAATTAATTGAGTTGTCTCGATATTTCGTGGTTGTTGCAAACGTCATGATCACGAGAAGACTGGATACTGCGGGTCGATTTAAGAGCAAACAAATCTGTCTACCCTCGCACTCGTTCGCTTTTGGGTAGTACCACTGGAACTCGAACTCACATCACGACACACCACACTCACTGTATCTACAAGACTCTCTGAGCAACAGTCACTAAGGGTTCATGCTCGTTCATAATTAAATATCGTGGTAAGAACCCGTTGAAAATGCATGAAAACGTATGTATCTTGTAAATTTATGGTCTTTCTTTTTTATTCATAGGT
This sequence comes from Trilocha varians, assembly GCA_030269945.2. NCBI lineage: Eukaryota > Metazoa > Arthropoda > Insecta > Lepidoptera > Bombycidae > Trilocha > Trilocha varians. The sequence continues at coordinate 6,755,474 of AP028281.1, forward strand.
TTAAAAATAAATTATTTGTGCAGTAAAGCTTATTATACAATTAGTGATTTTCTAATGACTGCACTGAGTTGGAATGAAGCTTTCGCTATAGGTCAATGATGGGGGTGGCGCGACGGAAAAGTGTGCCGAGAGCGTTACGCGTCACGCCGTCCCTCAAAACCCCGTGCTGGGTTCTGGCCTCAGCCGGGGTTCGGACGCTGAGTGTGAGCGGTTGGAGGTTTTAGTGCGGTTCAACTCCCACATGCGGGGATTCGGTGATTTCCTCCAACTGAAAAAAAAATAGGTCAAAGATGCAAAAAAAGAACAGAAAAATAATACAAAAAGACATGCCCTTAAGTCATTTTTCGAATATTACAAATAGTGCGCGAAAACAGCCCGTAGTGTCATGGCGTCGCGTGTGACGTCACGCTTAGGAAAACAAACGCAAAAGTGTCATGGCGCAACCAATAGAGAACGTCAATTTCATATTTACCTAATCGTGACGTCATCCGATGTTGGTATATCATTCGAAATAGCCGATTTTAGTCTAATTTATTAAACAATATTTTAAAATCAGTGTTTACAATATTTGATACTGTCATCATAAACTTTTTTTTTCAGTTAGAGGAAATCACCAGGGTATGTGGGAGTTGAACCGCACTAAAACCTCCAACCGCTCACACTCAGCGTCCGAACCCCGACTGAGGCCAGAATCCAGCACGGGGTTTGGAGGGACGACGCGACGCGTTACGCGCTCGGCACTCTTTCCCGTCGCTCCGTCCCCTGTCATCATGACTAATTGAATAAAATACAATTTTGTAAAGTCCTTACAATAAAACTATCTCCACAGAGCCGTAGAACCAGAAAAGCAAGATATAGAAGAGTTACTAACAAACTATCAGATCGAGAACACCAAACCGAATATGTTGGCCAGTCCTCAGCGGGAGCCGGAGAACTGTGATGATGTACAGGAGATACCCAGTGAAGCCGCCCCTCCACCTGTCTACATAGAGATAGCTGTTGGACAAGGTATTTAAATAAACCACTCAACTGGGAACGTCAATTTTCTTTTTTTTTAATTATTGTAAATTGTGTCTTGGTTAATTAATTTATTATTTTTATATTCTAAATGAATTGTTGTGATTATTGTGATTTTATCCTATTTTATTTAATTTTAATACTAGACATTATTTATTTTGTGTTAGTTGTTTAAGTTTTATAATTTGACATTTGGATTATAGTAATGTTTTAATAAAAATGTTTAGATAATATGTATATATTACTGCATTGGGGTACATGACCCTGTAAAAGTAATATTTTTCTTTTGGATAAATAAATAAATAAATTTTTGGTAGATGGCTCCAATGTGAGCACAAGCCCGGAGTTTGTTCACTACCTTGTTTGATTATCTTATAAGAAAGATTTTCTTTTTATAAATTTTAAATTAGATTTTATATTATAACACACTTTTTTGCCACGCACCATCCGGCTATGGAATGAGCTCCCCTTCTCGGTATTCCCTGAGCGCTATGACTTGTCCTTCTTCAAACGAGGCTTGAGGAGGGTCCTTAAAGTTAGGTCGTAGGTAGCGACCCCTCAGTGTCCCCTGACATTGCAGAGGTTCATGAGCGACGGTAACCACTTACGATCAGGTGGCCCGTTGGCTCGTCTGCCTACATGGAAATAAAAAAAATATTTATTCCTCAAATACGCTGTAATACATTTTGGACCAAAATATAATATCATCAGAAAATATGAGACGATTAAAAAATGTAAACAAAACAAGTTTTAGAACTGTGCTCAATTTTGTCTCCTGCCACAGACTTGGCAAAAGTAAACAAACCAATTTTGTTGTTTATCCCAGGTCAGTGGCTATCTATACTAAGGTCTCTAGGTCTTTATATTAACTTGCACTGGATGTAACTATGTAAGTTCGGGTGGAATCTTGCAAGTTAAAGACAAACTTCCCGGTTTCCGATTGAGCTGACATTTTGCACTTGATGTACATCGCGTGACAATGCAATAATATGACATAATGTCGTTGATCTGATGATGGAGTCGGAAGGTGGTCATAGGAACTCCTGTACTAAACAAGATAGACCCGTCGTGTTTGTGCTCGTTGGAATGGAAAACGGTCGTTTTAATTTTTGTAATAAAAATATTCTTTATTTTTCACACATAAATTAATTTTAGAAATGTTTTTAAATTAAATATTTCATTCCAGACGGCGCCGCCCGTAATGACTGCATGTTGGTGATGGAGAGTGTTCAGGTGGAGCTGGACCCGGCCTCGCTCATGTTACCGGAACGAGAAGATGACAACAGGTACACACACGTTTCATTACATTTAAATTTCTTTCCATTTCATCTATAATGTTTCTTAGAGAGAGAAAAAGTGTCCACCATGTCGTTAACATTACTCAGAGTACCAATTATTTTTTTTTATTTTTTTAATATCAATTATTGACCATGGAATCATGTTTAGGTCTGTCTGAAAGTACTCGTTAAGTATATTATTAAGTTGACGGCATGTGATGGTCTTAGCACTCGGTTTCTCCTTTATTTATTTATAAATGGAGTATCAACAGCTTACATATTGTTCACTACTGTTGTACTTATGTTACATAACTTAACTTCTAATATGGTAGCCAATTATAGATACACACAACATTCTTGTATAAACATAATTAAATTAAAAGTGTGATGAGAATTACAAATAAAAAATAATTATAAATGAATGAAAATTATAGAAAAAACTTAGTAATAAAAAAAAAATATAGTTCTAAAAATTTAAACAAATTAAAGTGAATAAAAAAAAATAAAATAAATTTGGAAACTATAAGTTGGACTCATCAGCAGCTTGCACACCACGAAACAATGATGACCAAGTTCAGGAATAAAATTGACCTCCATATTGGCCACAACCGCGTCTGTACAAATGACATCAATAAGTGAAATACTCCCACTAACAAAGTGGGTGGCGATATTTGGACTGGTGGTGACATCTAGAATCAACATCATGAACAACAGAATGAAGCCAATTTAAAGTGCACCGATCGCGCGTAACAACACGATATTCTGTCGTTAGTGTACCGATGACACTCAATTCGTTTAACACACTAATAAAATATTACACACACGTAAGTTCTTTAAAATTTCACTTTGTTATTTATGATGTTGAATCAAAATATCGTGTTGTTACGCGCGATCGGTGCACTTTAAATTGGCTTCATTCTGTTGTTCATGATGTCGATTCCAGATGTAATAATTCTATGCTTAAAAGTCACTCTATCGATTCATGCAATAAAAATACAGGGTGTGATTTTTTTTGTAGCAGGTTCGATTCCCATGTGTAAATAGATTTTTTTTTCAAATCGATGTAGTTGTTACGTTTCAAAAATAATTTCGTGTACTTCCCCTGGAGTACGTTTAAGAATTCCACCCTGTATATGAATGTAGAAAGCGTTTATTGGAACGAAGTTCCTTATCGCGCGATGTAAAAGGGGGCTAGACGGAAAAAATTCTTACGAAAAGTTGTCACGACGCTTTTTTTGTTTGTTAAACGTTAACGTTCCTTATCGCGCGTTACGTTAGGAAAAAAAAAATATAAGATATGTTTTAATCGAAAGGAACTTCGTTCTATTCGGGTGTCCCATGACACCTCTCAAGTTTTTTAATATTACAGACACTCCAATTTTATTAATTAGTATGTAATTATTTGTTACAGAGAAGACCCTATAAGTTTGCTAACGTCCAGCGACGAAGATGACGTCATACTCCAAGAACCAAAAATAGACACAGTCGAGGTCTCCTCAGAAACGGACGAAGACGACATGCCTTTAGTGAAACTAGCCAAAACTGGCCCCGAAAACCTGGCCAAGTTGTTCTGGGGCCTATACCAATATTACTGTCTTCAATGTAAATTTAACACGACTAATAAAAGCGACTACAATCGCCATTTAAAAACACACGAGACCGTCTTACATATGTGCCAAAATTGTGGCTATACGACTGCCTCGAAATCTCAGCTAGAAAAGCACTCAAAAAAGCATACAAATGATAAAAGATTTAAATGTCATTTGTGCGATTTCAAAGCTAAATATAATATGAGTTTGATATATCATATGAAATGTCATAGTAAAGTAAGAAGCGAGGGTAGTCGGAAACGGAAGTACAACTGTCTGGAGTGCAGCTACTCCACCGGACGCAGCAACGATCTGAAGCGGCACAGGGCGAGGAAACATGGACACGATACTGATCAATAATAAAATGTTATAATACATGGGGTTTTTGTTTTATTTTCGATCCAAAATGGCGGACACAAATTTTTTTCCAGATATGTGTATTAAATATATAATAAAAAGTCGTGGTGGGGTAGTGGTCGAAGCGCGTCCTTCCGTACGGGAGGTCGCGGGTTCAAATCCGGCTTGTACCTCTAAATCTAAATGTGAAAAAGATTTATGTGCAATTTTTCACAACACCACTGGCTACAAACGGTGAAGGAAAACATCGTGAGGAAACCTGCATGTCGGAAAAGGGTTCTAAAAATCCTTTGAAGATATGTGAAGTCCCCAATCTGCACTGGGCAAGCGTGGTGGACTATGCCTAATCCCTCTTCCGAGGAGACCTGAGCCCAACAGTGGGCAGTAATGGGTTGGTACAGATACAGTATTAAAATAGTTCTCTTCTGTGATTGTCAAATGATATTAGACAAGTGCCAAATTTGGTTAATTTCCAATCGAGTCGTTAAACGGTTGTTAAATTTCACCTTTAGATGAGAGTTCTAGACGAACGCCAATTTTGGGTTTGTAAATTAGTGTTTCAGCTATATGCGTGCCCGCACACCTACAATAGTATTGTCAATACTTTCGCTCGAGGGATGAAAAGATATTAAAAAAATAGCATGTTAAAGAAAGTGTTAATTAAAAGCACATTTTCAAAAATAGTGCATGTTTTAGGATAAATAAAACTTGAAAAACTTAATTATATTTTAGAATCAAATTCCTAAATCGTATAATGTTAAAAATATTAATTTTAACATTGTAAGTTTACTATTCAGGTGGTCTTATAATTTTTTATATTTGCAATGAATTATTTCAAATTTCTTTCATACTTTTACAGGTTTGATGCTGCCTGAAACTACTTTTTTTCATATCTTTTATAGCAATACATAAAACTAAACTCAGTTCACGTAAGCACCAGGAGTTATATACAAATAACACAATTTTAATATCCAAAAGATTTTTGGTGCATATTACTCAAACGCTAAAATTGCAATTCTATTTAAATTGTTATGACTTTTAAATCCCATCTCTGCTTCTGTCACAAGTATTGTCAATACTTTTTTAGGTGTGCGGACACGCGAAGAGAAGTTTTCGTCACAAACGAGTCGAAACTCAGCATTATGTTAGATGTGACCATAGAATTATTACATCTGGAATCAACATCATGAACAACAGAATGAAGCCAATTTAAAGCGAGCCGATCGCGCGTAACAACACGATATTTTGATTCAACATCAGAAATAACAAAGTGAAATTTTAAAGAGTATGTAATATTTTATTAGTGTGTTAAACGAATGGAGTGTCATCAGTACACTAACACCAGAATATCGTGTAGTTACGCGCGATCGGTGCACTTTAAATTGGCTTCATTCTGTTGTTCATGATGTTGATTCCAGATGTAATAATTCTATGGATGTGACTCCCAACCGACATATCCCGCTTGTTTTCAGTTTCAACTGGCAATGACGTCACAAATGCTAGAAAAAAAAAAGATATTTTATGCTCTCTGAACACTTTCTTTGTGACGCAGACGAAGTTTCGCGATTAAACCATTATATTAAAAATCATTAATCGAGGTTTAAAAAAGTCCTGAATGGGTGATAGATAACGGCCCCTCTTTGCCCTGGCATTGCAGAGGTTCATGAGCGACGGTGACCGCTTACCATCAGGTGGACCGTAAGATCATTTTCTGCATTGCAATGAAAAAATATATAATTATGATAATTAAAACAATAAAACACAGTATTTTCGCAATATTTTATTTCAATAAATACTTTTACCATAATTTCTACATTATTGTACAAATTAAATTACTTTACAATGATTATTTTATAAAAAATGCAGTTTAAAATAATACTTATTAAATGGAGGGTAGTTTGAAAAGACAGTAGGGTAAATACACAATTACACACTATGATAATAGGGTAAAGCACACAATACGTGACTATGATAATTTAAATTAGTTTTCTAATAATTATTCTCAGTCTAATAATACGTATTGCTTTTAATATTAAATAATTTAATATATTATGTACAAATATTATGATTGGGGCCAAGAAATTGACTATATTTTGTTACAATCTACATTGAAAAAAAAAACTTGAGAGGTGTCAAGGGACACCCGGATGGAACGAAGTTCCTTTCGATTAAAACGTATCTCATAAAAATTATTTCCTTTCGTAACGCGCGATAAGAAACGTGTTTTAGAATATTTTGATCACAGCGCCATCTAGCGATAATCATCAAAAACAAAAAAAGTGTCGTGACAACTTTTTTTCGTAAGAATTTTTTCCGTCTAGCCCCCGACACAACGCGCGATAAGGAACTTCGTTCCAAAAACTTAAATTTACAAAAACATTTTTGTGACTAAAATAATTTCACAAAAAATATCCAATAGTCTTAGATTATATACAGGGTGGATCTGTAACTTTGGACCAGCTGAAGTGAGGTAACCTGTCGAAATACAACTTAGAACTACTTTTATACTTTCATGACGAAGCAGAGCTAATAAATCAACTGGAACAAGGTTACAGATCCACCCTGTATATGAATACGAAATAATGATTCAAAATATATTATGTTTACAATAATACTGTGATTATTGTACTAGTCTTACAATAGTAAGATGATGAATAAATACAATGGGCTATTACGCACCAAGCTAATAAAACTAAGTGATTAATGTTGATTTCTACTCATAAAAACGCAAAATATATTTTAAATTCCAATTTTAATTTCGTGTTTTTTTATCTGTGCTTCGAATGTCAAAAACGCTATCCGCCATGATGGCTTGTATATGACGTCACCTCTACAGTAAACCCCTTAGCAAATCGTAGTGTTTACACCGCTGTTTACTCTGTGAGTGACGCAAAAGTGACGTTAGAAGATGGCGGTGCATTTGGCGACGTTTTTGCGCCAAATTTGAAATTGAAATTTTAAATGGCAAATTTTAGCCTAATTTGGCTAAAAAAAATTGTACTATTTTTTTTATAGGTTTTTATGAACAAAAAATTAAATTTAAAATAGAAAAAAAAATGGGGTGGAATAGCCTATTATAAATTAAATTATTTCAATATTATTAATGATATTATTTTGACAGAAATGCCAGAAATTTCCATATTATTATACAGGGTGATTTCCTAGTGAGGGTACATATTGAAGGTCATGGTAGCTGATGGTTATATACGACCAGTAAAAATATTATTACCAAAGAATATGGCTTAATGCCTTAGTAATCGCAACTTAAAAATATCTAAAATTCTTGCAAAATGATGGTTTTTCGACAGCTGATGGGTGTGGCGGAGGTGTAGGGTGCGCGAGATCACTAGAGGTCGTTAGTTAACACTCTTTTAGCCGAAATTGTTTATGTTTGAGGTAGTTTTGTCATATTTAGCTTTAAAAAAAAAAACAAAAAAAAATGTAATTTTACCTATTTTTTGTAATATTCCGTATTAGAACAGAGTAATCATTACCCTCCTGCAATATGTACCCTCTTTAAAAAATCACCCTGTATATACTATTAGCCAAATTTAATGAAAAACTCGCAAACTAAACTCAATTTGAGTACAATCTTCTGGAGTTTTCAAAGAATACACTTTTTAGTAAAAATAAAGATACAGGGTGATGTTGTTTTGATGGTGTTTATTGAAAGAGGCTGATGGGTACTTTGTTCTAATACGGAATATTAAAAAAAAAATAAGTAAAAATTCGACAAAACTATCCCATACAAAAATAATTTCGTGCAGAGTGTTGACTAACGCGCACACCTCCGACACACACAACAGCTGTCGAGAGACAATCGTTTTGCAAGAATTTTAGATATATTTAAGTTGCGTTTACTAAGGTATTAGAACCATATCGTTTGATTATAATATTTTTACTGGTCGTATGACTTTCAATATGTATCAAACAATCACCCTGTATAAAGAAAATTAAACACTAGAAAGAGACAACTATATTTATTCACAATCCGGTGTATTAGAGCGAGACGGAGAATCATTTTTGGACGAATTCGGCGACAAATTCCTGACGCCATTTTTGGACACAGTTTTGAAGAGCTGATTGACGTCAGTGTCTGAAGCTATCCTGAGAGCCTGTTCCCAGCTCTGGAGAGACTGGGAGAGGATAGTGACCTGACGGGAAGCTATATATCCTAACAGACATTTTATATCGAGCCGGGTTTTAGCTGTCCACGACCAAAGATCGCTTCTGAGAGCCTCGGTAGCTTCTTCAACGCTAAAAGACAAAATTTTTATTACAAAACTGAGACCGACTTCCATTTCTCAAGCATAGCACAAAAATTATCAATCTAAACTTTATAGAATTTATATGAGATAATGCTCAAAATGTCTGCTTTCTTACAAGAAAAAAAAATCATCGAAATCGGTTCAGCAAATCGTGAAATTTTGTCCGTTAAAAACACACATTTTTTAACACAAATCCAAAAGTGGTCGTTCAATCTTTAAAAGCACGGGACCTAAGTTCAATCATCTTTCATCTGACACCAGAATCATTCAAATCGGTCCAGACAAACTCAAGTTATCGAGGAACAAATATAAAAAAATACCTCCTCCTTTTTGGAAGTCGGTCAAAAATTAAAGATAACTTTTTAAACACAAGGTTTTGAAATCTGTTTGGTTGAATATTTGTGTGGAGTAAATCGATTTATTCAACGGAATTTCTGGATTCATTCTCCACACGCAAGGTCTACGATAGAAGCAATATTAAAATGATGTCATTTAACACAATCACTGCTACACGAGGCCTAAATGACCCTTGCAAAATTCCTGTGCGAAGGAAAAACGGCAACTTCTGGTGCGAAGAACATAACTATGATATAGGTGGGGTCTAATAGACCGCGTATCACCCTAATGTCTAGTCATGGTGCGGGCCGATAACACCTCGTATCGCAGCGAATGTGTTAATTTTTAGTATTACTATGAAACTCACCGATTCTGTAGTTCTTCGCTTGTGTCTGTTCCAGAAACATAGTCAGCTGAGGAAATAAGAACTAAATAATCAAACTGATATTACTAGGTACATGGACGTCGAGGTGGAGTTCATCCCTACTATATGGAACCACCGTCCATCCACGGTTCGTTTCAGGAACACGCCACCCACCATCCGGCTTAAGAATGAGCTCCCCTCCTCGGTATTCCCTGAGCGCTATGACTTGTCCTTCTTCAAACGAGGCTTGAGGAGGGTCCTTAAAGTTAGGTCGTAGGTAGCGACCCCTCAGTGTCCCCTGACAAGATCCGTGTAATAAACGACTCTAGACGCTACTTGTAAGGAATTTAACATAGTGACGCGTTCCATATACCATAAATTACACTCCCAGAGGATGTGATGGGCTGTCTGTTCATACTTTTGTTGATCAGTTGTACAATCGTAAGGGTTAAACTACCAATTTAAAAGAAAATAGCTTTTGGTTAAAATTGCCATGTCCCGTTAGGAACTGCGCGGATCTACGACTTTCCGTTGTCAAGATAATTTGCGGGACGGTTTCAGTTATTTGGTGGGGGGAGCTAAGTATGATAAATTAAATGTGACCTCATGACGACCATCGCCTATCATCTAACAGAATCATTCAAATCGGCCACTCAAACCAAAGATATGGAGGCACAAACGTAAAAAAAAAGGTCACTCAAAAACTTGTCCTTCTTGAAGAGAGTCCTTAAGGGTAGGCCGTTGGTAGCGGCCCCTGACAGTGCAGTGGTCCATGAGCAACGGTAACCATTTACTGCTTCTAATAGATAGTCGGTACGTACCGTGCATCCTGTCCCTCTGTCGTATCTTGTCAGCCTGGGCCGCGGCGTACGCTGTGAGCAGCGGCAGCAGGGCGCGGTGCGAGGGGACGGGCCGGCCCCCCGTGGCCGCGGCCAGGCCCCCCGCGCCCCCCGCCACCCCGCGCACCGCCGCCCCGCACCGGGCTCCGGGGCCCGTCTGTGTGGACCACGCATCGCACGCTCGCTGCATGCTACACAGTCATTTAGGACAGGGGTCAGGCTCAAGAGATGCCAGTATGTTGCACGCTAGTCTAAAGTGGCGCCCATCCAGATGTGCTTTGAAAGAGGACTTAGGGGTTGTCCATTAATCACGTGATCTTTTTTTAGCATTTTTTAACCCCCCCTCCCCCATCGGTGATACGTAGTGAGGTTTAAGAAGACCCCCCCTCCCCCTTCTCAACATCACGTGTATTTTTAGTACCTACAACGAATCTTAAAATTTTCGCGCCGTGCCGCTTAATATTTGTTTAAAATCGCGCGTTTGACGAAAAAATAAATACACGAGATATCTTACTACACCCCCCCTCCCCCTTTTGTTATTTTCGTGATTTTTATCAAACCCCTCCCCCCCTTTCAAGCCTCACGTGATTAATGGACAACCCCTTAGTACTTGAAATTGTGATACGAATGTCAATACGTAACACGAACTTCATGATTTTCTACCCCTCCCCCTTGTTAAATTTGTGAGACCCCCCATAGTGTGACGTCACACATTTTGTAAATACCATACAAATATAAATATTTGAATTGAAAGAGCGGTTCCGAAATCAATTACTAATAATCTTTGCTAACAAACATAGTGCCTTAAACTAAAGAAACAATGTGAATCGATTAAACATTTTAAATTCCTCATTTTCCGCCATGTTTGGTAAACAAAAATAAAAGACGTGTGGCACTCGGGGACTGCCGCGGTAAAGCTATTGTATAGCATTTTGTATCAACTTATGCAATTATAATTATTTATTTATTAGAAGACGCGATGTACATTTATACAGGGTGATTTCCTAGTGAGCGTACATATTGAAGGTCATGGTAGCTGATGGTTATATACGACCAGTAAACATATTATTACCAAAGAATATAGCTTAATGCCTTAGTAATCGCAACTTAAAAATACCTAAAATTCTTGCAAAATGATGGTTTTTCGACAGCTGATGGGTGTGGCGGAGGTGTGGGGTGCGCGAGATCACTAGAGGTCATTAGTCAACACTCTTTTAGTCGAAATTTCTTATGTTTGCGGTAGTTTTGTCGAATTTAGATTTAAAAAAATAATAATAATAATTTGCAATTTTACTTATTTTTTGTATTATTCCGTATTAGAACAGAGTACTCATCACCCTCCTGCAATATGTACCCTGTCTAACAAATCACCCTGTATAGAGTACCTGGCTCAGTAGTAATGACACCAGGATTTGAACTCTGAGCTTCAGGCACAAAAAGCTGGCCCTGACAACTACACCAAGACACCGCATGACTGGACCGTTAGGTTTTTTGCGTTACGGAATTTCTGGGTTCAGTCCCCGCGCTCGAGGCCCGCGATAGAAGCTATGCAATAGCTTAACTTTTACTAATATTTCGAGGATAGTTTTGATTGGTTACTAATAAACCTATTAAGTCGTGGTGGGGTAGTGGTCGAAGCGCGTCCTTCCGTACGGGAGGTCGCGGGTTCACACCGGCTTGTACCTATAAATCTAAATGTGAAAAAGATTTATGTGCAATTTTTCACAACACCACCGGCTAAAAACGGTGAAGATAAACATCGTGAGGAAACCTGCATGTCGGAAAAGGGTTCTAAAAATCCTTTGAAGATATGTGAAGTCCCCAATCCGCAAGCAAGCGTGGTGGACTATGCCTAATCCCTCTTCTGAGGAGACCTGAGCCCAACAGTGGGCAGTAATGGGTTGGTACAGGATACAGGACAGGAAACCTATTCGATGAAGTGTCTTATTTTTTACAGCGCATTTTTATTGACAACACAAAATATTGTCAATAATATTGAGATCAAACATGACTTACCTTGCATATTCAGTGCTAAGAGCAGCTGTCCCTTTATACAATTTATTCGTCAAACTACATAAAGTTGTTAATTTATCTTGAAGAGCTGTCAAATAATCTAAGGAAGACGAAAATTCTGGATCTTTTACTCTGAAATAAAATGTAATCTTCTTATATATAAAAATGAATTGCTGTTCGTTAGTCTCGCTAAAACTCGAGAACGACTGAACCGATTTGGCTTATTTTAATCTTGAAATGTTCGCAGAAGTCCAGGGAAGGTTTGTAAATTTCAGAAATCTTCTATCAGCTGATGGGGTGAGTGTCCTGACGAAATACAACTTAGACAGACTTCCATTTCTCAAGCATAGCACAAAAACTACCAGACAGATCTTTATCAAATTTATACGAGATAATGTCTTGTCTGCTTCCTACACAAAATAACAATCATCGAAATCGGTTCATTTAGAAATGAAATATGTACAATAAGCCGTGATATTTTGTGCGAAAAGAAATTTAATGGGACCTAAGTTCGACCATCACCATTCAAATCGGTCCACAAAAACTAAAGTTATCGAGGAACAAACAAAAACAAAAAAGAAAAAAAAACATACAGAAGAATTGAGTGAAAAAATTGGGATCAGTTAACTTTTTGGAACGAAGTTCCTTATCGTGCGTTGTGTCGGGGGCTAGACGGAAAAAATTCTAACGAAAAAGTTGTCACGACACTTTTTTTGTTTTATATGATTAATGCTAGATGGCGCTGTGATCAAAATATTTTAAAACACGGTGTCCCTTGACACCTCTCAAGACACCTTTTTTTATTCATATATCATAATATGATGGAATATTATTGTACATATAATGAAAAAAAAAAGCTTAACTTATTCAGAAAAAAGGGAATTTTGAGTTGTATTCCGATAGGTCATTCACCCTATCAGCTGACACAAGGTTACAGATCCACCCTGTATATAATATTACTATAACAAACTCACCTGACTCCGTTCGTGTTTTTATTCTCGTTGTTATAAGTCAAAGCGTTTCCTAGACCCCACAGATTTAATGCATTATTTTCACTTTTGAATACCTGAAAAAAAAAAAAAATTGTGATTATTAAAGTTGTACTTTCATGCATTTTCAACGGGTTCTTACCACGATATTTAATTAATTGAGTTGTCTCGATATTTCGTTGTTGTTGCAAACGTCATGATCACGAGAAGACTGGAAACTGCGGGTCGATTTAAGAGCAAACAAATTTGTCTACCCTCGCACTCGTTCGCTTTTGTCGTGATGTGAGTTCGAGTTCCAGTGGTACTACCCAAAAGCGGTACGAGAACGAGAAGACCTCTGTACTAATATCGAGACAGCTCAATTAATTAAATATCGCGTTAAGAACCCGTTAAAATGCATGAAAGTATTATAGAAAACCGCGAGTATCTGAATAAGTTTATTAAAGTTGTGTTCAGAATTTACTGTTTGTGTTAATAAGAATGATTGCTGTTTAAATAAATTCCCCAAATTAGGATTGTAGGCGACTGAATGTTAACAAACATAAGCGCAAAGGTACTAGCGACTAAAGCGCCATCTACAAATAGTTTTATTAAGAATGATTAAAACCTCATTAGTAAATATACTTTTTAAATGTACGATGTAATGTTGGCGCGCTTTTTCGAAAATGGAATTGGTGTGAACATTGTAAAAAACAGATTGCGTCAAATTTTTTTTGCTCTTAAGTTTTTATTGTTTTACTAGCTGACTCGCGCAACTTCGTCTGCGTCGCATAGGAATTGTTCCCGGGAACGTTCTAAAAGTACTCATCAGGACGCTTCATTAGAGCCCAAACACGATGAGGTTATCTTGCTTATTGACGGAGTTCCTGTGGCCACCTTCCAGCTCCATCATCAGACCTTGATCTAAGATATCCTATCTCTCAAGTTGGATCGAACTGCACATGGTGTATAAATGTTATTATAATCGGTTAAGTGGTTTAGGAGTCCATTGAGGACAAACATTGTGACACGAGATTTATATATATTACTAGCTGCCCCACGCAACTTCGTCTGCGTCGAAAAAATAAAAAAAAATTAGGGGTGGACTACCCCTAACATTTAGGGGGATGAAAAATAGATGTTGGCCGATTCTCATAGGTACCGGATAAGCACAAAAAATTTCAACAAAATCGGTCAAGCCGTTTCGGAGGAGTTCAAGTTCGAACACCGTGACACGAGAATTTTATATATTAGAAGAAGAAGAAAGAAGATAAGGTTAAAGTTTCTTGTTCTGAAGTTTTCTTTTCACTGGCAGCTTTTGATTTCCTACAAGGATATTTATCTTTGTTTAGTTTAATTTTTAAATAAGATTAAAATTACCTTATCTATTTCCTCATCCGATGTCGTTAGAAATGTTCTAAAATCTTCGCTGTGAGTTAAGATGGCGTGTTTAGCGATGCGATCTGAAATTTAATTATAAAATCTATTTCTACATATTAGCTGATCCGCGCAACTTCGTCTGCGTCATAAAGAGGTTCAGAGACACAGATGCCGTCGCGATATAGCGGACGTAACAAAAACCCTGTTGTTCCTTCTACCCACGTATTAAGCTTCGGCACAAGTATACAGGGTGTTGGTGCGCGGTGAAACAATACGTTAAGAGCTTAATCTACATCACATTTCAAATCATATACACATACTTTTGAAACGGAAAAAGTTACTTTATTTTCCCATACAAAGTTGAAAAATTATTATTCTGTATTATTTTTGACAACCCTACTCTGACCTACATTTAGCGTGCTATATCTATTTTCATTCACACAGGCGCATGTATCCTGTTTAGAATGTGGTTTTTGTCCCTTATATTATTACAATGTTCTATGATACAGGAGGTGACTAACCGGCTTAAGTCTTTAACTGTTGGTGTAGGTCAGAACGGTAGGGTTGATCATGCACAAATTAACATTTAGTTTTGATTAGTTATAACTTATGATATATTATGCCTAGAAAACCCAGACTTGGTGGATGGCTTCTACTTGGTATTGTTTCATCGGATTTTAACACCCTGTCTAATAAAGCTAGTCTTTTATTAAAAAACGTTCAACAAAAATAATTAGAATAAATATTTAATTATTAATATTTATAATGTTTACATTGTTTGTTATCTCTGCAATTCTACATAAGGGGATGAGGTCGTTAACCTAGACAGAGAGAGTAAAACTTCCAACGAATCAACGCGTGCGAATGTGACCTTGTAGGCGGCTGGATAACGGCACGCGTAGGCGGTCAGCGACCTTATAGGCTATTTAATATCAGATATTCTAAACATTATTTCTAATGTGTCAATTTTAATAGCTATTGGATTTTGACTTCTAGTCTAGCCAATGATTGTTTTTTTTTAATTGTAACTTCATTATTGTGGTGCCTGTAGTCAAGTGTATACGGCCCTAGAAGGAACAACGGGGTTTTTGTTACATATTATATAAATACAGAGCGGGATTAGGAATTGGATAAAAAAATTGCTTCACAGTCCGCAACGATATTCGTACATTTTTTAATAAAAATGGTGATAAGTTGTATTTCGACTGGTCATTCACCCCGTCAGCTGGGACATAGTTACAGATCCACCCTGTATATGAAAAAACTTGAGAGGTGTCAAGGGACACCCGGATGGAACGAAGTTCCTTTCGATTAAAACGTATCTCATAAAAATTATTTCCTTTCGTAACGCGCGGTAAGGAACGTGTTTTAAAATATTTTGATCACAGCGCCATCTAGCGATAATCATCTAAAACAAAAAAAGTGTCGTGACAACTTTTTCGTAAGAATTTTTTCCGTCTAGACCCCGACACAACGCGCGATAAGGAACTTCGTTTCAATACGTACCTAGGAACGCGTTGAGTGCCAATGTTCTGATAGCGACGAATGATGCTGAATATCTATCTAGTTGTTGTCTCGCTGAGTGGAGGGGGGGCGCGGGGGGGACCGCTATTAGGGGATGATTTGCAGACAGACGTTTATGAAGCACCTAATAAAGAAATGTACGAATTTTAACACTATCAACTAGGGATGTAACGAGGGGACGGAGCGACGGGCAAGATTGCCGATGGCGTAACGCGTCGCGCCGTCCCTCCAAACCCCGTGCTGGGTTATGGCCTCAGTCGGGGTTCGGACGCTGAGTGTGAGCGGTTTGTCGTTTTAGTGCGGTTCAACTCCCACATAGGAGATCCGGTTTTCCTCCAGATTAAAAAAAAAAGGGATGTAACGAACATTCGCAAAAAAATCATGCGAATGTTATGCGAATGTTTTAACAAAAATTACGAGGATGTTGTGTGGATGTAGAAAGAATTTGACGGAGTCAAAATAAAGGCCTTTAATTGCCCTTTAAAATGAGACCAAACTCGATGTGTCTACGATCTTTCGTTGTCAAGATAAATTGCAGGAAAGGTTACAATTATTCGGCGGAAGGGGAGGTAGCTACCCCTTACCTTCCGTTTTGGGCTATGTTTGAGAAACGGAAGTCAGTCGTTTTCATTTATGTAATAAAAAATTGTTTGCCTGTAAAGTCGGTATACGGGCGAAAGTTTTACGTGACAACGACTCGGGCATGGTTAGCCCGCCTAAGAGCGAGAGAGACCGACATAAAAAGTGGAAGGGACGCGTGCCTCTCACTCGCTCTCATTATGAGCGCATAACGTGAGCGGAGCGTAACGCAGTTTCTTGAAGTGTCACCGGTAAACCAATTTATAAGACGTTGTCACGTCAAATATTATTTAGTTTTCACTTCCATATAAATTAATTATACAGGGTGATTTGTTAGAGAGGGTACATATTGCAGGAGGGTGATGAGTACTCTGTTCTAATACGGAATATTACAAAAAATAGGTAAAATTAGATTTTTTTTTTTTTTTTTAAATCTAAATTTGACAAAACTACCTCAAACATAAACAATTTCGGCTTAAAGAGTGTTGACTAATGACCTCTAGTGATCTCGCGCACCCCACACCTCCGCCACACCCATCAGGTGTCGAAAAACCATCATTTTGCAAGAATTTTAGATATTTTTAAGTTGCGATTACTAAGGTATTAAGCCATATTCTTTGGTAATAATATTTTTACTGGTCGTATACATATAACCATCAGCTACCATGACCTTCAATATGTACCCTCACTAAGAAATCACCCTGTATAATATGTATAGATTTTATGCAGATTTACCTTGAAATGGTTGTATCGTCGTCTCACTTGGGGCGGAGTCGGCCATCTCGCGCACACACATCGAACACGATATGTTACGTACGTTTCAAGAGTAGACAGCTGCTTCATTGGAGCGTCCACCTGAAATTGACAGTGTACCAAGAAGGTTCTAGAAAAGTGTGCGAGTGAGACAGAAAATAAATACAAAATATTAAAAGAAAAGGTTTACAAAGTTAACCACTCAACTGCGATCGGCAACAAAATTGGTTTGTTTACTTTTGCCAAGTCTGTGGCAGGAACCGACGCGGAGTTCCATATACAGGGTGATTTTTAGTGAGGGTACATATTGAAGGTCATGGTAGCTCATGGTTATATACGACCAGGAAAAATATTAGTACCAAAGAATATGGCTTAATGCCTTAGTAACCGCAACTTAAAAATATCTAAAATTCTTGTAAAATGATGGTTTTTCGACAGCTGATGGGTGTAGCGGAGGTGTGGGGTGCGCGAGATCACTAGAGGTCGTTAGTCAACACTCTTTTAGTCGAAATTGTTTATGTTTAAAGTAGTTTTGTCGAATTTAGATTAAAAAAAATATTGTAATTTTACCAAATTTTTTGTAATATTCCGTATTAGAACAGAGTACTCATCACCCTCCTGCAATATGTACCTTCTTTATGGAATCACCCTGTATATAGTAAGGATGAACTCCACCTCGACGCCGAATGGTACGGAGATAGAAGGGAGATGTTGGAATCATCTCAAATAATTCCTCAGAGCACTCCCCGTGGAACAACCATATGTATTATGTATGTATGCCTATTTTATATCTGTGTATATTAATGTTACATATTTTAGATGTTGTAGTAGTATGTAATTAGGTATTTAATATATGTATAATATTTTTTTGAATTATTTTTTTTTCTTTTTCAAATTATTGTCTACCACATTTGATCTCTCCATTACCCAAAGGTAGGTAAACAACTACTGCGCCTGAAGAAGAAAGACCTAAAAGCAGTAGTAGGAGCTATAACAGGACATGGACCGTTTAACAAACACCTTTTCACCCTAGGTATAACTGACAGTCCGCTATGCAGAGCCTGCATGGAGGAGGAAGAAACAGCTGCTCATGTGCTGCTGAAGTGTACAGGAGTCGCACGCTACCGGGCATTACACCTTGGCTCACCGAGGTTGCTCTCTGAGGCGGTCGCCAGACCTAAGAAGCTGGCTTGGCTTCCTGGAGGAGCTGGGTTGGAGTACATCCTGATTTCATCACCCACACGCAAAATAGGTGCAACTGTGACGTCAATTTGCGGAAAAATAGTCCGCTTAACACTATCACACTATCACTACCCAAAGGTAGACTGGCAAAGAAGGCCTGCGGCATTAAGTCCGCCTATGTACACACTTGTGCATGAAGCAATCAAAAATAAATGGAAGTACCTTAACAGCAATATCATAGCCGTGCTCCATGATGAGAGGCGAGGGTTCCTGGTCATCCATGAGGGTCGGCATGTCCAGGTCATCGGAGTCAGCATCCGTCATGTCCAGCACGGCCGAGCTACTCTCACTGGCCATCGTTACTGGAATTGTATTAAATCACTACATAGACTAAAACAAAGTCGCTGTCTGTCTCTATTTTTTTTTTTTTTTTTTTTTTTTTTTTTTTTTTTAATTTTTTTTTAATTTATTTGGATCAACGAACAACAGTACAATAATTTTTACTTAAAGAAACTAACTTAGCGTACTTAGATTAATTGTACAGTCAGCTATGTTAATCACAACAGCAATATATAATTGTGAAATTAAAAAGTTACTATTAACAAACAATGCATAGAATCTATTAAGAAATGTTAGATATAGGTTTTACAATTTCTTCCTTAAATTTAGACAATGAAAGTGCAAAAATATCCAACTTAGCATAAAGATTATTATAATTTTCCATTATACGGTTTACAGGAGAACGTTCACCTGCATGAGTAGAACTAAAATTAGGTGCAAATAAGCGATGTCCGTGAGTATCACGGATACGCTGAGAACGACTCGGTATTCGATATATAATACGACTACACAAATCAATACAATCATATACATTGTGACAAATATTATAAAGTATAATTTGATCTAATAGTGCTCTTCGCGACTCCAATGTATCAAGTGAATAATCTTTCAGCAGGTCAACATACGACGCTTTTGCTTTAAAACATCTATAATTAA
Source organism: Trilocha varians (assembly GCA_030269945.2). NCBI lineage: Eukaryota > Metazoa > Arthropoda > Insecta > Lepidoptera > Bombycidae > Trilocha > Trilocha varians. The sequence goes on from AP028281.1 coordinate 6,774,916, forward strand.
CTGATTTTAAATATTTTTTTTGTAAGACTTCTAGGGAATCTATGTATTTCTTGTAATATGGGTTCCATATCACCGTCGCATAGTCAAGCTGAGATCGAACTAGAGATTTATACAGGAGTATATAACTATCAGGTTTGCTAAAATGTACACATGAACGCATTATGAAACCATACAACTTATAAGCCTTGCTAGTGATGTGACTGATGTGAGCATCAAGGTGTAGCTTAGAGTCAAGTAATACTCCAAGATCTCTGATTAGGGAGACTTGTTCCAGAGGTGTGTTGTTAATTTGGTATTGATATTTAATGATATTAACTTTTTTTGTAAAAGTGATGGATTTACATTTCGGTATACTAAGATGTAATTTATTAATGTGACAGTAATTAGCAAGACGATCAAGATCCTCTTGAAGTCGATTGCAATCTAAAACGGAAGTAATACATTTGTATATTTTAAGATCATCAGCGTACAATAAGAAATTAGTATTTTTAAAGCACGTGTTAATATCATTGATAAATAAAATGAACAGTAGCGGCCCCAATATTGAGCCCTGAGGTACACCCGATGTCACACTTATAATTTTTGACGCGTGACCATTCACTACTACCTTTTGAGTTCTGTTATTCACATATGAGGCGAACCAACGCAGTAAGTCACCACGTATACCATTGTATGCAATTTTTTGCATTAGAATAGCGTGGTCCACCTTATCAAAGGCTTTCATGAAATCGGTATATACAGCATCTACCTGCACACGTTTATCCATACTATCAAAAAGATCACTGGTATATAGCAGTAGATTTGTTATTGCTGAACGTTTCTGAACAAAACCATGTTGTTCCGGTATTATAATATTATGCACCAAGGGATAGATACAAATGTGAATCAATCTCTCGAGTATTTTAGATAGAGTAGAAAGAATTGATATAGGTCGATAATTTGATACGTCCTTTTTACTACCACTTTTAAAAACTGGAACCACATGCGCTATCTTCCACACAGCAGGGATGTGTCCAGTACGTAAACTAGAGTTATACAGAAGCAATAACGGAGTACTTATGCTATAAGCAGTATGTTTAAAAAAGAGAGGGGGGATACCATCGGGTCCAGGCCCCTTAGTTATATCTAACGATTGTAACTCTTTAATAATATCTTCCTTTTCAAATTTAATCTCATGGATGACAAAATTGCTATGTTGTGAACACTGCAAAGATTCTAGATTAATTTGGTTTAAAGAACTTTTCTCATAAACTGAGCCAAAAAAATTTGAAAATAGTTCACAGATTATTTCAGGTTTATCGGATTCATTATGCCTATAAGCCATGGAGCTGGGAATGTTAGAGCTTTTTTTTAAATTACTTATATAAGTCCAAAGTACTTTAACGTCTTTCTTTAACCCATCTTCAATCTTATTTATGTAATCAGCAAAACATTCTTTCGACATTACTTTAAAGCGTTTCCGAAAAACAGAAAATGTTTCATAGTCGGATAAATTTTTATATTTCTTCCATTTTACCCAGTATTTATTTTTATTTTTATAAACGTGTATTAGAGGTCGCGTAAACCATGTTGGGTATTTATCTGATTTAGATGGTTTAGTGGGAATATGATCTTTTATAATTTTATTTATTTTATTATAGAAAATATCTACAGAGTTCTCTATTGACTCATGATTAAGCAGTTTGAACCAATCAATTTCAACAATATCTTTATTAATATTTGTGTAATTTCCTTCAGTAAATTGATATTTAAGCGTGACATTTTTACTCATTGGTTTAAAAGACATCGCAAAAATGGCATAGATGAGTAACGGCGGGTGTGAACTATCCACAGGTACCAGAGGTACAGAGGCTAAAATGCATTTACATTGATTGTAATTTGATAAAACTAAGTCTAAAATACGATTTAAATTATTTAAAGTAGTATTATATTGAGCACAGTCAAAAAATGATAAAAAATCTATAAGATATCCAACAGACAAATTACTACCGCAGTAAGTACCAGAACCCGAAGGCAACGTATCGTTATGTAACCAATCTATATGTGGTAAATTAAAATCTCCAAGTACATATATTTTATCCGGATTTAAATGTGAAATACTGTTTTGTAACACCTCAAGAAATAGTTTATAAACAGATGAATGTTGGTTAGGTGGTATATATAATCCACAAACAACATAACACTCCGACTGCGCGTAATTTTGAAATTTTAACAAAACTAAATCTATGTTTTTCGGAAGAAATATTGCATCATCGTTATAAGAACAATGTTGAAGCGTGCACTGTGTCACCTGTAGGCCTATTCGCACCGCAATAAGCACCCCACCACCATCCGACTTGTTACAAGCGACGCGATCGCGGTCGCATCTGTAAATCATATAACGAGAATCTATTATTTCACTATCATAAATACCGGGAATCAACCAAATCTCAGTAAGGATTATCACGTCATAACATTCAGCCAATACATTTGTATATAAAGTATTTAGTTTAGTTCTTAAGCCACTCTATGTATGATTAAATCTTTAATGCAACGGATTTTGATGCGTTTTTTTTGTACAGCGTGTTAAAATCCGATGAAACAATACTTTCACAGCAAATAGTATACTTGATGTAGAAGCCATCCACCAAGTCTGGGTATTCTTGGCATAATATATCATAAGTTATAACTAATCAAAACTACGTGTTAATTTTTGCATGATCAACCCTACCGTACTGACCTACACCAACAGCTAAAGACTTAAGCCGGCTAGTCACCTCCTGTATCATAGAACATTGTAATAATACACGGGACAAAAATCACATTCTAAACAGGATAAATGCGCCTGTGTTCGTGAAAATATATATAGCACGCTAAATGTAGGTCAGGGTAGGGTTGTCAAAAATAATACAAAATAATTTTTCAACTTTGTATGGGAAAATAAAGTAACTATCTCCGTTTCAAAAGTATGTGTATATGATTTGAAATGTAATATAGATATAGGCACATAAGTTAGTTGTAAGTTTTATTTGTATAGTTTTAAGGTTGGAAATAAAGGCTTTTGAATTTGAATATAAACTGATTTTCTTATTGGAATAGCGTTTCATTTATATACTTTATTTTGTATGAAATAAGAATCTATGTATGATCAATCTATACTAATATTATAAAGCTGCAGAGTTTGTTTGAATGCGCTAATCTCAGGAACTATTGTTCTGATTTGAGAAATTCTTTCACTGTTGGAAAGTCCATTTATCGAGGAAGGCTATAGACTATGTTGTTTTCCTCTGTGACACAGACGAAGTTGCGCGGGTCACCTAGTATTAATATTCTAAGTATGCATTTAAATCTACCTACTATCTCAAATTTTAAATAGGTATCAAAATATGGAATTGTGGCCGAGTCTATTTGACGTAACATTAAATGAACATACCAATAAGGGGGCGTATAAAGCATTATTATGTCACCAGCATTGACTATGTTAATTTATCGGAAGAAAAACTACGATAACAATGCAATTTTACTGTTACTATTTCATTTGTCCTACTTTCACTAATTTCTCCCCAAAATCATTCGTAAACGACTATTTACTAATTGATAATTACTGATAAGTGTTTTAGGCAGTAGTTGTATTAGCTTACCTTATGTTGAAGTGGGATTTAGCGGTGTAAACGTAAATTTTTGTAACAAAAACAGAAAATCAATTTTTGTCCGATGACACAGTCACGTTCCTTTTCATGTAGAAAGGTGGCTTTTGTTATCATTGTTGGAAGTGTTTTGAAAGTTTTTTCATGATGCGTGTAATGAATCGTTCTTTAGTCGATTATTTTAGATGGAATTTTTGAATTGAATGAAGCTTTATATCTGATTTTCCTAGCAATATTAACAAGATGGTTTATCAAATTTAATAGGTGCATGATAATAAAATTGAATTTGGGCTTGAGTTAACCATTTAAAAAAGCTCCAAGCAAAACAGGTGAACGATTAATCGACTAAATAGTTTTGAAGAGCACATCACTATTGTACCTTTTGACGTTGACAGATTAAATATTTTGACAGTCGAGATTTTGTCGTGGTGTTTTATTTTTGTGCTAGTTTTTGCAGAGTTTTTCTAGAGTAAAACAAGAGCTATAAAAAACGACGGAGTCCTTAACGCTATTACATAAAAGTTTAAACCCTAAAGTTTATTTAAACTGCTAAAATTACGTCCAAAATGCAAACCGTGAGCGCTCCGCGGGAGCCCACGCAACCAGTTCTTAGCACAACCTCCACCATTCTAAATATGAGAGAAAAGGAAAAATACATAGAAGATTTCGACTTCCCGTTCTGTGACGAGTCTTCCAAATACGAAAAAGTAGCCAAAATCGGTCAAGGGACCTTCGGGGAGGTCTTTAAAGCCCGCGCTAGGAACAGCAGCAAAAAATTCGTCGCCATGAAAAAAGTGTTGATGGACAATGAAAAAGAAGGCTTTCCTATCACAGCGCTACGAGAAATAAAGATACTGCAGCTTCTGAAACACGAAAACGTCGTCAATTTGATAGAAATATGCCGGACGAAGGCTACAATACATAATAAATATCGTTCGACATTTTACTTAGTTTTCGATTTCTGTGAACACGATTTGGCTGGTCTACTATCAAATGTAAACGTTAAATTCAGTTTAGGAGAGATTAAAAAGGTCATGCAACAGTTACTTAATGGTTTATACTACATTCATAGTAATAAGATTCTTCATAGGGATATGAAAGCTGCTAATGTGTTGATAACCAAAAATGGGACGTTAAAACTGGCCGATTTTGGTCTCGCTCGAGCCTTCAGTGTCGCCAAGTCTGGACAAGCTAATAAATACACAAATAGAGTTGTTACTTTGTGGTATAGACCTCCAGAATTATTGTTGGGTAAGTTATTACTTATTAGTGCACTAAGTGGGAATTAAGCTTTTGTTTTAAGTCACAATTGTAATAAGACTGTCATTTTAAATTTAAAAGAAAAAACTAAAAATTTGGTTGTTTATCAGTTCCTATTGGTGTGTATAAGAGGAATGTCTTAACTATTTAACCGATACTTCACTGTTTAAAGAGTAGTGTTTGAGTAAGTCTTTCGCACAATGTCTTTACTTTGTTTAATTCATTTAAGTTTCTGTACTTTATAAGAATAACACTTAGATACTTGTTAAAGTCTGACTTGTATAAATTCAAATTATTTAGTCTTTCTTTGTGTCATTATAATATATATAAGGTTAATCCGAGGTTAACGGTGTAGGTGACAACATTATTATTATTGTTAAATTATTTTCTTTTGTTTTAGTCTCTGTTGTCGTAGTTTGTTAACACTAATAAATTAAAAAAAAAAAATAACTTTCTCGTTAACTAGATGACCCCCGCAACTTTGTCTGCATCACAAAGGGGTTCAAACAGTACTCGCAATGTTGTTATTTGCGCGGACCGTGTGTATATTTTTTTGCTTTTTATACATCGTGAGGAAACCTGCATGTCGGAAAAGGGTTCTAAAAATCCTTTAAAGATATGTGAAGTCCCCAATCCGCACTGGGCAAGCGTGGTGGACTATGCCTAATCCCTCTTCTGACGAGACCTGAGCCCGAGTGGGCAGTAGTGGGTTGGTACAGGTTCAGTGATTTCTGAGATTAGCGTGTTCAATCAAACTCTTGAGCTTTATAAAATTAATTTTATTTTAGTCTATTTTAATTATGTTTCCAGGTGATCGTAACTACGGTCCTCCTGTGGACATGTGGGGTGCTGGCTGCATCATGGCGGAGATGTGGACAAGATCGCCCATCATGCAGGTTTGTCACCAATTACAGATCCAAAAGTCCTGCATTTCGACGCGGCCATGACATATGCAAAGTGGTTATTGGCTGTAGTATAGGTAATTTTGCAGAATTTTATTTCTTAGAATACTTAGAGTATTTATTTATTTATTTAACAAAAATCCACAGCTACAGTTACAATTAAATTCGACTTAAAATTATAAAACAAAACATTAGCCAATTACGGATTTACACTTTGCTTACACTAATTTTAGTCCTTAGGGGTACAATGATAAAAATAGATCAAACAAATAGTAAAATTATGTAACGTGTGTGTATGTGTGCGTGTATATGTGTGTGCGTGTGTATGTGTATGTGTATGTGTTTGTGTCCATGAGAGTGCATGTGTGCGTGCTTGTGTTTATATTCACTAAGTATCACACAATCCGTAGTAAAAAGCTACCCACATTCCCAGACTATATCGGTCGTGAGTTATTTAATAATTATTAAGTATTTATCACTACTCAATTTATCTTGAGAATGAAAGGTCGGAGACCTATCGAGTTTGTACATTTTAAGGACAGGTAGTGGTCATCAACTTATTTAGACACTCGCGGTTTTCTATAATACTTTCATGCATTTTTAACGATTCTTACCACGATATTTAATTAATTCACGTTCACGAGAAGACTGGATACTGCGGGTCGATTTACGAGCAAACAAATCTGTCTACCCTCTTTCTCGTTCGCTTTTGGGTAGTACCACTGGAACTCGAATTCACATCACGACACACCATGACGAAATATTGTGGTAAGAACCCGTTAAAAATGCATGAAAGTGGTCATTAATTTGCCCTGACAGATTCACATCTACCCTACTTTTGAAAAAACATTGCCTGTGAACATCAAAAATTTTGTCAAGTAACAATCTATACAAATATTATAAAGCTGAAGAGTTTGTTTGTTTGAACGCGCTAATCTCAGGAACTACCGATCCGATTTGAAAAACTCTTTCAGTGTTGGAAAGTCCATTTATCGAGGAAGGCTATATACCTTGTATCCCTCTGTGACGCAGACGAAGTTGCGCGAGTCACCTAGTCTCATATACATATATTTAGCTACTAAATATTAGCCCAGTGCGTGGTAGGCTTAATACGCATTACTGCATATAAGAGGGCGTCCATAAATTACGTCAAGTGTTTAAGGGGGGAGGGGGTCGAGTCAAATCTCATCTAATCTCACGTTGGAGAGGGGGGGGTCTAGGCAAATATCACGCAATTTTCTGATTGAAACTAAAAACATACTATTTTGATCCATTTAATCCAGATTGTACATATTTTATAAAAGGCTATACCACCCCAATTTTGTTTTCTATTTTAATTTAATCTCTTGGTCATAAAAACCTATAAAAAATTTTCCATTTTTTTTTTAGCCAAATTTGGCAAAAAGTGGCCAATTAAAATTTCAATTTCAAATTAAGCGCAAAAACGTTGTCAAATGCACCGCCATCTTCTAACGTCATTTGCGTCACTCACAGAGTAAACAGCGGTGTAAACACTACGATTTGCTAAGGGGTTTACTGTAGAGGTGACGTCATATACAAGCCATCATGGGGATAGCGTTTTTGACATTCGAAGCACAGATAAAAACACGAATTTTAAAATTGGAATATAAAATATATTTTGCGTTTTTGTGAGTAGAAATCAACATTAATCACTTAGTTTTTCGTAAATCTATCAAAGTATGATAATTTTGTAGTTTTATTAGCTTGGTGCGTAATAGCCTATTAAACTCGCAGCAATATTGATTACTAGTCTTAACTAGTCGTAAATAAAAGCACGAAGCAAATTTGTTTTTTTTTTTATTTTTACAATAACAATACAACGCGTTTACGTAAGAAACTCACATTTAGAAAAATCTCACGTGAGATTGGGGGATGGGAAATAAAATTTGGTTGAAAAAAATCTCACGACATCTCACCAGGGTGGGAGGAGGGTACTAAAAAAATTAAAAAAACACCTCGCGTAATTTATGGACGCCCTCTTAGAAGCTGATTATACATTAGAATTATTATATTAGGGTCCAACAGAGCAGAACCAGTTGATCCTTATATCACAACTATGTGGCTCCTGTACTCCGGACGTGTGGCCCGGAGTCGAAAACTTAGATTTATACAATAAAATGGATTTACCGAAGGGGCAGAAAAGAAAAGTCAAGGTAATTATAGATTATTTTTTACAAGTATATAAACTTGCACCGGATGTAACTATGTAACCTGTACCAACCCATTACTGCCCACTGTTGGGCTCAGGTCTCCTCGGAAGAGGGATTAGGCATAGTCCACCACGCTTGCTCAGTGCGGATTGGGGACTTCACATATCTTCAAAGGATTTTTAGAACCCTTTTCCGACATGCAGGTTTCCTCACGATGTTTTCCTTCACCGTTTTTAGTCAGTAGTGTTGTGAAAAATAGCATTAAATCTGTTTCACATTTAGGTTTAGAGGTACAAGCCGGTGTGAACCCTAACTATGTTAGTTCGGGAATCTTGCAAGATAAATTTGACAAACTTCCCGGTTTCCGATTGAGCTGAAATTTTGTACGCAAATGTATATCGCATGACAATAATTTGACAAAATGGAGCTGATCTGATGATGGAGTCGGAAGGTGGTCATAGGAACTCCTGTACTAAACAAGATAGACCCGTCGTGTTTGTGCTCGTTTTACTTGTCTACTAGCACTCTACTGATACATGATATACAGGATATTACAGGCTTATAATTAATGTTTTTTTTTTACACAAACCTTATAAATGTGTAATCGAAATAAATAATAATATATTATATTACAGGAAAGGTTGAAACCATACGTCAAAGATCCTTATGGCTGCGATTTATTAGATAAATTACTGCAACTGGATCCCGCTAAAAGGTAACATGTTTTTCTAAAAATAACACCGATTTCTGACTCAAGTATTGCATAAAAAAAAGTACTCGCTCAATCTTAAAAAAATAGGGACAATATCTCCTTTTTAGAAGTAGGTTAAAAACACAGACAATTCGATTTTTTTTTAAATGCGTTGCGGCACAACTAATTATGCGCTGTCCCCATATTTATAGGTACGATGCAGATACAGCTTTGAATCATGACTTTTTCTGGACGGACCCCATGCCTTGCGATTTGGCCAACATGTTGGCCCAACACACGCAGAGCATGTTCGAGTATTTGGCCCCTCCCCGCCGCCCCGCGCACCTCCGGCACCACCACCACGCCGCACAGCCGGCTAAAGCGCCTCTCGACTCCGGATATCAGGATAGAGTCTTCTAGAACTAAATAAATCATTGTAAATACAAAAATAAATAAATAAATATGGTTATAAAAGTGTTTTAATAAACAATAAAAACATTATTACAGGCGTAAAATGCATTTTTAGTTAAATAACCGCATAGCCACTCAACTGGGAACGTCACTATTCGCTAGATGGCGAAACTGGGGACTTCGTTCGGAATCAATACCGTGTTTGAGCCCCTTTTTAAGAACATTTTTTTCCAATATTTTTTTATTTTGTTTTTAATTAACTCTTATATTTTTGTAAATCTTTATTACTAAACGACGCTGTATTTTCAGTGAAAATATATCATCTCCGTAAAATATGAGACGATTAAAAAATGTAAACAAAACAAGTTTTAGAACTGTGCTCAATTTTGTCTCCTGCCACAGACTTGGCAAAAGTAAACAAACCAATTTGGTTGCCGATCCCAGTTGAGTGGATAATAGATGTGTATTTTCAAAATCCCGCCAAAACTTTCTTAGGTGTCATGGCGTCGATTTGTCTATGTCAATCGTGACGCCATTTGCTTAGTTTCAGCACGCCTAATATATGAATTTGTTAAATGTTGGTCGTGTGTAAGTCAGTCCTTTAGTTAGTATGTTGAATTGTGTGTGGGTTCAACATGTTGGTCCAACACGCGGAGCATGTTCGAGTATTTGGCCCCTCCCTGCCACCACCACGCCGCACAGCCGGCTAAAGCACCTCTCGACTCCGGATATCAGGATAGTCTTCTAAAACTAAACAAATGATTGTAAATATGATAAATATGTGTTATAATAGACAATAAATACATTATTACTGATGTAAAATGCATTTTTAGTTATTATTACCTACCTAATACTACCTATCGTGAGACTTCCAAATGATATGAAAAAAATATTGACTGATTCCTTCAAAAATAAGGTTTTATGTTGTATTTCGACAGGTCATTTACCACATTTCAGGCAAATTTCAGCTGATACTAAGTTACAGATCAGTGAACGAGCAAAAAAATTTTATACCCTTAACCACTCAACTGGGATCGGCAACCAAATTGGTTTGTTTACTTTTGCCAAATCTGTGGCAGGAGACAAGATTGAGCACAGTTTTGAAACTTTTGTTTACATTTTTTAGTCGTCTCTTATTTTACAAAGATGATATATTTTCGCTGAAAATGCAATGCAGCGTCGTTTAGTAATAAATATTTACAAAAATATAAAGTTTAATTAAAAATCAAAACTAAATTAATGGAAAAAAATGTTTTTAAAAAGGGGCTCAAACACGGTATTGATTCCGAACGAAGTCCCCAGTTTCGACATCTAACGAATAGTGACGTTCCCAGTTGAGTGGATATACTTCGATTTAATATTACAAAATACAGTGTCTCCAAACAACATTACCTGACATCAAGTGTTTTACAAAACTACATAAACACTCTTCAGTTTAAAACTCTTTACATCTTAGACGTGTAATTTCTAAATTTTTATCATCGCTAATGTAACACAGTACAATTTTTTTTTGTTAGTTTTAAGTTCATGCTATTTTTACTCGTTACGTGCGATCGGTGCACTTTAAATAACTAAACATAAACAACCGAATGAAGCCATCATTCTGTTGTTTATTTTATTTTATTGATTCACCAACAAGAATTACATTACTTATAGCTATGATGTTGATTCCAGATGTAATAATTCTATGTTACTGAATTACTAGTAATGTATTTTAGCTGTAAATAATATTACTATATAATTGTAAAATACAATAAAAGTTTACAAAAATGTGTTTGTTTTCTTCCATCCAGTGTAAGTTAAATAAATCTTTTAGTAATATAATTTATTTTAATGAAAACTTTTAAGCTCTTGAATATCATGTATCGTATCAGTAGAGTGTTAGCTAATACAAGTAAAACGAGCACAAACACGACGGGTCTATCTTGTTTAGTACAAGAGTTCCTATGACCACCTTCCGACTCCATCATTAGATCAGCGACATTTTGTCATATTATTGCATTGTCACGCGATATACATCTGCGTGCAAAATGTCAGCTCAATCGGAAACCGAGAAGTTTGTCTTTAACTTGCAAGATTGCACCCGAACTTACATAGTTACATCCAGTGCAAGTTAAATAAAAACTTTTAAAAACGTAATATATTTATTTTTATACATTTAAAATCATTTATTAATAACATCAGGGAACAATTCTTGTAGTATTCTGTAGCAGTCATCCCATGGTACTACTTTGGCTCTCACTTGAGGAGTTGGAGACGAGAGCGTTTTCTTTATCAGATCATCCAGCGGGTAGCCACGACGAGGGAAAACTATTGCCTGAAAACCAAGTTATGGGGAATGAGCTACCCTCGCTAAAAAGTCGTGGTGGGGTAGTGGTCGAAGCGCGTCCTTCCGAACGGGAGGTCGCGGGTTCAAATCCGGCTTGTACCTCTAAATTACTGCCCACTGTTGGGCTCAGGTCTCCTCAGAAGAGGGATTAAGCATAGTCCACCACGCTTGCCCAGTGCGGATTGGGGACTTCACATATCTTCAAAGGATTTTTTAGAACCCTTTTCCGACATGCAGGTTTCCTCACGATGTTTTCCTTCACCGTTTTTAGCCAGTGGTGTTGAGAAAAATTGCACATAAATGAAATGAAATGAAATACTTTATTTTCAACATTGATGACGTACTCATTCTTGTTGACGTCAAAATTTAAAAGCTACCACCAGTTCGGACACAAAAAATAATGATTGCAGCCACCGTCCTGAGAAGAACTGGCAAGAAACTCAGCGGGCATGTCTTTTTTCTTTTATGATCATATTTTTTTAAAGTATTTTACAAGGTTACATTATATATTAAAAAAAAAAAAAAAAAATCGATAATGTTAATGAAGTGACCTTGGCGAGCAACTCATTCCCACTTTGTGCAATCGTCCAAGTAATCATTGACCTTATAGTAGGCTTTCTTGCACAGATGTTCTTTAATAGTTTTCTTAAACCTATGTATAGGTAGGTTTTGAACATCTTGTGGGATTTTGTTGTACATGCATACAGACAAACACCTGAAGGAATTTCTTATTTTATGCAATCGACTCATCGGCAAATCAAGTTTTTGTTTGTTCCTGGTGTTTCTACTATGTAGGTCAGACTTTTTAGGAAATTCCTCAATATACTTTCTAACATACATTAAATTTTCAAAAATGTATTGGGATGGTAGAGTGAGAACTTTAATTTCTTTAATTTTTTCCCTCAGGGATTCCCTTGAGTGCATATTATAAATAGCTCGTATAGCTCTTTTCTGCAAGATAAAGATCGTTTCTATATCGGCTGCATTGCCCCATAGCAAAATGCCATAGGACATGACACTGTGAAAATAACTAAAATAAACTAAACGAGCCGTGTCTACATTAGTGTAACATATTTTTTATATATTTTAATTAAATACACAAACTTTATCGATATCGATTATCGACCCCTTTCTGCTTCACTAGGTTCCGTGTCTCCTCACTAAACCGGTACATAGTTATGGATGTATGTTGCATTCTTTTGTCTCCGAAGGTATAAAATCCGAGTGCACACATTAATTTCTCATTCCGAGATAATTTTTAAAATGGTTAAATAGTCTTCAGTAAACACCCGTGATGGGTTAGTAAAATTCAGTGTGCCCGTGGATCCTTCGGTGAGTTATTGTTTTATTATATATTTAACTGGCAGTATATTTAAAGTGTGTATTCAAATTATATGTGAGATATACAAAGTGTCATAATTTTATTTTAGGGTTCCACCCCTAGGTCTCACACTATACGAGACATGTTGTACTTGTGAATTGCCTTCCATGGAGCGTACGTGGACGTCCTGGAATGGATGATAAGATGTGAATTGTCTCGGGATCACACCATCCTGATCGTACCTATTAAGTTACGTATCACATCATTTAAATTATTATGTAACCTACGACCATCTCATCGTTTATTAAGCCAGTTCCCTATTTTAATCGTTATTTAATATATTAGAAATTTAACTTTACTCTTTATGTTAATTTAATTTTATAACTTATGTGTCTTTTTGAATATATGCCTGTAGCCTGTTGCTAAGTGTCTTATTTAATTAACCCATTCCTTGAGCAGTCTCATTCTTCTTTACCCTGAGCCAGCTGGTGAAGTAACAGTAGCCACTGGCCAAAATTGTTACGAAATGGCGCCCATCTTCGAGGCTCGGTGACATGCCCTTGTGAAGGTCATGATCGCGTGATTCTCGCTTAGCAACACGGCTGCAATATTCAAGCGCACTTAATATTTTTTATTGTTTTATTTAATTTCTCAATTTTATAGCTTTGTATTTTTTATCTTCATCTACATCTCAATGCATTTTATTTAAATAATTTATTAATATGTATTTGGGTGTTTTCAGCGTAATTTTTGTGGCATATGGCCCAAACTCTGAACCCCATACATTTGTTGATGTGATGAAGATTGCCATCGGGATTGAGAAGCCGACGTCAAGGTCTACATCGGCGATGGCAGAGGGACTGGAGTATGGTCGTATTTTATCAAATACTCCACAAAAGTATGTATGGGTCTTTCGTGGAACGTATTTTAGGATTTCAGTTATCTGAATATATTCCTATGCGTTTTGTGAAAGTAACCCCATTCTTTTATACCGGTTACATAACGTAATAGGATGGTGTTATTTTTATTTGACGAAATTAGACTTTTTAATTTTTTTATAATGTCATTCGTCAAAGGATTGAATATCGTTGTGTTTTTTTTTATTAACTTATTTTTATTTTTTACATTTTAAAGCACAATGATATATCAATCCAATTTATTAATTAACTTCAATTTGTATTTCTTTTAATAATGCAGTATTTTAAATCATTTCAATTTTTCCAACTGCATTATTGTTATATAATGACCACGTTATTATATTACTCGGTTCGATGTTTCGTTCGCTAAGTTGTTACGCGACGTCATATCGTACGAGTGGATATCAATTAGCGAGGGTAGATATTCTTCAAATACCACTCGTAGTGTCCGCTTTAAAGCAACTTAACATCGAACTCGATGAAGGTCAAATATTTAATTAATATTCGCACACATTTTTTATTAAGTGTTTGTTATTTAGTGTGCGTAATATTTTTTTGTTTTGCATGGGATATATTCGGATAACTTTTGCGTCTAGGAATCCTAAAATCTGATGGATGAAGTGTTTGTGTGCATAATTTTGAAAGTATGTGAGAGTGGAAGAATGAAAGTACTATGGTATCTCTGTGTGGGAAGAATGAAAGAAGTTTTAAGGCGAAGGATGAAATAAGCGAAAGTGAAGGATGAAAGATGTACACGATCATTTCACATTATATAATCATCACACAATATGTATCCTAGATGTATGTATCTGTTTATTTTATTTATGTAATACGTTTATGTATTAACTTTAACTCGTATCTATTGTTATATCTCGCTGTTTAAGTTTGAGGTTTTATATATATGTAGTTGCATATACATTCTGCTTTGTGTCGTTGAATGACCGGCAGATGTATTTTGTGCGTTCCTTTTTCTATAAGGCGCATCCGTTGACTTGTGCTTTTTAGGTCATTAGTTTTATAGGCATTCTGATGTGATCCATCAGATGTAATTTTTTTGTGTTCCTCTTATGAGGCACGCTAATGACCTATTTAGATTCGTGATCTTTTGAATAGTCACAATCGATTTTTTGCGTCGTTGACGTAAGCACAAGATTCCACGGGCTGGTGCATCTACAGTTATATGTGTCTACTATTTTATAGACACATGCCGATAGCTTCAGTGTAGATTAATAGAATACTTTTAACTTAGTCCCATTGCAAACTGATCGAGTCCTAATAAAGACCGTCAGATTAAATTTAACTTTTACATGTGATCTTTAAAATAGACACTTGAATTTTTTTTGAAACATAATTTTTTAAATTTTTTTATTAACTTAAATTCATTTAACTTTTTATTTCGTGTTCTATATTTAGACACGTAATTATTTACCTTGTTCTTGGGTTACACGAACCCACCGATTTGAAAATCGGTTACTTATTATGCAACCTGATGAGTCATTTGCATTGACCATCAGTTGTGATTTTTTGTTTATAGTGTTCTTTTCAAGACACGTATTTTTTATATAATGTAGTGTATGTATTATTACTTTATTTGTATTTATTATTAACACACTACATTATTTATTTTTTATTTTTGAAAATTATCAGGATTACGGTTTTAATAACCGAGTGGTTTGTAAGCTGATAATTTTCAATATACATTTATCTATTTATTAAGTCAAATTTATTTACGTATTTTATTACACTATTCACCCTACCACAACACTCCACACGCCAGTTCTTTGTCCCGAAGTTATCTTCGGTGCGGGCTGAGATGTCGGTTTCGAAATCTTGGTGGTAATTTGTTGTGTAGGATGTTGCATTGTTATAATTAGTGTAATTTATATTGTTAATTTTTTTTAATTTTAAATTTAACTTTAACCTACTGTTTTTTTTGTATAACTTATATGACGTAAGTTAGTTATTTTGTTTTGTATACCTAAGTTGAAATGACTTAGATTTAAAGTTTTCCTGTATTATTCTTAAGTTTGTAACTTATAATAAGCACAAAAAAAAATAATTTAACGAATTAAATTATTTTTTTTTATATAGCGAAAGGGGTTGTGTAACATATTTTTTATATATTTTAATTAAATACACAAACTTTATCGATATCGATTATCGACCCCTTTCTGCTTCACTAGGTTCCGTGTCTCCTCACTAAACCGGTACATAGTTATGGATGTATGTTGCATTCTTTTGTCTCCGAAGGTATAAAATCCGAGTGCACACATTAATTTCTCATTCCGAGATAATTTTTAAAATGGTTAAATAGTCTTCAGTAAACACCCGTGATGGGTTAGTAAAATTCAGTGTGCCCGTGGATCCTTCGGTGAGTTATTGTTTTATTATATATTTAACTGGCAGTATATTTAAAGTGTGTATTCAAATTATATGTGAGATATACAAAGTGTCATAATTTTATTTTAGGGTTCCACCCCTAGGTCTCACACTATACGAGACATGTTGTACTTGTGAATTGCCTTCCATGGAGCGTACGTGGACGTCCTGGAATGGATGATAAGATGTGAATTGTCTCGGGATCACACCATCCTGATCGTACCTATTAAGTTACGTATCACATCATTTAAATTATTATGTAACCTACGACCATCTCATCGTTTATTAAGCCAGTTCCCTATTTTAATCGTTATTTAATATATTAGAAATTTAACTTTACTCTTTATGTTAATTTAATTTTATAACTTATGTGTCTTTTTGAATATATGCCTGTAGCCTGTTGCTAAGTGTCTTATTTAATTAACCCATTCCTTGAGCAGTCTCATTCTTCTTTACCCTGAGCCAGCTGGTGAAGTAACAGTAGCCACTGGTCAAAATTGTTACATTAGTAATCAGCCTATTTTTTTTTACCGCGTATGCCGCAGAGCTGAGCTTACTCGCTAATTTATGTATGTGGGGTCCCCACTGCAGCTTGGAATCCATTGTTATACCGAGAAACACAGTTGACTCAACAAGCTCCATTGACTCCCCACCAACAATTATATTACTATGTACCTGTTTTACATTTGGTAAACTAAACTTAATACATTTGGTTTTTTTTGCGTTTAATAAGAGATTATTAACACGAAACCAATGGACCACACAAGAAATCGCATCATTCACTTCGTCATAAACGATCATTCGTCGTTTAATTTTAAATAATAAAGATGTATCATCTGCGAATAATACGACGTCGTGTCGGGTCTCAATAAAACTAGGTAAATCATTTATATATATTAGAAATAGAAAAGGACCCAAGATGGAACCCTGAGGTACACCCATACTCAATTCGGCGCCGGAAGATCGGTTTCCTTTAACATCGACTATTTGTGTCCTGCCCGATAAATAGGATTTAATAAGCGCTAACGTACCATCCCTAATACCATAGTGATGTAGTTTCCTCACCAATGTTTCGTGGTCAACACAGTCAAATGCTTTGGATAAATCACAGAATACTCCAAGAGCATCCTGAGACTCCTCCCAGGCTTGAAAAATATTTTTGACTAAATAAACACCTGCATCAGTAGTAGAGCGACCCCTCGTGAACCCGAATTGCTTATTGTGTAGCAGGTTATTTGACTTAAAATGTTCTAAAAGTTGTTCTAATATTATTTTTTCAAAGATTTTACTCAATGTTGGTAGTACTGATATAGGTCTGTAGTTAGAGGGGTCATCAGTACTACCAGATTTAAAAAGGGGAATCACTTTACTGTGTTTCATTAAGTCAGGAAACATACCACACCTAATACAATCGTTAAATATACTAGCAAGATGAGGAGATATAACATCTATAATAGATTTCACGACCTTTACTGATATTCCCCACAGATCAGCTGTATTCTTAACATTAATACTATGAAAACTCTTCATAATATCTTTTGAGTTAATATTCTTAAATTTAAATACTACATTACATTTATTAACATGTTTGTTTAGTAATTGTTCAGCTTCTATTGGGGATGAATTTAAAGAGGAAGTAATTGAAACTGGAATGTCAGAAAAAAACTTTTCGAAAGCATTAGCCACACCTTCGTGACTAGTTATCAAGTTATCATTCATTCTCAATGAGAATTCTTGGTGGTTATTTCTGACTTTACCAGTTTCTTTACCAATGATGTTCCAAGTCATCTTTATTTTGTCAGAGGCATTTTTTATTAAATTACTTAAATGTAAGGCCTTTGCCATTATGCAAACTTTCCTGAATAATTTGGAATAATTTCTGACATATTGATGAAATGACTCATCATTGTTATACGATTTTTCATAATAAAGATCATACAAAGTCTGCCTACTTTTATAAATTCCAACAGTGGCCCACTCACTAAAACGTTTTTTATTGTTTGGAGTAATCGTTTTGGGAATAAATACATCCTTGAAAGCCAAATTAATTTTTTCAAACATATTCTGGTACAACATATTTGGTTCTCGGTTATAACTAACTTCCGAAATAGTTTGAATAATTTTATTTCTAAAATTTTCGATTCTTTTATTATTTACAGGAACAAACTTAACAGTATGTTTGACTTCAGGAGCCACATTATATTCAAAAGACACTAATTGTCCCAAGTGGTCTGATGTTAACTGATGTATAACATTTCTTTGTATAGGATTAAAATTTGTAAAAATGTTATCTAAACAAGTTGCCGATGAACTAGTTATCCTAGTGGGCTCTAAAAATAATATTATATGATTTCAACAATGTTTTAAATCTAAAAGTGGTATTTGTATTTTCTAGAAGATTAATATTGAAATCACCACAAATTAAAATATGTTTGTTACAAACAGTAATTTTCAACAAAAAATCTTTTTCACATTTAGATTTAGAGGTACAAGCCGGATTTGAACGCGCGACCTCACGTACGGAAGGACGCGCTTCGACCACTACCCTACCACGACTACTGCGGTGCGGTTCAACTCCCACATATTCGGCAATATCCTCCAACTAAAAAAACATATTCCTAATAGTGTAATACTCACATGAGGTGGCAAGGAAGTAGCAGGACAGTAATCATTCCTCCCATCTCCGACATATATTATATGTTTTGGCGGATTCGAGCACCATTCTTTGAGCGCCTCATTCTTACACAGATTCTTGGGGCATCGTAGACAAGTAGTCTGTATCATGTACGGTTCTATGTATAGACGATTGTGTTTCCAGAATGCGCGATTCGTTATTATATTTTTTATGTGTTTCTGAAATAAAAATAAAAACTTGAGAGGTGTCATGGGACACCCGAATAGAACGAAGTTCCTTTCGATTAAAAGATATCTTATATTTTTTTACCTAACGTAACGCGCGCTAAGGAACGTGTTTTAAAAGATTTTGATGACAGCGCCATCTAGCGATAATCATATAAAACAAAAAAACTCTAACACGTACAGTGTTACATGAAATCCAATTTCTGAAAACCTTGCATTTACAAAGTTTTCTATAAAATAGACTACAAAATCGGTTAATAAACAAAAAAAAAATATCAGTTTACTTGCAAAACGTTTCAAAAATAACGTAGAAATATCACACTTATGATATAAGTGTCCTTGCTACCAATAAATAGTATCTAACTGTGCTAATTCTACAGTTGTTCCGCATAAGTCATAAGATATTATAGACGAGAAAACAATAAGATTGAGCTTGTTGAACGATTTTAAAAAAAAACTCTATTTCTCGAGTCTCTTAGCACCAAAACTTATTTTTTTTTTTTTTATTGCCTTGTAGGCAGACGAGCCAACGGGCCACCTGATCGTAAGTGGTTACCGTCGCTCATGGACCTCTGCAATGTCAGGGGACACTGAGGGGTCGCTACCTACGACCTAACTTTAAGGACCCTTCTCAAGCATCGTTTGAACTGTTTTTTGACCGACTTCCAAAAGGAGGAGGTACCCAATTCGTCTGTATTTTTATATAATAGGTTGTCAAATATCTCCCTTCCGCCTTTTGAATTTAACTGTTGAACGCAATATCCAAACTAATCATGCATAGCGTCGTTTTGTAGGTTATGTCAAGACCTTTCAAATTATGTATAGTATTGCCAGATACGAGCTCTGTAGCGCGTTGTACATAGCCGCGAAATTCAAAAGACAAAAAGGCGGAAGGGAGATATTTGACAACCTAATATAACTTTTGTTTGGATGGACCGATTTGAATGACTCCGATGTCAGATGAAAAGCGATAGTCGAACGTATGGTCCCATTTTTTTTGTTAACATCGAACAAGTATTCTTGGATCTGTGTTTAAAAATGTGTATTTTTAACGGACAAAATTTCATAGTCTGCTTTGCGTTTTTACGTGTATATCTTTTTTAAATGTCGTTTCTTTTTCCAATAAAAAATGAGCATAGGTATCATCAAAAATAAAGAAACTACTTCATTTCATTTGTAAATGAAAATGCTTACCAACAGTGGCGTGCAGTTCATACAAACAAATATGTGCTGCATACCCCAATCTTTCAAATTTGATTTAAAATTTACAATGGCAATCGATTAAACACTGTATATTTAATCAAAATACACTTCTCATTACTGTTATTGCGATATATTTAGCGCAAAAGTTAAATGTAATTGATTGTACGACGTAAATATGTGAAAAATTACTCGGATTTATAATGCGCGCCACGAAAGATGAGACCTGTCAGTCGTCAGTAGAGGGGATCACGCGCAGGTACACTCGCGGTCATAATCTGTACCGTCAGTAAAGTTTTCATATATAAGTATTTACCTAAAACATCGTATTAAATGTAATAAAAAATATATTTTACGTTTTTGTTATACTAATCACTGTCGTCATCCATAAAAGACACACCAGGCAAATTAGTTTCGATGCGATGATCACCACTAATAACAAGACGAGGTACCCCACTCGTGCTAGGCTCTTGTACATCTTCGACGTAACTGTCACTTGGAGGATTCCATGGTCATTCTCAAAATAATATCTTCGATCTTCTTTGTTTTTTCACACACTTTGTCTATTCAAAGTTTTGCCTCGATGAATAATAATAATTAATAATAGCAGGAAAAAAAAACTACAACAACGATGACAGGAACAAAATAAATCACTTTTGACACTCGTCAGTACTTCGAGCAACAGGGACGTGAGGGCGGGTGACGGGGGACGTCAGACGACTGACGGGCATGCGCCAGAGCCGTACCTCACCCTGCACTCCCCGCTAGCGTTGCATGCCGCCAAAATGGCCCACGAATCGTCTACTGCGCAGGTTAAACCACGTGATCATCAGGTCTCATCTTTCGTGGCGCGCATTGTACATTTCTGCGTACCTTGACTGATGGGTCTTATTAGATGACTCAGAATCACTCAAAGAGCAATGGAAAGGGCTATGCTGGCTGTTTCTCTGCGTGATCAAATCAGAAATGAGGAAATCCGCAGAAGGACTAAAGTAACCGACATGGCCCAAAGAATTGCATCTTTGAAGTGGCAATGGGCAGGACACATTGTGCGAAGAACGGATGGCCGATAGAGCCGAAAAGTTCTGGAGTGGCGGCCACGAACCGGTAGGCGCAATGTTGGCAGACCCCCCACAAGATGGACCGACGATCTGGTCAAGATCGCGGGGGGTCATTGGATGCAGATGGCGCAGGACTGGTCGATGTGGCGAGGTTTGGGGGAGGCCTATGTCCAGCAGTGGACGTCTATAGGCTGATGATGATATACCTTGACTTAAATATGCATGCACGTCACTGCTTACCAAAAGTCCGTGTTCCTTCAACCAATGATTGACAAAGACACTATTAGCATCGGTAATAATTAATATTTCCCAGCCGTGGTCAGCGAGGGTTGTGATCAGGTCTTCTACTCCAGGGTTCGGTCTCATTGAAGCTATGGCAGCAAGGATATCTTCTTCGCTAAGCCCAGCTGAGTATGCGTGCTCGAAAACCTGGAGAAAAAAGATGTATTGACCATTTTTTTATTGCCAAGAAGAAGAGTCAACAAACCTCTTTACTAATATTATAAATGCGAAAGTAACTCTGTCTGTTACGCTTTCCCGCTTAAACCTCTCAACCGATTTTGATGAAATTTGGCACAGATAATCTTTAGATCTTGAGAAACAACACAGGCTTTTTAATTAAAAGTGACGCAGACTAATTTGCGCGGGCTCGTTAGTAAACCATAAAACTATACAATCATATTGATTCCTTTTGAGAAATCGGGCAAAAATGGTTGGATTGAACAAACAAACAATATAACTTTCCCATGACTATATTTCAGGCCATTTATATACTATTACTAGCTGGCCCACACAACTTCGTCTGCGTCACATAAGGAAATTTTCTCACCGTTTAAACCTTCCCTGGACTTCTACGAATATTTCAAGATTAAAATAAGCCAAATCGGTTCAGTCGTTCTCGAGTTTTAGCGAGACTAACGAACAGCAATTCATTTTTATATTTGAAGAAGATTATTCTTAGCTATTTCCAAAACAATTGCATGACACATAATATTACATCATTATTTAGAATTACCTAAACGTAATTATTCCAAGCAATATGGGGAAAATGAAACACACAGAAATCCAACTTGAAAACTGAAAAGCAATATTATACAGGGTGGATCTGTAACTTTGGACAATCTGACGTGGAGTGAATGACCTGTTGAAATCAAACTTAAAACGACTTTTATTTTAGGAATTGGATAAAAAAAATTCATTATAGTATGGAAGTCCGCTATGATAGTCGTACGTTTTCCATATAATGTCAGAAAAAAAGTTTGCCAACGTCCATACCACCTTGAATACACCGGTTCTCGTCCGATCACCGAAGTCAAGCAACGTCGGGCGTGGTCAGTACTTGGATGGGTGACCGCCTGGGAACACCACGTGATGCTGGCTTTTAGGGGGCGGCGCGACGGGAAAGAATGCCTCGGGCGTAACGCGTCGCGCCGTCCCTCATAATCCCGTGCTGGGTTCTGGCCTCAGCCGGGGTTCGGACGCTGAGTGTGAGCGGTTGGAGGTTTTAGTGCGGTTCAACTCCCACAACCCTGCCCGCGGGGCGATTTGGGGCGTGATTTCCTCCAAAAAAAAAAAAAAAAAAAAAAAAAAAAAAAAAGTTTAACCGATCCAAATAATAAAAATTGGTGCTAATTTGTATTTTTCTGTATTGTTTTGTATTGGTCATTCACCCCACGTCAGATTGTCCAAAGTTACAGATCCACCCTGTATATGCCTATGTGATCGACTTCCCGAACGGTTATGCGGATACTTCTTTTTTGTCTGAAAACTTTGATACTTTGGATCTTAGAATAATAATATATTACTCTATTATTATCTAAGCTTTGGATATTATATTTTGATAAATTAAAGAAAATAAAAAAAACATTTAATGACAGTAGCTTTTACGTTATTCTTGATAAACATTTTTGTTTCCTTTTTCTTGTTTTATATTGATTTTACAATCTTTATACTTGCACTGGATGTAACTATGTAAGTTCCGGTAGTATCTTGCAAGATAAATTTGACAATCCCGGTTTCCGATTGAGCTGACATTTTGCACGCAGATGTATATCGCGTGACAATGCAATAATATGACAAAATGGCGCTGATGGAGTCGGAAGGTGGTCATAGGAACTCCTGTACTAAACAAGATAGACCCGTCGTGTTTGTGCTCGTTTTACTTGTCTACTAGCACTCTACTGATACATGATATACAGGATCTTAAAAGCTTGTATTTAAGGAGTTTCTATAAAGTATAATGATATACTAATAATAGATCTTCTGACGTATAAAAGTGGATTTTTCTGCGATATCTCAGAACGCGGAAGGCGTTTTATAGAAGTTCAGTTAGTTTTGGCAAAAAACCAAACCGCGATTGGACTCTTACATCATGGACGAATTACATCAACATACATATTTTGACTGTCTGTTTGTACGTCTTGAAATCTATAATAAGACTAGGTGATTCTCGCAAATTTGCTTGCTAAAAATTCGACGGAATGTTTTTTTAAGTAACTAAACGTCGGGGGTGACGGGGCAATACTACATCATCGGATGTCGAGCGTGATTGGCGAGAGGTTTTAGTGCGATTCAACCCCCACATACCCGCGGGGCGAGTGGAAGACCGGCGATTTCCTCCCGACAAAAAAAAAAAAGTAACTAAACGTAATAGAAATATTACATTTGGAATCAACATCATATGTAACAGAATGAAGCCAATTTAAAGTGCACCGATCGTGCGTAACTACACAATATTCTGGTGTTAGTGTACCGATTACACTCAATTCGTTTATCACACTAATACAATATTACATACACATAAGTTCTTTAAAACTTCACTTTGTTTTTCATGATGTTGATTTAGAATGTCTTGTAGTTACGCACGATCGGTGTACTTTAAACTGGCTTCATGATGTTGATCGCAGATGTAAAAAATATGTACTAAACTACTACTAAACTAAAAAATTTGAGAGGTGTCAAGGGACACTCGGATGGAACGAAGTTCCTTTCTTATTATAACTTAAATAAAATATTTTGATCACAGCGCCATCAAGCATTAATCATATAAAACAAAATAAGGAATTGTTTTATAAAATATTTTGATCACAGCGCCATCTAGCGATAATCACCTAAAACAAAAAAGTGTCGTGACAACTTTTTCATGAGAATTTCCGTCTAGCCCCGATAAGGATTCGATAACGCGCGATAAGGAACTTCGTTCCAAAAATAAATATAAGTTACTTATTGAGTTTTATGTAGATAGATAATGATCCCTCAATGCCCTGACATTGTAGAGGTTCATGAGCGACGGGAACCACTTACCATCTAATAGTGGACAACTCGTCAATGACTGTAATAGGTATAAAACTAAATTTAAACTCATTTTAAAAACAGCGCATTTAATAAGCAATTTTTGGAATTATTAGTTTAACCCGGTGCCTTTTTAATAATAAATATAAAAGTTTTTTTTTTATTAATTTTTTTACTTTTAGATTTCTACGTCAAAAAGTTTTTATTTACTTACATCGCTCATGTACGGCGTCCAATCGTGGTTGCTCGCTTCCCATTCGGGCGGAGGTTTTTTCTCCCTCAATTTATTAATTATAGTCGCATCAGAATCATCATTAACAATCGTGCGATCGAAATCGAACACTGCTACAGACGCCATTTTGAGAAACAGGCACTCCAGTCAGCCTTCAAGGAAAAACTGGATTTTGCGGAGCGTTCCATTTTATTTCAAGTTCATTATTGTTTACGTCATTTTTCACGCTACGGGAAGATGAATGGTTTTTTTTTGTTATAGTGACGTAATTTTCGCTAGTTGTCAACATTGAGGTGTTCATATTGAGTTTGTGTTGTCATGTTAGAAAATAATTTTCTCTGAGCAGTTTCAAAACTTTTCGAAAGACGATTGAAGATTGTTTAATAGTTAGGTTTCATTTACCAAATTTAAATTTAAAACCATTAAAGAACTATGTACAAGTCGATGAAAAAGCTTTTATCAAAGAAAACGTAAAGGAAGATAACAATTTCTGTACTTTCTTCAAGTTGAATTGATTTACATAAAGCCTTCTTCAGGTTTTACTGCTATAGCAACAATGAAAAAAAATAAATACGACAGTTTCGACTTTTGACAGTTAACAGATAGATAAGATAGTGACATAACCTCTTTTTACATGTCGAGTTGATTTGAAATTTTGTGATAAAAATTAAATAAAAATGGCTCTAAAAGTGTGCTCAATAGGAAGAATAGGAAAATATCTGGTGGATTCAACGCTGAGACAAAACTTATTATTTAAAACGTACAGGTAATCGTTGCGCAATAGTCAACAATATCATAACCTATGAAAACTTTCTTTTGAATTATCATTAATTTCCAATACACATAACTACGAATTAAACAAACTATAACGCTATTAGTCGCATTATTCATCAATAAAATCGGTTCATTTTAAATTCAAACTTGAAAGTATTTTTATCTTTATTACCATCGTTTAAAATCAAATAACATACTTTGGACAGATTACATCTAATTCTCATTATAATCTATTATGACCGTGTACTCTCGCGTTCCTGATAACGTAGTTAGAATAGAATAGAATATAATATATATAATAGTTACGCTAAGATTGTATTTTATCTGCAAGTAAAAGAATTTAAATATTTTTTTTCTAATACTATAAAATCACAACAGGATTTTGTAATTTACGTATAAAAGAGAAACTCATAGCAGATCAGAAAATATTAAAAATGTAACTGGAAGTAAGGTTATGTTGTTAGTCCCTTGAAACATAAAAATCTATTTTTTATAATTGTATTTTTTTTTAATTTAAACTAGTTGTAAAAAAAGTAAAGTAAGTTTCTATTTCTTTTTCATATTCCAGGCCTTCTGTCCGTGCATACAGTGCAGAGAAGCCCGCAGAATCAGAACAGAATGATAAGCTACCGGCCACACTCGAGGAATGTCATAAACACATTGAAACTCTCACAAATGATGTTAATACACTTAAAGAACAATTTAATGATGTTAATGTAAGAGGAATTTATACTTATACACCTACCTGTTGTTGTCTCTGCTCCACCACAAGATTCCAAACATCCATTGCTAGTTAAATAGAACATTTAGAAAAATATGTCTATAGATATCTTAGTGCCTCCTCTGAGCAGTCAAAATAAAATAAATATTTTTTTCAGGATAAATATAAAAGAGCTCTGGCCGACGGTGAAAACGTGAGGAGACGAATGATGAAGCAAGTTGAAGATGCTAAATCATTCGCCATACAGAGCTTCTGCAAAGATTTGTTAGAGGTAATATTATTATCTGACTCTTCTCTACTGGGAATTACGTCAAAATTGGTCTGTTTATGCCGACTCTGTGGCCAAAATTAATCATGACATAACGTTAGTTCGGAAAGTTGTTTTGTTTTGATTGAAAGTGCTATTTATTTATTGGAACGAAGTTCCTTATCGCGCGTTACGAAAGGAAATATTTTTTATAAGATATAGGAACTTCGTTTTATTCAGGTGTTCCATGACACCTTTCAAGTATTTTTATTTAATGTTACACCAACAGAATATACACTTTAAAATCTAAATTACAATATCATGGAAAGTGTTCCCCACTTAAAACTTACTTTTATGCCTTAAAAGTACAATAGCTTAATTTCATGTGTGAGGATGTGTAGACAGTGATATCTATCATCTAAATCGGTGTGTTTGTTAAAGGTGGCGGACACGTTAAGTGCGGCAGCTGAGAGCATCCCCGAAGGCACGGAGGCCGAGGGCGGAGCCCTGCGCGCGCTACACGACGGAGTCCGACTCACGCGGGCGCAGCTAGCTCAGGTATATAGATGGCTTTGCTTGTGTTTCTATGCTGTTCGTTATGTAGGCTGCCTTTGTATTATACAGGGTGGAGCTGTAACTTTGGACAATCTGACGTGGGTTGAATGACCTGTGGAAATACAACTTAGAATTATATTAGGAATTGGATAAAAAAAAATTCATCATAGTATGGAAGTCCGCAACGATAGTCGTACGTTTTCCATACAATGACAGAAAAAAAGTTTAACTGATCCAAAAAATAAAAATGGTGCTATGTTGTATTTCGACAGGTCATTCACCCCAAGTCAGATTGCCCAAAGTTACAGATCCACCCTGTATATAAAACTTCTTCAATACTTGTTGTCTCGATGCGATGCTTTGCAGAACAGTTTGACTTAATAATTCAAAACTTCAGAACAACAAATTTAATAATAAAACAAAAAACTTAAACATAAAATATGACGCAATCTGTCTTTGACAATGTTCACACCAATTCGAAATTTAAAAAGCGCGCCAACATTACATTTTATGTTTAAAAAGTATATGTATTTACAATGAGGTTTTAACATTCTTAATAAAACTATTTATAGATGGCGCTTTAGTTGCATTCAGTCGCCTACAATAATATTAGACATAGACATAGACATAGCTTTATTTATGGAAACACACACATACATTGTAATAAATTCAAGAAAAATTACATAAAAACAAAATAAAAAGTAATTGAACACGTGTTTAAAAAAAATAAAAAAAATATTCCACCACAAACCAGTGATTTGAACCATATTGATTTGTTTTATTGACAATTAGCTGATCTTCGAAACTTCGTCTGCGTCAAAAAGGTGTTCAAGCAGCACTGTTAGATTTTAATAAGACCTACAAACCCGTAGTACATCATTTTGGAACGAAGTTCCTTATCCCACGTTATCGAAAGGGGGCTAGACTGAAATTCTTATGAAAAAGTTGTCACGACACTTTTTTGTTTTAGATGATTATCGCTAGATGGCGCTGTGATTAAAATCTTTTAAAACAATTCCTTATTTTGTTTTATATGATTAATGCTAGATGGCGCTGAGATCAAAATATTTTATTTAAGTTATAATAATTAGTTAGAGAGAGAGAGAGAGAGAGACACGTTTTAAACTAACTAATTATTATAACTTAAAAAAATATAATTTTATTACAATTCCCTCACTAATTAATCGAAAGGAACTTCGTTCCATCCGGGTGTCCCTTGACACCTCTCAAGTTTTTATGTTTTTTGTTCTACAATCAATAGTTTTCGCAGCGCACGCGATGTATGCAAATTTTTGGATATTCGCACCTTGGCTTACATTATTGAAGTTTTAGTACGGATATCTCTATTTTTTCCAAAATAAAATCTAGCCTATGTTACTCGTGGATAATGTTCCTAACAGCCGGAACCCCTGTTCGACGCAGACGAAGTTGCGAGGATCAGCAAATAAATCTAATAAATATTATAAAGGCGAAAGTTTGTAAGTATGGATGTATGGATGTTTGTCACTCTTTCACGTAAAAACTACTGAATGGATTTGAATGAAACTTTACCACAATATAGCTTATACATCAGAATAACACATAGGCTACAATTTTTGAACCCCTTTGTAACGCAGACGAAGTTGCGAGGATCAATAAATAAATATATTAAATTGATTTGTAGGTGTTTGCACGTCATGGCTTAGTTGCCGTGTCTCCTCTCAGAGAAAAGTTCGATCCAAATTTACACGAAGCACTGTTCCAACAGGTTAGTAAGTTTTATTTACTTTATAATCATACAGGGTGTACTTTTTTGTGAAAAAAAAAAATAAAAATGTTGTCCTTGAAAAGTATGTGATATGTGGGAGTTGAACGGCAATAAAACCTCCAATCGCAAAGCGTCCGAACAGTTGAGGCCAGAACCCAGTACGGGGTTATGCGGGACGGCGCGACGCGTTACTACATTGGCCGGCTAACTGTCACACCGTCATTTGTTTTATATGGACGTTTTATACCTGGACGATTGCACAAAGTGGGATTGAATTGTTCGCCAAGGTCATTTCATTATCTTAATCCGTTTTTTTTTGTATATTTAATGTAAAATTGTATGAAACTGATAAAAAACTTAAAAAAAATGCTCATAATACAAAAAAGACATGCCCGCTGAGTTTCTTGCCAGTTCTTCTCAGGGCGGTGGCTACAATTATTATTTTTTGTGTCCGAACTGGTGGTAGCTTTTAACTTTTGACGTCAACAAGAATGAGTACGTCATCAATGTTGAAAATAAAGTATATCAAAGTTGGATGTTGGCCGGCCAATGTGGGAATGCCCCATAACCACTCAACTGGGATCGGCAACAAAATTGGTTTGTTTACTTTTCCCAAGTCTGTAGCAGGAGCCAAAATTGAGCACAGTTCTAAAACTTGTTTTGTTTACATTTTTGAATCGTCTCATATTTTACGGAGAAAATATATTTTCCCTGAAAATGCAATACAGCGTCGTTTAATAATAAATATTTACAAAAATGTAAGGTTTAATTATAAATCGAAATTAAAATTTATTGGAAAAAATGTTTGTAAAAAGGGGCTCAAAGACGGTATTGATTCCGAACGAAGTCCCCAGTTTCGCAATCTAGCGAATAGTGACGTTCCCAGTTGAGTGGTTAATACTGTGTTGACGGACGGTGATTGTTCCAGGAGGTGGAAGGTGCTGAATCTGGTACCGTAGTCGCAGTCAGCAAAATCGGTTACAAACTGCACGAGCGATGTGTTAGACCGGCACTTGTGGGGGTCGCTAAATAAACTATTGTTAATTATGTGTTTTTTATTTGTATTACACTTTTTATACATGCGGTGTATTCAATAATATTATAATGAATTAGTTGAAACGCGCAACTTCGTCTGCGTCATGGAGATACAGGGTGGATCTGTAACTTTAGATAATCTGACGTGGGGTGATTGACTGTCGAAATACAACTTAGCACTACTTTTATTTTAGGAATTGGATAAAAAAAAAATTCATCATAGTATGGAACGATGGTCGTACGGTTTCCATACAATGTCAGAAAAAAAGTTTAACCGATCCAAAAAATAAAAATGGTGCTATGTTATATTTCGACAGGTCATTCACCCCACGTCAGATTGTCCAAAGTTACAGATCCACCCTGTATAATATAGCCTATAGCCTTCCTCGACAAATGGACTATACAACACTGAAAGATTTTTTCAAATCTGACTGGTTTTTGAGATTAGCGCGCACAAACTCTTCAGTCTTTATAGTGTTAGTATAGATAGTCAAAGAATTTTGAAATCTTGAATTAATATCATGAAGAATCCCTACTAATATTATAAATGCGAAAGTAACTGTCTGTTACGCTTTCCCGCTTAAACCTCTCAACCGATTTTGATGAAATTTGGCACAGACAATCTTTAGATCCTGAGAAAGACAGCTACTTTTTAATTGAAAGTGACGCAGACGAAGTTACAAAATAAAGCCAAATGAAACGTCAATTGCGTGTAACTCGACTATCTGTCGTTAGAGGGCGCCGATGTCACTCACTTCGTTTAATTCACTAATAAAATATTACACAAGTTCTTTAAAGCTTCACTTTGTTGTTCATGATGTTGGTGTACATTAAATTGGCTTCATTCTGATGTTCATGATGTAATAATTCTACAGGGTGATTTTTTAGAGAGGGTACATATTGCAGGAGGGTGATGAGTACTCTGTTCTAATACGGAATATTACAAAAAATAGGTAAAATTACAATATTTTTTTTCATTTAACGGACAAAACTACCTCAAACATAAACAATTTCGGCTTAAAGGGTGTTGACTAACGACCTCTAGTGATCTCGCGCACCCCACACCTCCGCCACACCCATCAGCTGTCGAAAAACTATCATTTTGCAAGAAATTTAGATATTTTTAAATTGCGATTAAGTAAGGCATTAAGCCATATTCTTTGGTAATAATATTTTTACTGGTCGTATATAACCATCAGCTACCATGACCTTCAATATGTACCTTCACTAGGAAATCACCCTGTATATTATAACCAAAGACCGGAAATTGAACGCACGGGTCACGTGACGAATTTTGTTGAAAAACTTACCGCTTTCATTTAAATTTGGTAGATCGTTCTTGGCATTTGTAAGTTAATTAAATCGGCTGCAAGTCATGGTTTATTTTCATTTCTAATAGTTCCATTTAATAGAGAAATGAGAAGTTTCAATGTAGTTTTAGATTTAATCATACATAGGGTGACACACAGACAGCGTGAAGCGCAGGGGGGTGCCACTGGTTACTTAGTTAGCCAGCTGATTTTTAGGTGTCGCTACGGTTGTGCCACGATTTGACGATTTTTTATGATTTTACGTGAGATGGCGCTATTTTGAAATTCTTGTCCACGCTTTTTCCATTTCATTGTTTCCCCGCGAGATGGCGCTAAATTTAAAAAACAATTTTTCCTAAATTTTTATGATCTGCTACTTATTGACGATAATGTACACTTTTCAGTCAGCTATAACCTAAATTTAAAATGTAAATTAATTTTATTGTTATGTGCTGTTATAAGATTTTTTTCGTTATTTTTTTTTCGGTAATCTGGTATCATTCATTCTTTGATCAAAGTTAGGGTAGAACCTATAATTTCGGTAATTGTTTTTTCTCGATTAGCTTTCTTTTTGGGAATCGATTTTCTATTCAGCATTCCAATTGATTAATATTACAAAAACTGTTGTCTACAACAAGTAAATTGGGACAATTTTCAATAACTTATAAATTTTTACAACGCGCTCGGCTTAAAACTATGTTTCATTTGATGTTGTACGCTTTTTAAAAACAACTTTAAAACAAATAATCTTACACACAAAGTACGGGGATGGTAAACCGCGATCCCCGACCCACGCTGGTTCTGACCCAGCGGAATATGCCGTGGAACACGCGGTTGGAAAGCCCGCCAAAATAATAAAATAGATACAGTCGTGGGAATTATAAAACCGTTGGGCACATAAATTTTCTACAATCGTTGTTGTCTTAATTATAATGTAACATTACAAAACAAACATTTTAATCAACGATTGTAGACAATTGACGTGCCCAACGGTATTATAATTCCCAGGACTGTATCTATTTTATTATTTTTTGGTTTTTAGTACATTTATCTTAAACATTGCAATGTATGTTTAACATAAAACCGTTTAACTTAAAAAGTTTTTTACCTATTTTTATTGTTTTATTCCAATCAGATATTTCGTTGAGCAATTATCACGAGTATAAAACGTTGTCCGCTACAAAAAATATCGCGACGACATCGCGAGTGCTGTTTAAACCCCTTTGTGACGCAGACAAAGTTGCGTGGTTCATCCAGTATTTAATTATTTAGTAACTAATAAGTTTGGTACTTTTACTAATTAATCAACAATTTGTTTGTATAAAACAACCATTTTTTATTGCTATCGATCGAGTTATTGACAAATAAAAATTATGTAACATCTCTAGTACGCTTTCCCTGGTGACTGGTGGACGCCGACGCCATTTTAATCACAATTTTAATAATATTCTACGTAGTAATTGTTTATTTAGAAGAGTATCTTCATAATTTTGGATAAATTTCAAAACTCGAAACTGTACTGAAACTCTACTTCTCAATTCCTTGAATGACTTCTCATGTGAAGTGTGGGATAACTGCGAAGATGAAGTGTAAAACCAAGCATGTTAACTGCGGACTGAAACTGAAAAAACTGAGTCAAAATGTTATTTATATGCCACTCGCATGTCTTTGTCAATGATGGTAAGTCTCCTGTATCTGTTCTAATATAAAGATGTAGAGTTTGTTTGTGAAAATACCTAACAGATCCTCGCAACTTCGTCTACATCAAAAAGGAGTTGCACTATTTGATCTTAAGTTACTCAACTGGAAACTGCATCAAAATTGGATTATTTATTTTTAAAAATACATATAAACATACATAATTTTTCGACATTTTAAAGGGGAGGATCAAAATGGATATTATGATATGAAAGTTTTACAATATATCTTTTGCTGTAAAATATTCTTTTTTATTTTAGGAACTAAAGAATAACTATTATTGTAGGTTACAAAATAGTGCAGTTGAGTAAAAGACAGAAGAATGACCTCAAGTTAGACAAAAGGCTAGCTCGTCCCAAACCTCTCCTAGACCATGTAGAAAAATTATCTGAGTAGTCATCTATACTGTGATGCAACTGAAGAGTGAGATAAACGGAGACAATGCAGATATACTAATGAGAAAGAGATGATGACATTAAGCCTATACATATTTGAGCAAAGTCACTGCTTGTTGTGTCTAAAGGTATTTTAACTTTTATAACCATAAACTGGAAAGAACATTTTGGGTGACCAGTAACCATTCAGTAACAAAAATACATGACATGTATTATTAATAAAGATGATAAGGTGAGTTTAATTATTATTGATTCTAATCAACAAAACTCTTTTTTATTTTATTATAAACTTTTTTTTTTGATTAAGAATCTTACTAATGTATATCTTAATAACAGTGATATTACTTTAATAACACAAGTACTATTTATGATAACTATTGAACTTCCATTGTTACATCCAGTGAAAGTTAATATAAAGCTTGTAAAAAATTAGTCCAAATTTATTATGTACTAGCTGCTGCCCGCAACGTCATCTTCATCAATGCTATACAACACTGAAAATACCAACAATTAGACCTTTTAAAATGACATTCATTTACCCGTTTCTTCTTTAAATTTCATATCTACAGAAAGTGCAGTAATAGAGAGAGATTGTCTTTAGTAAAATCGAACTGCAAAAATTGTTTTTTTTCAGCCTGCTTTAAATAAATAACTCTATGGTGTAAATAACTTTGTAGTTTTCAAGTTTATCCCGGACAAGGCTATTTTACCATACTAAATGTATAGATTCTAATTAGCACCACCATAATGTTCAACGGTTGCTTGACTTGGGCGAATGTTTTTTGCAGTTTTGACTTTCCTATCATTTTATTATTTATTGAAGTACTATTTCCTCTGAATGTTGTACATATTACGTTGCTTACGAGCATCACTATTGTAGCGGGTTAATTGTACTCTAGTGATGTTTACTCAACAGGGCTGTAGGTGTAAGGTTGACACATGCTTGTACTGCGTGCTGTCAGTGCGGCGCTGAGCCCGTGCCCCACAACAACCCATACTCTTCGAGTGTAACGGCACTTGCACCAGTAATAAGGTAACACAGAATTTTACTTACTCTAACTCTTTGTCGAAATCATAATATAATATTATAAAGGTGAAAGTTTGTATGTATGTTTGTTACTCTTTCACGTAAAAACTACTGAATGGATTTAAATGAAACTTTACCACAATATAGCTTATACATCAGAATAACACATAGGCTACAATTTTTGATAATATGGGACGAACCTGAAGTCCACGCGAACGAAGTCACGGGCAAAAGCTAGTAGAGAATAAAACCAAGTCTTACCAAATTCCTAGTCACGTAACACCTATCTTTAAGCTTTGTTCAAAAGAGTACAGATTAAAGCGCCCGAGAAGGAAAGCTCATTCTCAGGTGGTGTTAGGCAAAAACGAATTTGAATTAGAGTGTAAATACTGTGGTTTTATCTGTTTGTACAATTTCTCCTGTTTGGATTTTTTGAATGATCGGTATTTAGATGAGCGTACCGCACACCTGATGTTTAATGACTACTGCTGCTTAGACTACCTAGATAGACTCCTGCAATGTCTTATGTCACGGAATATACAAAACCGCCAGCTATGGATCCAATTTGAAACTTCCCAATTTATGATTTCAGAAATAGTGAACAATTAAAACAATTGCAAACAATTAATCAGGCTCGTAACTGGAGCGCGGCGCTACGTCCGCTCGGAGCTGTACCGGTGCCGGGGCTACTGCGAGGAGCTGCTCACGTCGCACGCCGACGACCCAGAGCCACCCACCACGACCATGTTCGCGCTCTACTTCAAGATGGACCTGCTCGAGGTACTATGACCCATT
This sequence comes from Trilocha varians, assembly GCA_030269945.2. Lineage (NCBI taxonomy): Eukaryota > Metazoa > Arthropoda > Insecta > Lepidoptera > Bombycidae > Trilocha > Trilocha varians. Next base: position 6,809,870 of record AP028281.1, read on the forward strand.
ACTGCCTATGCTTCTCTTTGTAAAGTGAACGCCCCAACAACTTAGCTTTCATAGGAGTTATATAAACATCGCAAGACTAACAATAGTATTTTGGTTATTAAGCTACGATGATATAGACCCGTATGTTTCGACGCGATTATAAAGACGTTTCACGTCAAAAATAACGCGACGACATTGTGAGTGCTGTTTAAACCCCTTTGTGACATAGACGAAGTTGCGCGGGTTTTCTAGTTTTTTATAACACTTTCAATAGTATCTGAATGATGTATTTGTTCTTCCACCAAACAAAGACGAGATATATTGTAAAACATTTTTATAGAATTGAGTAACTTGTAATAAAAATGTTATTTTATAGAATGTTACATTTATAGAATAAAATAAACACAAAATTATATTAAAATCCGAAATATTATTTAATATTTATTTATTTATTTAACTTCATGCACAAAAGGTACAATGGCGGACTTAATGCCGAAGGCATTCTCTACCAGTCAACCAAAATATGCAATACGTTTATTATTATTTTTATAACATTAATTGTTTTGATTGATCTAAACTTACAATCATGTCATATGTTAGATATTCTTATATTATAATTGCAAAAGTAACTCTGTCTGTCTGTTGCACTTTCCCGCTTAAACCTCTGATCCGGTTTTGATGATATTTGGCACAGACAATCTTTAGGTTCTAAGAAATAACATAGGCTACCTATTAATTGCTACTACTGCCATTTAATTTCTTAATAAATTAATGCTGTCACACTACTAATACTATTATTTTTCTTCGCAGGACTAGAAAGTCATCAGTGTCAACAAAAATGAAGGAGGAGTTTATCCTGAATGTCAAGACATCAATACTGCTATAAAATTGTTTCAAAGAACTAAACATTGGAATAAAGTTTAGAAGAATTATTATCAATTAATGCTATAAATAACCAATTTGTACCATAGCATTTATACTTTTATGACTGAACATTGTTAAGTCAAAACAGTTTTTAAAGCATTCTTATAAACCTGCTACAAACATTCAACCAATGTTGAATTCTTCGAAATAGTATATTTTAGAATATATAGTATAAATTTGACTAGGCTATTAGACAACTACACAAGTAGAACGAAAATACCATAACATTGAATATTTAGTTTTTGCAATTTGTTTTTATGTAAAGCTAAGTAACTTACTAATTTTCATGCATTTTTAACGGGTTCATACCACGATATTTAATTGAGTTGTCTCGATATTTCAACGTTGTTGCAGAGCCGTTCAAAATGCATGAAAGTATTATAGAAAACCACAAGTGTCTAAATAAGTTTATAACTTACTAATTGTAAATTATCCTCGATAATAACACAAGTTACTGATACTTTAATAACACAACCATTGTTTAATAATTATTTTATAAAAAGCTAGTTTTTGTAAACCTGTTGCGTTTTTACAAATTTGGAAGGAAACTACATGTGAAATTATTTTGTGTACAATTTTATAAATCAGTGATTTTTTATAAATAAGTGTAGTTATAGAATTACTATAGCATCAAAAGGATCTAAATCATCTAAGGGTTTTTAGGTTATTATTATATAAAATTTTACATTTAAAGAATAAAAAATATATGAAGATTATATTCAGCTCCGAAATATTCCTGAATACGCAATTTTTGTTATGCTTGTACATATTTGTATAAGATATTGTTTTGATTGATTTAAACTTTTTTTCAAAATGATGGTTGGGTATACTATATTTTCACAAAAAATGCTTGTAAAAATATTATATTGTTGAATCATTTTCTTTGAATGTTATTCCTTTGTTGTTGCTATTTTTGTACATTTTCTTCTTCTTGGTATTATAATGTTATTGATAAAAATAATATAAATTTGAAATGGAATGTGAAAACAGCAGCTTTTTATTTTGAAAACTGTTCTATTTGAAAGAAAAAATGTTTTGTTAGAAAGCTGAGCAAGTTAATAGATTTCAAATTATAATGAGTTTGTTGTTTTAAATTACGAGTGGATGCATCAGCTATTGTAATGAAACATTTTTTTTTTCAAATAGAAAAACTGAATTCCCCTAGTAAACAAAAAATAAATTTAAATCTAGCGCGCAGCGCATGCACTCAAGCATGTGGCTCCACCTGTGATTCGGCTGTGATAAACTTCAGCTCATATTCCTATCTCCAGTTGCATATCTATCTCATATATATATGTATGGTCTGTGGTGAAGCGACTATGATTTATACTATGTTATCCACTCAACTGGGAACGTCACTATTCGCTAGATTGCGAAACTGGTGACTTCGTTCGGAATCAATACCGTGTTTGAGCCCCTTTTTAAAAACATTTTTTTCCAATAGTTTTTAATTAAACCTTATATTTTTGTAAATCTTAATTACTAAACGACGCTGTATTGCATTTTCAGCGAAAATATATCATCTCCGTAAAATATGAGACGATTAAAAAATGTAAACAAGTTTTAGAACTGTGCTCAATTTTGTCTCCTGCCACAGACTTGGCAAAAGTAAACAAACCAATTTGGTTGCCGATCCCAGTTGAGTGGTTATAGGTAGTGACGTTGTGAATGTAATGTTCTGAAGTTGTTTCTCTTATTTTGTAAATAAAGAGTAAATTTCATCTATTTTGTTTATTGTACGGGTGTTGTTAGATGTAGAAATAAAATGTTTAATTGTTTATGTAGTTTTATTTTGATGTTACCCAACTTAGGCGTAGGTGACCCAAAAAAATTAAGGTTTTTAATTCAATATAATAGAGATTCATACCTTACATTGAGGGAAGTAACCTAATTTTAGGTCCAAGTTACCCAAACGATTGAAAACACTTTCATGTCAGTTCTAAGCCTTCATACCTCATTTTGAGAGAAATTACCCAACCTTAGGCTTATTTTACCCAAACAGAAATAGATAGGTTTTGTAGTGTACATGATTTATATTATATCGGGATATGGAGAAATTAAGATTTGATTAAACTGTTTACAACCTAGAGATAACCTGACAAAGCCAAAATAAAGGCCTCTAGATGCTCGTTAAAATGAGTCCAAACTCGATGGGTCTACGACCTTCTGTTGTCAAGATATTTTGCAGGTACAATTATTTGGTGGGGGGAAGCAAGTACCCCTTACCTTCCAAGTAGATCCAGTATAATTAAATTATAGGGACTTATTTTGTAGAACCTATAAATTGCAATGACTTGAAAGATACATCTGACTTGTCTGGAAAAAAACCTTGAACTTTTTGATTGAAAGGTCAAAATTGCGCGAAGCGAATGCGAATGTCAAAATTGAATATTCGCATTCGCATATGTCCAAAAATCGACATTCGCAACATCCCTACTAAGTACACCTAATTTGAGAGAAATTACCTATCTTTAGACAGTTTACCTTTATTTAATGAAACAGCCATGCTTCTTACATTAAGCAAAATTACCCTTACATTTTTTAGTTTATTTCATAAAAATTGGATGTGTAGTGTATTTGATTAAAATAAAGAGTGTGTGGCGACCAATAATAACGCGCGAGCTCCTGAATCGCGGTTACGACATTTGCAGAAATCTTCGCATATATACGACATCTGACATCTACTACAGCGGGCTTCAGCCTGACCACCATACACTACCTCGCCCGCAACGAGATCTCCCTTTGGTCATAAGTCCACTGTACCCACAAGTGTATGAAGACCACTCCCGAAAACGAAGGCTGGGTTAGTACTAGGTATACTCGGGATTTTAAGCTTTTGCAAAAAAAATCGTCTGAATGAACCGGTTTCGTGGCTTATCATCACAGGTACCACTAGTACTACCACCAGTCTTCGTTTCGGGAGTGCTCTGTTCACACCCTGTATAACATTTTTGTTGTTTTTCTGCAGAATTACGTACACAACACAATAGAAAAAAAACTTGAGAGGTGTCATGGAACGAAGTTCCTTTCGATTAATTAGTTGAGGGAATTGTAATAAAATATTTTAATAACAGCGCCATCTAGCTACAATCATCTAAACCAAAAAAAGTGTCGTGACAACTTTTTCATAAGAATTTCCGACTAGCCCCCTTTCGATAACGCGCGATAAGGAACTTCGTTTGGTAGGTATAAAATAAAACGCGTGTATATGTTGTATATTATATTTAGAACCCGTCCTGATAGTGTTTGGAGTCGAGTCTCGCCTGCAGCAGTTCCAGCTGTCTCCTCGCCTCGCACTGAGGGAAGTTGTCCAGCTCGTAGTACTGGGGAGCGATCCGGAGCAACCACTCCGCTGAAAAAATATATGTATATTACAAAAATGAACACGACCGACTTCCATTTCTCAAGCATTTTTTTTTTTTGACGTGACAACGTGTTATAAATTGGTTTGGGGGGTGACACTTCACTTCACTGCGTTACGCTCCGCTCACGTTATGCGCTCACAATGAGAGCGAGTGAGAGGCACGCTTGTTATGTCTGTCTCTCTCGCTCTTAGGCGGGCTAACCATGCCCGAGTCGTTGTCACGTAAAGCTTTCGCCCGTATACCGACTGCAACAGGCAACCAATTTTTTTTTTTAGTTGGAGAAAATCACCGAGGTATGTGGGAGTTGAACCGCACTAAAACCTTCAACCGTTCATACTCAGCGTCCAAACCCCGGCTGAGGCCAGAACCCAGCACGGGGGTATTAGGGACGACGCGACGCGTTACGCCATCGGCACTCTTTTCCGTCGCGCCATCCCCATTTCTCAAGCATAGCATAAAAACTACCAGTCAGATCTTTATCAAATTTATATGAGACAATGTCCGAAGTGTCTGATGCTGCTAACAAATAAACAATCATCGAAATCGGTTCATATACAAAATAAATACACGCAAAAACGGCACTGCAAACCGTGAATTTTGTTCATTCACATTTTTAATGACAGATCCAAAAGAAATTTAATCATCTTTCATTTGACACCAGAATCATTCAAATCGGTCCACACAAGCTAAAGTAAACGAGGAACAAACATAAACAAACGCACGACGTAAAAACAATTTAAAATTAAGTCAAAACTTAATCTATTATCTTAACGGCGCGGCCCCTCTTTGCCCTGGCATTGCAGAGGTTCATGAGCGACGGTAACCGCTTACCATCAGGTGGGCCGTAGGCTCGTTTATCTACCTTGCAATAAAAAAAAAAACCTATACTAATATTATAAAGCTGCAGAGTTTGTTTGAACATGCTAATCTCAGGAACTACCGGTCCGATTTCAAAAATTCTTTCTCTCTTGGATAGTTCATTTACCGAGGAAGGCTATAAGGCTATATCCTTTTGTGACGCAGACGAAATTGCACCTACTAAATATATACTCACGTTTAATATCAGTAACAGTCCTAATATAGTTCTTGGTTGTCAGAACAAACTCGTTGTATATGACCCAGTCCGGCTTGTGGTCGAGGCAGGTCGACGGGTGCAGCTGCACCACCTGGTTGTCCTTCACCGTCAGGTAGTGGCCGCTGCGTTCCAGGTGGGCCACCTGCCGACACAATATTACGTTAATAATAATGACGTCCCGCGTAACCCCGCGACGGTAAACAATACAGTGATGCGTCACGCCGTCCCTCGTAACCCCGCGACGGTAAACAATGCAGTGATGCGTCACGCCGTCCCTCGTAACCCCGCGAGGGTAAAGAATACAGTGATGCGTCACGCCGTGCCGCGTAACCCCGCGCTTGCCCCCTTCCCGCTAAGACTTTGTATCGACCGGGCGCTACAAGAATACATCAAAGGAAGCAGGCACGAGGGAGGCAGCACGTGCACGTCCCTCCTTCACACTGCTGTTTGTACCGATCCCGCCATCTTCCACCTGCAGCAGTGTTTCCTGTCCATGCTAGTTGCAAGTGTTCGTAATTATTTTGTTTGTTGGATCCCCGTATGTAGGAGTTGAACCTCACTAAAACCTCCAACCGCTCACACTCAGCGTCCGAACCCCGGCTGAGGCCAGAACCCAGCACGGGGTTTTGAGGGACGGCGCGACGCGTTACGGCCACTGAATTCTTTCCCGTCGCGCCGCCCCCCCTAGTGTACGTAATTGAAGAGGAGTGCAAAAAGAGGGAAGAACCAGCCTCTCTTATCCTCCAGTTACTATCGCATTTATATTATTAGTATGTATTATTTACCTTCCGCGGATACCGCACCGTCTCCTTCGAGGCGGCGTGCGTGCTGGCTGGGGACGCCGCCCTGGGATCTAGAGGCGGAGGCGCTCGCCGACGACTATCGTTGCCGTTGCGACCTTGTGCGTCCCCTCAGAGCCGCGGTACGGGACCGGAAGGCCCAATCTCGGCGGTCCGTGCTGGAGGCTTGGTCAAGGCGCTTGGCCAACCCCAGCTGGGGCCTAAGGACCGTCGAGGCGATTCGCCCTGTCCTGGAGGACTGGGTGAGTCGCGGCGAGGGACGTCTCACCTTTCGTCTGGTGCAGGTGCTGACCGGGCATGGTTGCTTCGGGAAGTACCTGCACCGGATACAGGTCGAGCCGACGACGAGGTGCCATCATTGCACAAGCGACCTGGACACGGCAGAGCATACGCTCGCTGTCTGCCCCGCATGGGAGGAGCAGCGCCGTGTCCTGGTCGCACAAGTAGGACGAGACTTGTCGTTGCCGGGCGTCGTGGCATCGATGCTCGACTTCTGCGAGTCCACCATCTCGCAGAAGGAGGCGGCGGGACGGGAGAGGGAGAGCTCTTCCCTCCCCGACCGACCCCGCCGCCGCCGACGTCGAGCGGGGGGCCGGCCTCGGGATGTGTCCCGGAATCTGGCCCCCTAAGAGTACCGGGTCCAACAACACCGGACCCGAGGGATGCTACGCTAGGCATCAGCGCGCACCCTCCGTACCTATCCGGGGGATGGCAAGCCGTGCTCCCCGACCCGGGCTGGTCCTGGGCCGCCCTGAGCCGAGGGAGACCCTCCAACACACGGCCCCATCTCGGCGGACTTTTGGTTCGCCTACCGAGTGAGCCGGTGGTCGTTACACAGACGGCTGCCGGTTCGACGTGGGGGGGTGACGGGGCGATACGTGAGCGACAACCGCGAACGCGTCCTGTCACCCCTACATAATCGGATGTCGAACGTGATTGGCGGGAGGTTTTAGTGCGGTTCGACACCCACATACCCCACTCGCGGGGCGAGTGGAAGTCCGGCGATTTCCTCCCGTCAAAAAAAAAAAAAAATGTATTATTTACCTGCATAAAGAATCCATTGACGAGCGCTTTCCTTATATTAATATAATAATCTTTGCTTGTGAACTCTGTACTAGTGCGTTTTAAACTAAACCTGAAAAAAAAATACAATTATTAATAAAAAAATAAAATTTAACTTCATTTTAAAGAGATATGCACATTGACCATCGAAAACGGTTCATCCATAAAGAAATACATGTAAAGACAGATGGCAAACCAAAAAACGTATAATTATATTATTATTAGATTTATGTTTACATTATTGAACGTTTTTTATACAGGTCGATTTGGAAACGGCTATTTTTTTTAATATTGTATGGTGTTACAGCTAAACAAAGTTGTATTTTAACAGGTCTTTCACCCGAGATAAAGTTACAGATACACCCTGTATACAGAGCACTCCCGATAAGACTGGTGGTACTACGGGTATTTGCCCACTTCTCACTCCCACCACTGTAACTCCTGTGTATGTGGTATGACAGCGGCGACCATCGTAATGACTCTGAGCAGTGAAGCCCAGGAAAACCCGAGGGAAAGCTAACTTGTCTTGGACCCCGCAACGAATTTAATAAGAAGATGATAGAAGGAGTTTAAAGAACGTCTGTGCAAGAAAGTCTACTATAAGATCAATGATTACCCGGACAATTGCACAAAGTGGGAATGAGTTGCTCGCCAAGGTCATTTCATTATCGTAATCGTTTTTTTTTGTATATTTAATGTAAATTTACAAAACTGACAAATATTAAAAAAAATGCTTATTATACAAAAAAAAGACATGCCCGCTGAGTTTCTTGCCAGTTCTTCTCAGGGCGGTGGCTACAATTATTATTGTTTTGTGTCCGAACTGGTGGTAGCTTTTAACTTTTGACGTCAACAAGAATGAGTACGTCATCAATGTTGAAAATAAAGTATTTCATTTCATTAAAGGAAAAACATGAGCTTCCCTTCTCGCAAAAGCGGGAGACAATAAAATAACATTGAAAGATGCATTACACTAGAATTGAGAAAAGCACCACGGACATTTTATTAAATAGGTTTAGCTAAATAGATCCAATAAGGACCTATGCGATGAGCTGTTATACTATTTAGGATGCCAATAATAGTTATGGTGGTAGTACTAGTGGTACCGGTGATAAGCCAAGAAACTGCTCCATTCACACGATTTTTTTTGCAATAAGCTTAACATCCCAACCCAGCCTTCGTCTCCGGGAGTCTTCATACACCCTGTATATATAAACGTACCTGTCCATTATCCTACTGAGTTGTTGTCTGACATTGTCTCCGGACTTCAGTGATCTGTAGTTGATGAAGTTATCGTAGCACCAGTGCGGGTCCTCCATGTCTGAACACACACAAACAATCATTAATCTATATAATAATATACAGGGTGTTAAATCCGATGAAACAATACTTTCACAGCAAATAGTATACTTGATGTAGAAGCCATCCACCAAGTCTGGGTTTTCTAGGCATAATATATCATAAGTTATAATTAATCAAAACTACGTGTTAATTAGTGCGTGACCAACCCTACCGTACTGCCCTATACCAACAGCTAAAGACTTAAGCCGGCTAGTCACCTCCTGTATCATAGAACATTGTAATAATACACGGGACAAAAATCACATTCTAAACAGGATACATGCGCCTGTGTGCGTGAAAATAGATATAGCACGCTAAATGTAGGTCAGAGTAGGGTTGTCAAAAATAATACAAAATAATAATTTTTCAACTTTGTATGGGAAAATAAAGTAACTATCTCCGTTTCAAAAGTATGTGTATATGATTTGAAATGTGATATAGATTAAGCCCTCAAAGTATTGTTTCACCGGGCACTAACACCCTGTATATAAATCTCGTGTCACGATGTTTGTCCGCGATGGACTCCTAAACTACTGAACCGATTTTAAATTAAATTGTCACACCGTGAGCAGTCCGGTCCAACTTGAGAGATAGGATATCTTAGATCAAGGTCTGATGATGGAGCTGGAAGGTGGCTATGGGAACTCCGTCAATAAGCAAGATAACCTCATCGTGTTTGGGCTCTAATGAAGCGTCCTGATGAGTACTTTTAGAACGTTCCCGGGAACAATTCCTATGCGACGCAGACGAAGTTGCGCGAGTCAGCTAGTAGTGTAATATTATAATATAATATTATAAAGAGGAAAGATTTGTTTTTTGTTTGTAATGAATAGGCTCCGAAACTAAATGACAGATTTCAAAAATTCTTTCACCTTTGGAAAGCTACATTATCCCCGAGTAACATAGGCTATATTATATTTTAAAAAATTAGGGATCCTTACTAAAACTCCAATAATGTAACATAAGGTGTAAAAAAATGACCTGAAAATTCCTTACGTCGCGTGCGCTGCGAAAACTATTGATGATAGAACAAAATGATGTACTACGGGTTTTTAGATCTTTGTAAGACAAACAAAAAAGTCCGCGACAGCATATATCTAACTATCATAGTTTAGTCACAATAACCGTTTTTATGTTCAGCCAAATAATATATCGTCCCAACATTGAATTTAACGTTAAATGAGTATCGTTATATTAACCCTTATCCAAATTAAGTATTTTGTTATCAAGAGTATTAATGTAGAAGTAATAGCGAGTACTGTTTGAACCCCTTTGTAACGCAGACGAAGTTGCGCGGGTCAGCTAGTAGTGTAGTGTAATAGTTGTTACTTACTCTGTTTAAAAGCGTGATACACATTGAGTAAGGTGAGATGGTCTCCGTCGATGTGCGCGAACCGCATCTTGGCCTCGTCGGCCGCCTTGCGAGCCTCGTTCGGACGGACGAAGCATTGCGGTACTGAAATACATACAATAACAATCATTAATCAATCATTTTTGACTGACTTCCAAAAAGAAGTTACCCAATCGGGTATTTGAAAAAAAAATTTTAATAATAAACAGAAAGATCATATAAAAATTAGTTTTACAACAACAAGCAATATGAAAATGACGTTCTCTATTGGTTGCGCCATGACACTTGACGTTTGTTTACCTAAGCGTGACGTCACACGCGACGCCATGACACTACGGGCTGTATTCGCGCACCATTTGAAATACAAATAATAGCTTGTTCCTAGTTAAACTTTGCATCTGTCTGTCTGTACCAACCCATTACTGCCCACTGTTGGGTTCAGGTCTCCTCAGAAGAAGGATTAGGCATAGTCCACCACGCTTGCTTGCGGATTGGGGACTTCACATATCTTCAAGGGATTTTAAGAACCCTTTTCCGACATGCAGGTTTCCTCACGATGTTTTCCTTCACCGTTTTTAGATTTAGAGGAATCTTTTTCACATTTTAGATTTAGAGGTACAAGCCGGGATTTGAACCCGCGACCTCCCGTACGGAAGGACGCGCTTCGACCACTACCCCACCACGACTTATCTTCTTCTTAAACTTTGCATTGTTACCGAAATATAGGTGTTTTTGTAAATAGTAAATCTGAACCCACAATATGGAGGATTTCAAAAATTTTTCGTCATGCATGTCCTCCATTCGTGACGCAGACGAAGTTGCGTCTATTACCTGAGAGCATGGCCGTGATGGAGAGGATCTCGTTGGAGCAGTTGTGGTTGCAGCTGGCGATGAGCATCTTGGCGAGTTGAGGGTCGAGAGGGAATTCAGCCATCACCGCTCCTAAATCTGTCAGGTTACCATCGTCATCTGAAATGTATTATGTAATTATTAGAGGATTTTAAGTTTTCGTCAAAAGTGCAAAAGTTTTTGGCACAATGTTTTCAACAATTTTCATATTAAACTGTCGTTTTTTTTTTTCAATATAAAAAAATGCTATTTTTGGAACAAAGTTCCTTATCGCGAGGGGGCTAGACGGAAATTCGTATGAAAAAGTTGTCACGACACTCTTTTTAGATGATTATAATGATTAATGGGTGTATAACATGTTGGTGCCCTTTATAAATAAATAAATGATTTTCGCTAGATGACGCTGTGATTTAAATCTTTTATTTAAGTTATAATAATTAGTTAGTCTTAGTTTAGTCTTTAGAAAGAGAGAGAGAGAGAGAGATTATGATAACTTAAAAAAATATATTACAATTCTCTCACTAATTAATCGAAAGGACCTTCGTTCCATCCGGGTGACCCTTGACACCTCTCAAGTTTTTTTTTCGTCACACAATTTCAATTCTTAGTCACATTTTGATCAAAATCCCCGTTTTCGTCAACTTACCCAGCGCAGCGAGGTAATTGAGCAGTTCCAGTGCCCTCATCAGGGTCTCAGGAGTCCGGAGGGTCCATGAAGTTGAATTGCATGAGGTCAATTATGAAGTGTCATTATCTTACCAAAAGTTTTTTTCCTCATAGTGTTGCTTACGTCAACAATCGTCATTATATCGTCAATAACAGTGTATTTTTTACGTCAAATAGTGTCATTTTGACGTGACAACGTGTTATAAATTGGTTTGGGGGGTGACACTTCACTTCACTGCGTTACGCTCCGCTCACGTTATGCGCTCACAATGAGAGCGAGTGAGAGGCACGCTTGTTATGTCTGTCTCTCTCGCTCTTAGGCGGGCTAACCATGCCCGAGTCGTTGTCACGTAAAACTTTCGCCCGTATACCGACTTTTTTTCGTCAAAAACTGTAATTTATTTACCACAAACTTGTTTTATGGTCATTTTCGTCAACTTACCCAGCGCAGCGAGGTAATTGAGCAGTTCCAGTGCCCTCATCAGCGTCTCGGGAGCCGGGGGGTCCATAAAGTCGAAATGCACGAGGTCATCAATGCCGAGTTTTTTCAGCTGCAAAACTACAGATCCTAAGTTCGATCTGGAAACGGAAACGGGGGGGCGGTCCTTGCATTAGTCAGTGGTCGAGACTAACAGGTGCGAAAAGGGGGGAATGTCTTTACAAGCTTTATATTAACTTGCACTGGATGTAACTATGTAAGTTTTGACTTTCCTGTTTCCGATTAAGTTGACATTTCGTAAATGTATATCGCGTGACAATGCAATAATATGACAAAATGGCGCTGATCTGATGATGGATTCGGAAGGTCATGAGAAATATTGCAAACAAGATAGGCCCGTCGTGTTATTCGTTTTACTTGTATTGTATTAGAATACCAATGCAGCAACATTGCAGCATAACGCTGAGGTAGCTGCCCTTTGGGCACACATATTCTATTTTTTATCTTGTTTTTTTTTTAATGATAAGTTTAGTAATAATATTATGTATTGGATATGTGTGGCTAATAAATCATTTTCTTTCTTTCTTTCTATTAGCTTGCACTCTAACTTCTACATGGTGTCAAGGATCTTAAAAGCTTGTATTTAAAATAATCTAGGTAGACAGTGCGTGACATTGCAGAGGTCCATGAGCTACGGTAACCGCTTAAGATCAAGTGGCCCGTTACCTCTGCCTACAAGACAAAAAAGAAACACAATTTTTTTACGCATTTCAACACTGTTTTAGTAGATCGAAAACCTTAAAAATAAGATAGTTAATTTTTTAAAATCCATACAAACCGTCCATCCTTACCTCAAAATCTCAGGATAAGTATTATCTTGCATTTCATCTTTATAAGCTTTCTCTGTATACAATCTAAAACATTTGCCCGGTCTTGTTCTTCCAGCCCTGCCAGCCCTTTGCTGGGCCGAAGCCTTACTAATAGGAGAGACCAGCAAAGATTCCACCCTTATTCTAGGGTTGTACACCTTCTGCTTAGCAAACCCTGGGTCTATCACGAAGACCACACCGTCTATGGTCAAAGAAGTCTCCGCTATGTTGGTAGAAACTACCACTTTTCGTCCTATTGCACCGTTTGGTCGATTTGGAGGAGCTGGTTCGAAGATCCGTTGCTGCAGATTGGGTGGTAACGTCGAATAGAGTGGTATACACTTTAATTCACCAGCATCAGTCCCCAAATTGTCTATTTCTCTCTTAATTCTCTTACAAGCGTCTTCAATTTCCTCTTGACCCGTCAAAAACAGTAATATATCTCCGGATATCTCTTCACACATGTGTATTTGGATCACAGTTCTGATTGCGGCTTCTAGATAATCTCTTTCCGGTTGTGGCGTGTAGAATATCTCTACTGGATGCGTTCTACCAGGAATATTCATCAATGGTGCGTTGTCGAAATAATGCTGGAACTTGCCAGCGTCTAGGGTCGCTGACATAATAACCAGTTTTAAGTCTGACCTCTGTTTGATAACCTCTTTTAGGACCCCCATCAATATATCAGTAGCTAACGTCCTCTCGTGGGCTTCATCAAGCAAAATGACCCTATACTGTTCCAGCATTGGATCCGACATAGCTTCTCTTAACAACATACCATCTGTCATATATTTAAGGACAGTTTGTGGCCCAGAACAGTCTTCGAAACGGATACTGTAGCCCACTTCTTGGCCCAAAGCCACGTCCATTTCTTCAGCCACTCGTTGGGCAACAGACATGGCGGCCACTCTTCTGGGCTGGGTGCAGGCCACGCCTTTGGATTTGCCCAGGCTGACGGCAGCAAATTCTACGGACCATTGTGGGATTTGGGTAGTTTTCCCGGACCCAGTTTCTCCGACTAATACGATGCATTGGTGTGTGTTGAGGAGTCTCATGAAGTCGTTTTTGTATTCCCATACTGGGAGCCCTAATCTTCTTCGGAGGAGTTCGTGGTACTTCTGTGAGTGGGGTAAACCTGGGGACAAGGTTTTTTACTTGGGTTAAGTTGGTAATTTTAAATGATTTTTATTGTATTGTAAACAGGAGCTTATGGCCCATCTATCCCCATAAGGGAAATATAAAATTTTCGTTAATTTTACATTAAATTCTTCTAAGTTGATTTGACAAAGTAGTTTTAATTGAATACAGCTTATGTTGAATGTTTATTAAATAATAATGTTAACCTTTAACTAGTGACGCGGAGTCTCACAGGCGTCGCGTGTTTTACAAATTCTCAGAATTGGTCACTTCCCCCCGCTTGCCGCGACCCCGCTTCTCAGTAGCTTCTGTTTTAGTACTGAAACGATCGGGGAACGAGGCGGACTTGTCATCGGTTGTAAAACACGTGAGTAATAACTCTAACAAAATCTAAAGGAGTCTGTCAGGCTACATGTCCTTAGTTTTCATACAAATGTTTTTTAAACCATATTTTTTTTTGTCCATATAGTTTTTTAGTGCAAAATGGCGGAAAACAAAAGGAAACGTCAATTGTCTGCCTCAAGTTCACAAACAAAACAAGTCCTGCGGTTAAACAGTCCATCGTTTGAAGAGGAGTTCAATGCCCTCATGCTAGCTTCAGACCAATCAGATAGCGAAGGTGGTTGCGATGACTTTTTGATTTCCGAAAATGATTTTTTACAAAATCATGATAGTGATCAAGACGAATATCTCCAGCAGAGTCGGACCATTCGAGAAGACAGTGATGAGGAAAGTCAAATCACTTGTGAAGAAGTTGACAGCGACAGTTCTGAAGACGAAGACATGCCTCTTTCAGAATTACGAAGCTCAAATTTTTACTACGGTAAAAATCGTTATAAGTGGTCAAAAGTGCCTCCTAACGCTAGGGTACGTACACCTCAACATAATATAATTACCCGTGCAAGTGCCTCGAAATTGACTGATGAAGATAAAAAAGATCCTCTCAGCATCTGGCATAAACTATTTGATGAAGAAATGCTGCAACAAATTTTGATGTGGACAAACAAAAAAATTTCCAGTTACAGGACAAAGTTTGCCCGTCAAAATAAGCCAGAACTAAAAGATATAGATATGATTGAGCTAAAGGCTTTTGTAGGTCTCTTATTATTTTCAGCTGTCTTGAAATCTAACCACGAACGTTCAAGTTTCTTATTTGCTAGGGATGGAACAGGGTCTGAAATATTTAGGTGCTGTATGTCAGAAAACAGATTTGTCATTTTGCTACTGTGTTTACGTTTTGATAATCCAGATGACCGCTCTGAAAGGAAAAAAAATGACAGTTTGGCAGCAATATCTTTTATTTTCAACAAGTTTGTCAACAATTCGCAGCAATTGTACGAACTGAGTGAATGTGTTACGGTAGATGAGATGTTAGTGAAGTTTCGGGGAAGAAGCCACATGGTTTCATATTTTCCTAAGAAACCAGGCAAATATGGACTGGTTATTAGAGCATTATGTGATGCAAAAAATTTTTATTTTTATAATGGGTATGTTTATACTGGAAAAGGCTCTGATGGAGAAGGACTGACTTCGCGAGAAAAAAAGCTTCTCGTGCCAACCCAGTGTGTCCTGAGGTTGACACAGCCAATAGCAGGAAGCAACCGAAATGTGACCGGAGATAATTGGTTCTCTTCTATACAACTCGTTGATGAATTGGCAAAACGGAAGCTGACTTATGTGGGTACATTGAAAAAAAATAAACGTGAAATACCCAGCCAATTTCAACCACAAAAAAATAGAGAAATTCAGTCTGTTTTGTTTGGTTTCACGAAAGAAAAAACCCTGTGTTCGTACGTACCCAAAAAAAATAGAGCTGTGATATTTGTGTCTTCAATGCATCACAACAACGAAGTTGATGAGGATACTAAAAAGCCTGAAATTATTCTTTATTACAATGCAACCAAAGGAGGTGTAGACGAAGCTGATAAAAAAAAGGTTCCAATTATTCCAGCAGCCGCCGAACGAGAAGGTGGCCAATGGTTTTATTCTACCGCATTATTGATTTGAGCGGCATGAACGCTTATATATTATATAACATGTATCAACCTAAGGTTGCCGATAGAGGTAAATTTCTGAAGTCATTAGCCCGTTCACTAGTGATACCACATATGCAAAGACGTGTCATCAGCAGTCAATTACCAAGGGAGTTACGACTAGTGATAAAGCGAGTTCTGGGGGATGATATGATCGAAGAAGGTGACCAAAGTCATGAGCCAAGTCAGGGTAAACGAAGAGCATGTAGGGTTTGTCCACCTAAGCTACACAGAATGACAGTGTACACGTGTGTTGGGTGTTCTGATCCCGTGTGCTTGCAATGTTCTCGCCCCCTGTGCAAAAATTGCCAGTGATTTATATAAAGTTGAGCGGTTGTCAAAATTTTTATATTTTTGTTTTCAGAAGTGCTGTTTTGTTCTTTTGTATTTTTATTGATTAGATTTTAAGTAAAAAATGTTAAATTTAACATGTTACTTGTGTTTTGTTAATTAAAAGGCTAAAATGGAGATCTCAAGTCAATTAAGGCTGAATAGTACTAGATAGAGTTAATTACTGTTTTTTCTTTAATTTTATAATAAAAGTTGATTGTATTTAGTTTAATGTCTTTTATTACATACCGATAGTTAAATATCAATACAGTTTTGATACGTACATATTACTTTTTATGTCTAAAATTAACTTTGAAAGTAGAAGTCTGTCAGACGCCATGTCCCGTATAGTGTTATAAATTTTTCACGTCACTGGTTAAAGGTTAACCACTCCACTGGGATTGGCAACAATATTAGTTTGTTTACTTTTGCCAAGTCTGTGGCAGGAACCAAAATTGAGCACTGAAACTTGTTTTGTTTACATTTTTTAATCGTCTCATATTTTAGGAGATCATATATTTTCGCTGAAAATGCAATAAGGCTTCCTTTAATAATAAAGATTTACATAAGTATAAGGTTTAATTAAAAATTGAAGTTAAAATTTATTGGAAAAAATGGGCTCAAACGCAGTAGTGATTCCGAATGAAGTCCCCAGTTTCGCCATCTAGCGAAAAATTACGTTCCCAGTTGAGTAGTTAATGTTTCGACAAAAGTAGCATGGATGTAAAAGAAATCAGACAGAGCCAAAATAAAAGCCTCTTTCTACAACTTTAAACCCAAAAATCTAAATTACATAGTTCCAGTTTTTGCTATACAAAGCAACTCATTAACAATAATAATTACCAGTATACGGATTGATTCCCGGCGTGGAAGCTGATGTGGATGTGGTGGTAGACTCGGGCTCCGTGCTTGCCCCGGACTTGGCTGCAGCAGCCGCCTTCTCTTCCCTGGAACAAAACTTTAGTTAAACTCAACAGTATGACTTGTCCTTCTTTGAATGAGGCTTATGGAAAGTGACTTTTTGGGCAGGAGGTAAAGGTCGCTCACGATCAGCGATTGAATCACAGCTGATGACAGAACCCAGCACGAAATTGTGTGGGAATACGTAATCCATTGAAATGAAGGATTACGTATCGGCCTGCCCCCCTGGATGCTGAATTGGCAGTCGTTCATGAAGTGACCACCTGCTCTTTCGATTAAGGAAGGTTCTTAAAGGTTGCGGGACAGTGTCCTGATATTGCTTAGGATCATGAGTGATACATAGTACTTAAAAAAGTACTGTACTGTAACAACCCATCAGTGCCCACTCCTGGACATAGCCCTCCCCCAAACCTGTATAACAATGACAGTCCACCTTGTGTGATTTCATGTATTGCATGTGAAACTTACTGAATGAATGATATTGATTGACAAATAAATCTTTCCGAAGCATTACTATTTACTGATAGCATCTTTAGAAGCAGATAAGAACTGAATAACTTAATAAATTTTTTTTTTGCTTTTAATTTTTATGTAAATTGGGCGGTTTTGTAATGTTTCTGTAAATTATGAATTAATTTTAAACTACACAATTTTTCATGTTTAAAATATTAATTTGGACCGGGAATCGAACCCGGGGACTCAAGGCTTAGCACATTGACTGCTATTTCATCGAGTTGATTTTATAAACAAAAAAAAATCTAAGCCGATTAAATGTCTAAATAAAAATTCGTAGTTTGATTGTATTTATGAACTAAATTGCGTTTTCCATGCTATATCAGAGCTTTTACTGGAAAATATTAGTGTTTCTTGAAAATCAATAAATTCAAACTTCGACGTGGTAATTACAGTTTTACGTTTTTTCTGTTACTTTAGCTGACATATTTAAGTTTATATTTGCAATTTAACACGTCTTAAACCTTATTAAATTAACTAGACATAAATAATTGCTCCAAAAGTACAAACAATGCAAGGGCCCTGAAAAGTGGCATGGCGCATTTATCAACAAAAAAAAACGTGTTACTAACCTCTTTTTCTTTATAAAAGGATCCATAACTTCTATACGTCGCTTGGACATTTTATTTTAAACATAAAACACTTAATTCAGTTAACAAATACACTTTTACAACAGTTTTTCATTAATTTACAATGCTAACAAAATGGCGACACCCACACCGAAAACTGTCGAAAAAATTAAGTTTGAAAAGTGGTGGCTAGTGTTGGAAACCGGTAATGAATCGGTATAATTTTAAGGCTAGTCTTCATTTATCCTTCTTTCATCAAAAAAATAATTGAATATCAAGCGAACCGATAAATACCTAATTGATTCTATGTTTGCGACACATATTGATATCTTTACGATAAAAAAAATAGAATTTGCTTGCATTAAACTATATTTTTCAGGTGTAATGTTGAAGCTGATTCTGAATTTAGTCTGTCTAGTGAATTATTGCCTTTAAATGAACAGTGTTGTCAGAGCTCAATTCAAAATTCCGACACAAATTTATTCTGTCAATTTTGAACATAAATTGATATAATTAAAATGTAGCAACACCAAATACTCAGTTTGTGGAATTATGGAAATAAATTGCGTTTTTCATTTGCATGCTGTTTTTTAGGAATCGAAAAAATAATATCATGTAAAAATAATTCTTTACGTTCCGATAATACATTTAAATGTTAGACAAGTTCAAGTGAAATTGTGAAATCGTCAAATGAAAACTTGTGAAGTGTTGTGACTAATTTTATTTACGAACTTTTTGTGTATAAACAGATTACGAAAAAACTACGAAAATTAAGAAAATAAACGAATCGGAACCTCCTTGGACGAACAGACGTACGTATGTTTTACATTATAGTTCGAACAAAGAGGTTTTTATTGTCAATTTTTAATAATTTCTAAATTTAAATTTTCAAAATGGCGGAAACTCCGTGGTATTTCTTGTTATTGTTTATTTCATGCTTTCCAGGAAGAAAATTACATCTGATTCACCTTAATACATAGATATTTCACGATGGACATGCATTTAGGATTATTATAAAGAGGTCAAGACAGGTTATTGAACCTGTTCTAACATGTCACAATTTTGAGTCATAAAATACTACTTTCGCGATTACAACCACTTTTCTCCCATTACAGATGTATATCTTCTTATAATTAGATGATTATACCTTCATTAGTGACTTCTAATAACCTATTCCTCTTTACTATCCATAATTTAAAAGAGTTATTTAATGTTATCTAGCTCATACCTACTAGTAGCTCTAAAGTATCTCAACTTCGAAAGAAAGACAAATAGGATGTTTTATGCCTACCAATCTATTGTTATGTTAAAAAACATAATTCATTTTGACCACACAGACTTATCAGGGTATAGTAGTTGACTAGTATGAAATACCTGCAGATTTGATACTCAATAAATATTAACTAAATAATGCAGCTCCCTTGTCAATGCAAAATCTTGTAACTGTTTAAAAGTCTATTTTTTTTCTCTATTTATTCATAATTAAGAAAAAAGGAGATACTAGTTGACAATGTCGCTCCCGTTATTTTATACAAAGAATATAAACATAGCAATACATAGTATCTCATTAAGATAATTTAAAGTAATTGTAAGACTATTCAAAATCAACATTAAAAGCCTAAGATTAAGACAGGAATATCCAATATAACCAAAAATCAACATTTGCAACATATTAACACACTAGGTGACCTGCGCAACTTCATCTGCGTTACAAAGGGGTTCAAAAATTGTAGCCTATGTGTTATTCTGATGTATAAGCTATATTGTGGTAAAGTTTCATTCAAATCCATTCAGTAGTTTTTACGTGAAAGAGTAACAAACATACATCCATACATACATCCATCCATACATCCATACATACAAACTTTCGCCTTTATAATATTATTATGATTGTATTAAACTTTGATCGCGGATTCCAAATATTTCTTAAACTCCTCATAAACTTCATAAAAAACAGTTTTAACACATGACTTGTTATGTGGCGCAGTTTAACGATCAATTAATGTTTATAAAACGATGAATCAACATGCTTCATTAAAATGTTGACTAACATGGAGCTTGCAAATGTTAGCGTTAATTTAGCAACAGGAAATAGGTATTTGTTAGTTTTGACTGATTTCATAAATGATTATATGTTTTGTATTGTTTTTTTAATGATACTTAAATCATTGTTAATTCAAGGGTTGATTTCAAATGTAAAGGGATGTTTAAAATAAAAAAAATTACATGTTTTTCAGTTATTTTATTTTAATACTTTTTGTACACCAAATTTTCCAGAGACTTATGGTAACTTAAAAAAAAGCACAAAATTATTTACTTCAAAAGTAATATATTTATTAAATACTTTTAATGTAAATTGTTATTCCACAATGTGTCCTGCCCACTTCCAAAACTCAATTCTTTACTCTCTAAGACCAAAGTAATCGATTTTGGTCTGTGGATCTCCCTAAGATTCTGAAGTCCGCCAAAATGAGCTAAAATATACATTTTAAATTTGTGTGGTATTGATGCATGATAAACAATGCACTTAACAAGTCTATGATAATTTAATGTAAGGTTATATGTATACAATGGTATTCATACATACCTATTATTCAAGTAACTATTTAAAGCTGAAAAATTAATTGCAAGGATTGCACACGCGGATTAGCACTCTGGATTTAAACACGCCCCGCGGTTGGGATAGGTGGTATATATGGGAGTAGAACTACACTAAAACCTCCAACCGCTCACACTCGAACTTCAGCTGAGGCCAGAACCTAGCATGGGGTTATGCAAGAAGGCTCGACGCATTACACACTACGGTACTCTTTTCTGTTGCGCCCCCAAGTAACGTTGCATGGGTCAGCTAGTAATATATTTTATAGTGGTATTATTACATCAACAACTTCTAAAATTACCTGTGTTTCTGTACTGTATTATACACATAAACCTTCCTCTTGAATCACTCTATCTATTAAAAAAGCCGCAAAAAAAATATTGGTTGCCTGTAAAGTCGGTATACGGGCGAAAGTTTTACGTGACAACGACTTTGAGTGGTAAAATAATTTTAATGTGAATATTCATTCGTATAGTAGGAAGAATTCTCTTAGGCGGGCTAACTGTGCTCGAGTGGAAGGGACGCGTTCCTTTCACTTTTTATGTCTGTCTCTCTCGCTCTTAGGCGGGCTAACCATGCCCGAGTGGAAGGGACGCGTGCCTCTCACTCGCTCTCATTGTGAGCGCATAACGTGAGCGGAGCGTAACGCAGTTTCTTGAAGTGTCACCCGGCAAACCAATTTATAAGACGTTGTCACGTCAAAATCCGTTGCGTAGTTAAAATTTAATCATACATAGAGACAGACAGCGTGAAGCTTTAATGTTTATTTATATCGTTTCAGATGGTAGTTCGTTGGTTCAACCTCTCTATTCACGAAAGGTAGAACTCAGGAAGATGGGGCAACAGACTTCCAGGAAAAGTATGATTTTTGTATATTACTAAATTCATGCCAGAGCAGTAGGGATGTAACTGTTACGACTCTTCAGTTCCCAATCCTGTTACCATCATCACATATCCCAAGTCATCATCATCAGCCTATAGACGTTCACTGCTGGACATAGGCCTCCCCCAAACTTCGCCACATCGACCAGTCCTGCGCTGTCCGCATCCAGTGACCTCCCGCAATCTTGACCAGATCGTCGGTCCATCTTGTGGGGGGTCTACCAACATTGCGCCTACCGGTTCGTGGCCGCCACTCCAGAACTTTTCGGCCCCACCGGCCATCCGTTCTTCGCCCGATGTGTCCTGCCCATTGCCACTTCAAAGATGCAATTCTTCGGGCTATGTCGGTTACTTTAGTCCTTCTGCGGATCTCCTCATTTCTGATTTGATCACGTAGAGAAACACCCAGCATAGCCCTTTCCATTGCTCTTTGAGTGACTCTGAGTCGTCTAATAAGACCCATCGTGAGCGGCCAAGTCTCTGATCCATAGGTCATCACTGGCAACACACACTGGTCGAAGACTTTTGTCTTGAGACACTGAGGTATTGTGGACGAGAAAACTTTCCGTAGCTTCCCTTTAGTAGCATATCCCAAGCAGAGTCAGCATTATGCTCCCTTATTTAAGAACGATCCTTCCCTTTTCCGCCAGTCTAATCTCCAATCTCACACGGCACGGCTGCCATTTATATTTCGTGATAAATCTTTTTAAAAAAAATCATTTTATTGATTTCATATAACGAATATCGCATTCACAAAAATCATGCAAATGTTTTGACAAAAGTTAGGTTGTGTTGTGGTTATAATAGGAATCAGACAGAGCCAAGATAAAGGCTTTACCTGGCCTTTAAAATGAGCCCAAGGGCTTCTGGAGCGCTCTGCAATGCAAGTTAAATAAAAGATTACTCAAACACTCCTAGTGTTCTATTTTACTTTCATATATTGTGATTGGGTTTTTACCACGATATTTAATTAATTGAGTGGTCGCGATATTTCGTTGTTGCAAAAGTCATGATCACGAGAAGACTGGATACTGCGGGTCGATTTAAGAGCAAACAAATCTGTCTACCCTCTTTCTCGTTCGCTTCATCATGACTTTTGCAACAACGTTGAAATATCGAGACCACACAATTAATTAAATATCGTGGTAAGAACCCGTTCACAATGCATGGAAGTTAAATGAAAGATTTTGTAATAATTTCATCAGGTGAATGCACATGTGGTTGCGGTGCCTGGGAGCGACGGAGATACGCGGAGTCACCGTCCAGCGTACAGAGATATGTCAGCGCAGTTACAGACAGGTAAGATAAAAAAAAAAATTGGTTGCCTGTAAAGTCGGTATACGGGCGAAAGTTTTACGAGACAACGACTCGGGCATGGTTAGCCCGCCTAAGAGCGAGAGAGACAGACATAAAAAGTGAAAGGCACGCGTGCCTCTCACTCGCTCTCATTATAACGTGAGCGGAGCGTAACGCAGTTTCTTGAAATGTCACCCGGCAAACCAATTTATAAGACGTTGTCACGTCAAAAATTTAATACACTACACACAGTGAGCTCTATACCACACCATAAATTTTAGATCCAGGCTCTCAAAATTCTATTATATTTTGACCATGTAGTAGTATGACACGGGCAGGAGCCACTAGGACTACACTAGGAGTGAGTTGCCGAAATGAAAAAAATAGGTAAAAAAAGTTAAACGGTTTTATGTTAAACATACATTGCAATGTTTAAGATAAATGTACTAAAAACCAAAAAATAATAAAATAGGTACAGTCGTGGGAATTATAAAACCGTGGGGGACGTCAATTGTCGATTGATACAAAAATGAATTTCAAATTTAACAATTAGACATTGATTTTATTAATCTTGTACTGTACTGTACTGTAACAACCCATTACTGCCCACAGCTCAGGTCTCCTCCGAAGAGGGGTTAGGCATAGTCCACCACACTTGCCTAATGCGGATTGGGGACTTCACATATCTTTAAAGGATTTTTAAAACCCTTTTCCGACATGCAGGTTTCCTCACGATGTTTTCCTTCGCCGTTTTTAGCCAGTGTTGTTGTGAAAAATTGCACATAAATTTTCTTCATATTAAGATTTAGAGGTACAAGCCGGTGTGAAACCGCGACCTCCCGTACGGAAGGCAAGCGCTACAACCACTCGACCACCACGACTTTGCAATATTAATCTTGTAGTTTATAATAAATTAAATGAAGAAACGACACAATAATCTATCATGTTAGGGATATATTTTGGTCCATATTAGTCACTCATGCTCTTCAACCACTACCCCATGATTTATTCGACTGTTAAATTTTTTTTTCGGGTATTTGCCCACCTCTCACTCCCACCACTGTAACTCCTGTGTATGTGGGATCCACAGCGGCGACCATCGTAATGACTCTGAGCAGTGAAGCCCAGGAACCCGAGGGAAAGCTAACTTGTGTTGGGCCCCGCAACGAATTTAATCAGAAGATGATAGAAGGAGTAGGAAAACATGAGTTTCGACTTCCCTTCTCGCAAAAGCGGGAGACAATAAAATAACATTGAAAAAGCATTACGCCAGAATTGAGAAAAGCACCACGGACATTGATTTTATTAAGTAATGATTGTTAAGTTTGTAATTGTATTATATTATCTGTAGATGGAGCGGCAGAGAGTGTGCTTGCAGGAGAAGAAGATGGCGTCGCCCGGCCTGTGTGTGCACGGCTTACAGACGAGTGGGAGACGACAGGTACGTTATATTGTCGATTTTAGTACGCATTCAGAAAAAAACACAAGATATTATTATTACAAAAATGAAAACGACCATTTCTCAAGCAGCACAACAAATACTCGTCAGATTTTTATCAAATTACATGAGATAATGTCCAAAGTGTCTGCTTCCTTAACAAGAATCATTAAAATCGGTTTAAATGGAAAAGAAATACACGCAAAAACGCACAGCAAATCGTCCGATAAAAATACACACTTTTAAACACAGATTCACGACACGACGAAAGTAATTGTTCGATCTTAAAAAAAATTGTGGCGACCAATAATAGCGCGCGAGATCCTGACTCGCGGTTACGACATTTGCAAGAATCTTCGCATATACGACATCTGAAATCTACTACAGCGGGCTTCGGCCTGACCACCATACACTATCTCCCCGCGAGGAGATCTACCTTTGGCCTAATATCATCTATACCCACAAATTAAATCTAAGTTCAGCTATCAACTTTCATCTGACACCAGAATCATTTAAATCGTTCCACACGAACTAAAGTTATCGAGAAACAAACAAAAAAAAATACAGACGAATAGAGAACCACCTCCTTTTTGGAAGTCCGTCAAGAACACCGTTTGACAGTTGGCGTACCAGTTGTCATTTGCGCGCATTGGAAGTTCGCGTGACAATATGGAAACGCGGCATTAGACCGTAAATACCGGCACTAACGTAACACAGTCTGTATTCTAACAAAAAAAAAAAAAACTTGAGGTGTCATGGGACACCCGAATAGAACGAAGTTCCTTTCGATTAACCACTCAACTGTGATCGGCAACCAAATTGGTTTGTTTACTTTTGCCAAGTCTGTGGCAGGAGACAAAATTGAGCACAGTTCTAAAACTTGTTTTGTTTACATTTTTTAATCGTCTCTTATTTTACAAAGATAATATATTTTCGCTGAAAATGCAATACAGCGTCGTTTAGTAATAAAGATTTACAAAAATATAAGGTTTAATTAAAAATGAAAATTAAAAAATATTGGAAAAAAATGTTTTTAAAATGAGGCTCAAACACGGTATTGATTCCGAACGAAGTCCCCAGTTTCGCGATCTAGCGAATAGTGACGTTCCCAGTTGAGTGGATAAAAGATATCTTATAAAAAATATTTCCTTTCGTAACGCGCGATAAGGAACGTGTTTTAAAAGATTTTGATCACAGCGCCATCTAGCGATAATCATCTGAAACAAAAAAAGTGTCGTGACAACTTTTCGTAAGATGTTTTTCCGTCTAGCCCCCTTTCGATAAAGAATCATGTTTGAAATACAATGAAATGTTTTTATTTCAGATTAGCCGCAGTTCTGACATTAGGAGCTCGCGATCTAAGAAGAGAGTTAGATGCTATCGTTTTAAACACAGGTACATCGTTATTTACTTTCATAATTATACAGGGTGATTTGTTAGAGAGGGTACATATTGCAGGAGGGTGATGAGTACTCTGTTCTAATACGGAATATTACAAAAAATAGGTAAATATATTTTTTTTTTCTCTAAATTCGACAAAACTACCTCAAACATAAACAATTTCGGCTAAAAGAGTGTTGACTAACGACCTCTAGTGATCTCGCGCACCCCACACCTCCGCCACACCCATCAGCTGTCGAAAAAACATCATTTTGCAAGAATTTTAGATATTTTTAAGTTGCGATTACTAAGGCATTAAGCCATATTCTTAAATAATAATAACCATCAGCTACCATGACCTTCAATATGTACCCTCACTAGGAAATCACCCTGTATATTGTGTCAACTATGTTACGAATATATTCAGTTGAGCACCTACCATACTTCTCTCTACACTACCCTTGGTTGACTGGTAGAGAATGCTTTAGGCATGCAAAATCAATAAATCATTTGTGAGTTTGTCGATATGCCTTTACAACAAGATTCCACTTAACGTTCAAAGTCTAAATACGCATACATTTAAAAAAGTTGTGAAAAATCATTTGTGCAGTAAAGCTTATTATACAATTAGTGGTTTTCTAGATGACTGCACTAAGTGGGAATGAAGCTTTCGTTTTAGGTCAACATTGTAACAAAAAATTTTAATATTGAGTTGAAAAAATAATAAAAAACAGAAAAATAATACAAAAAAAGTCATGCCCGCTGAGTTTCTTGCCAGTTCTTCTCAGGACAGTGGCTATTTCTTTTTCCGAACTGGTGGTAGCCTTTTGACATCAACAAGCATGAGAATTTCATTAACGTTGAGAATAAATAATTTCATTTCATAAAATTATTTCAATTCATTATATCATGTATGTCGGAGGGTATGCCGAGCCGAAGACGTTCCGTCGAAACAGCTGTGTGGACTGAGTCATTCGACTACAAGAACACGTGCGATGTGACGTGTTCAAACAATAACATCGCCTCACACTATGATCACGCGAGGTGGGGACGGCCGAGAACTATTTATAAGGCGCACTCACCGAGCTCGGGACATTCACGCAGTGGCGCTCGCTTTGCTAACGTCACTTTAGTTTACGGATCGCGTTTGTGTGTTGTTGTGAATGATTGTTAAAGTGTTAGTTATTCAATAAACTGTTGTTACAAGTCCAATACTGGTTTCCTTAAAGTTGGAGTACCTTGTGTAAACCACGTTTGGAAGGAATTCAACCCTCAGTTGATGTAATCTATGGTTGATGATCCGCCAATACCCGACATGTACATAAAGTTTTAAATAACATTTTCGTAAAAGCTTGACAAAGGTTGCGTGGACTTTGAAAAACAAAAAAATAAAGGTATTTTTTTGAGTTCAAAAAAACTTGAAAGAAATACATGTCCTGTGGCGATTTACTCCTGTGAGAGTTGAACCGCACTAAAACCTCCAACCGTTCAAACTCGGATTACGCGGGGCGGCGCGACGCGTTACGTACTACTCGTCGCAATGAGCCCAAACACGATGGATCTATAACCTTAAGTTATTGTATCGTTATCTTTCAGAAGGTGATTCCAGCAGAGACAGCGGGGAAGCCACAGCTGAGCTCTATGTATTATCTGTTGCTCCGAGAACGTAAGTCTTACAAGCTTTATATTAACTTGCACTGGATGTAACTATGTAAGTTCGGGTGTAATCTTGCGAGGTAAATTTGACAAACTTCCCGTTGTCTGATTGAGCTGATATTTTGTGAGATGTATATCGCGTGACAATGGAATAATATGACAAAATGGCGCTGATCTGATGATGGAGTCGGAAGAAACTCCTGTACTAAACAAGATAGATGTTAAAAATTTGTATTTAAAACTTTTCATTAAAGTAAATTTCTTAAATAAAAGCTATATCTACTGCTAAATATAATAAATAAAAACTTGAGAGGTGTCATGGGACGCTCGAATAGAACGAAATTCCTGTCGATTAAAAGATATCTTATAATTTTTTTCCTAACGTAACGCGCGATAAGGAACGTGTTTTTAAAGATTTTTATTACAGCGCCATCTAGCGATAATCATCTAAAACAAAAAGTGTCGTGACAACTTTTCGTAAGAATTTTTTCCGTCTAGCCCCGACACAACGCGCGATAAGGAACTTCGTTCCAAAAATGTACGGGAGATTTGAGTTATTTGGTGGGGGATGGGGGAACATTTCCAAATGAGTAAATCTAAATTAAGCAGAGTTGTCAGTCATTCTTGAACTTTTTATTCATAAATTCAACATTCGCATTCCAGACAAATATTATTTTGTAATACATTTATAAATTATAATAATAATGTTAAATTTGTATTCCAGTTCTGAAACGGAAAGTCCGATCCAAGATGGACGTCGAGATGAAACCACACAAACTAATGACAGTTCCATACACTTACATCCACATTTCCAGGTAAATTATATATTTATTATTTCACTTGCACTACTTCGTCTGCGTCACAAATATATTTATCCACTCAACTGGGAACGTCACTATTCGCTAGATGGCGAAACTGGGGACTTCGTTCGGAATCAATACCGTGTTTGAGCCCCTTTTTAAAAACATTTTTTTCCAATAAATTTCAATTTTGATTTTTAATTAAACCTTATATTTTTGTGAATCTTTATTATTAAATGACACTGTAATTTCAGCCAAAATTTATATTCGTAAAATATGAGACAATTAAAAAATGTAAACAAAACAAGTTTTAGAACTGTGCTCAATTTTGTCTCCTGCCACAGACTTGGCAAAAGTAAACAAACCAATTTTGTTGCCGATCCCAGTTGAGTGGTTAAATACTCTAATTATAAATAAAGAAGTTGTGTTTTTGACATTGAATCAAAACCGTTTTTAGTCAGTTGTGTTGTGAAAAATTGCACATAAATCTTTTTCACATTTAGATTTAGAGGTACAAGCCGGTGTGAACCCGCGACCTCTCGTACGGAAGGACGCGCTTCGACCACTAACCCACCATGACTTTTATTATATTAGTTATTATATATTGTTTCCATGAAATGATATATTTGACATGTTATGTTATCATTTCAGGTGGTGTGTGGCAGCGAGCTCCGCGCGTTGTTGTTCAGGACGCCGCCATTACACCCGCCGCCCGCCACCAAAGTACACACACAGGTAAACATACTTATTATATTAGGGTACACGACCCATGTGTTAAACCATACACATTCTCTTCGATACGAGGTGTTATCGGCCCGTACGATCACTAGTCGACGCGCGGTCTATTAGACCCCTTTGACATAGTTATTGTAACGGGCTAGGGGTCGGGATAAATGCAAACAATGCGCTCTCAATATTAACTCACTTTATTGCAACTACACACACAGTCACTTAGCACTTAGCACTGATTACTTGTTCTTGATCAGAACCCAACTTTCGTTTTCGGAAGTGCTCTTTATACACCTTATATACAGGGTGGATTTGTAACTTTGGACAATCTGACGTGGGGTGAGTGACCTGTCGAAATAAAACTTAGATCCACTTTTATTTTAGGAATTGGATATTTTTTTTTATCATAGTATGGAAGTCCGCAACGATAGTCGTACGTTTTCCATACAATGACAGAAAACAAAGTTAGGTAAACAAACGTCAAGTGTCATGACGCAACCAATAGAGAACGTCATTTTCATCATAGTATCAGTCAGAAAAAAGTTTAACCGATCCAAAAAATAAAAATGGTGCTAAGTTGTATTTCGACAGGTCATTCACTCCACGTCAGATTGTCCAAAGTTACAGATCCACCCTGTAGATAAAAACCAATCCTGAAGTTTATATGATCCGATGTTGTTATCACACCCTGTATATGTGCAGGTGGACTACATACATTGCCTGGTGCCGGACCTGCAGGAGATCACCGCGTGCTCCTACTACTGGGGCAAGATGGACCGATACGAAGCAGAGAGACTACTCGATAATAAACCAGAGGGTATGGTATCAATTATTTATTTAAACAAAACTTAATAACAATCTTTTAAGCTCCTATATATCATGTATCAGTAGAGTGCTAGTAGACAAGTAAAACGAGCACAAACACGACGGGTCTATCTTGTTTAGTACAGGAGTTACTATGACCACCTTCCGACTCCATCATCAGATCAGAGACATTTTGACATATTATTGCATTGATCGATATACATCTGCGTGCAAAATGTCAGCTCAATCGGATACCGGGAAGTTTGTCAAAAGCTTTTTTTTTTTTTCAGTTGGAGGAAAACACCGGATCCCCGGGGTATGTGGGAGTTGAACCGCACTAAAACCTCCAACCGCTCACACTCAGCGTCCGAACCCCGGCTGAGGCCAGAACCCAGCACGGGGTTATGGGAGACGGCGTGACGCGTTACGCCATCGGCACTCTTTCCCGTCGCTTGTCAAAAGCCTACAAGATTCCACCCGAACTCACACAGTTACATCCAGTGCAAGTTAATATAAAGCTTGTAAAAATAAATATTTTTCTACCTCCAGGTACATTCCTCCTCCGAGACTCGGCCCAAGAGGAGCACCTGTTCTCGGTCTCGTTCCGCAAGTACGGTCGGTCGCTGCACGCGCGAATAGAGCACTATCGACATCGGTTCAGCTTCGACTCGCACGACCCCGCCGTGTTCGCCGCCAACACTGTCACAGGACTTATTGAACATTATAAAGTAAGTTTTAGTTATTTAACCACTCAACTGTGATCGGCAACCAAATTGGTTTGTTTACTTTTGTCAAGTCTGTGGCAGGAGCCAAAATCGAGCACAGTTCTAAAACTTGTTTTGTTTACATTTTTTAATCGTCTCATATTTTACGGAAATTATATATTTTCGCTGAAAATGCAATACAGCGTCGTTTAGTAATAAAGATTTACAAATATTACAAATCAAAATTAAAAATTATCGGAAAAAATGGTTTTTAAAAAGGGGCTCAAACACGGTATTGATTCCGAACGAAGTCCCCAGTTTCGCTATCTAGCGAATAGTGACGTTCCCAGTTGAGTGGGTAAAGTAACAAAAATAGTTAAATTTGTAATATGACGAAAGATTAACTATTTACGAAAACACCTATATTTCGGTAATAATGCAAAGGTTTTAGGACATTTTTAATAGTGCGCTAATACAGCCCGTAGTGTAATGGTGTCGCGTGTGACGTCACGCTTAGGTAAACAAACGTCAAGTGTCATGGCGCAACCAATTTCATATTGTTTACCTAAAAGTAAACAAAACAATCTATCAATGCAAAAAGTCATCGACTCGTATTCTCGTTGCTGGTATGTGACGTCATCGTGACAAATGACTAGCGCCATTTTGAAAACTTTTTTTCGCGCCGTTTTGAGAATTTAAACTTCATTAATATTCAAATTTAATACTGCAGATTTCTCCGAAGTGTTAGTGTGGCGCAGTTAGAGAGAATAATAAATAAAGCTATTTCCAAAAATCTGTCAAAAACCTTATCCGTAAATAACGTCACACCTTAAGTGGAGGGAGGGGCTTTACGAATTGTGACATTGTGTGACAAGGGGGAGGGGGATTATTTGTGACGTCACATGGGGTAAAAAATCATAAAATTCGCGTAAAGTAATTTATGGATGGCTCCTGTTTTGACTCAGTACCCAGTTGAGTGATTGTGACGACCAATAGCGCGCGAGATCCTGAATCGCGCTATCGACATTTGCAGTAACGTTATTTGCCCCACATCAGATTGTCAAAGTTACAGATCCACCCTGTATTAGATTGTTCCTTTATCTGTCGGTTATAATGAACTGTGTGTACAGGACCCGGCGTGCGTGATGTTCTTCGAGCCGATGTTGACGGCGCCTCTCGTCCGCACCACGCCCTTCCCGCTGCAACAACTGGCGCGAGCTGTCATCGTCTCACACACCACTTACGACGGTAAGCACAACACTAGGGGACTGGGCACAACACTAGTGTATTGGTACATCACCAGGGGACGTGGCACGACACTAAGGGACGGGGCTCAACACTAGGAGACGTGGCACAACCCTAGGAGACGTGGCACAACCCTAGGAGACGGGGAACAACACTAGGAGACGGGGAACAACACTAGGAGACGGGGAACAACACTAGGAGACGGGGAACAACACTAGTGTATCGGTACATCACTAGGGGACGTGGCACAACACTAAGGGACATGTTACAACAGTTACAGTGTCACATCACTAGTAGACATGGTAAAACACTGTTCCACGATCACTACACTAGGGTACACATCACTAGTGTTAATGTATTGGTACATCACTAGTGGGCATGTTACAACACTAGTGCACATGTGACAGTGTAACAGTGTTGTTACAACGATAGATAGAACACCCGTGATATTCGGTCTACGTGTCATTGACAGAGTCGTCCGCAGGGAAAGAACTCGAGTCAGACATAAGAACGCTAGTAAACAGTCATATCATTAGTAAACATCTCACTATTACATTGTGGCATGAATAAATGACTGTTGCACTGTCACATCACTACTTTACATGTCATTGTCACTGTCACAACATCACTGTTACACTGTCACGTCAATAGTGAACATGTCACATTAATAGTGAACTGTCGCAGCACTGTTACACTGTCAAATGAAATGAAATACTTTATTTTCAACATTGATGACGTACTCATTCTTGTTGACGTCAAAATTAAAAGCTACCACCAGTTCGGACACAAAAAATAATAATTGTAGCCACCGCCCTGAGAAGAACTGGCAAGAAACTCAGCGGGCATGTCTTTTTTTGTATTATGAGCATTTTTTAAGTATTATAACAGTATTATACAATTTAACCTTAAATATACAAAAAAAATCGATTATGATAATGAAATGACCTTGGCACACAACTCATTCCCACTTTGTGCAATCGTCCAGGTAATCATTGACCTTATAGTAGGCTTCACATCACTGTTACACTGTCACATGACTATAATCAATACATATATATGCCAGGTGTGGAGCAGCTTCCCCTGCCAGTTCGTCTGCGTCACTACCTGAAGGAGTACCACTACAGACAGCGCGTCCGGGTGCGGAGATTAGAACACGACATGTACCAGGATACTGCGCAGGTAAAACATAATAATAATATTATAAACGCGAAAGTTTGTAAGTATGTATGTATGGATGTTTGTTACTCTTTCACGTAAAAACTACTGAATGGATTTGAATGAAACTTTACCACAATATAGCTTATACATCAGAATAACACATAGGCTACAATTTTTGATAATATTCTAGACGGGACGAACCTGAAGTCCACGCGAACGAAGTCGCGGGCAAAAGCTAGTCCCTACTAATATTATAAATGCGACAGTAACTCTGTCTGTTACGCTTCCCGCTTAAACCTCTTAACCGATTTTGATGTAATTTGTCACAGACAATCCTTAGACCCTGAGAAAGAAGATTGGCTTTTAATTGAAAGTAATAATGACGGAAAGTTGTTAAATAATTAATAAATGCATATTTTTTCAAAAGAAAGTACTCGCCCTTTTCTTATACAGTTTTTACAGCATAATTTTAGTTTGTGTGGACCGATTTGAATGATTCTGATGTCAGATAAAAGGTGATGGTTGAACTAGGGTTCCATATAATTTATTATGTGATCTAACGAGTACTTTTGGATCTATAACCACTCAACTGGGAACGTCACTATTCGCTAGATGGCGAAACTGGGGACTTCGTTCGGAATCAATACCGTGTTTGAGCCCCTTTTTAAAAACGTTATAAAAAATGTAAACACAACAAGTTTTAGAACTGTGCTCAATTTTGTCTCCTGCCACAGACTTGGCAAAAGTAAACAAACCAATTTGGTTGCCGATCACAGTTGAGTGGATATATAAAAACGTGTATTTAAAAAAAATCACGATTTGTTGTGTGTTTCTGCGTGTATTTCTTTTCTATATGAACCGATTTCGATGATTCTTTACTTGTTAGATAAAGGTAGTTGTTGTTAAAGGAGATACTTTGAGCATTATCTCATATAAATTTGATAAAGATCTATCTGATAGTTTTTGTGCTATGATTGAGAAATGGAATGGAATTTTCAATTTTGGTACAAAGATATTTATTATTTATTTTATTATCTCTGTTTTTCTAATTTATTTATTTATTTATTTGTTTCAGTGACAATTATGGTCGTCCGTGATATAATCTATGACAAGATTTCAACACAAAACAGTATTTTTTTTGTAAATTAAAGATTTTTTTTCATTTCTACGTGCAATCTTGATTAGTGGCGTGCGATTTATGAAATTACATTGAAAAAGCAAAATCGGTTCAATTATGTCGTAATCAATTTGGTTTTCTAAGGAAAAAATGCCATATATTTGAATTTGCTTAGTTTTTTATGCACGCCACTACAACTCAAGTTTTGAAATATTATTTTAAGCGTAAATTATGTTAAAATATAACAATGGAAATAAAATATCTGAAAACAATATAATGAGGAATTTAATCAATTTCAAAGCTAAGTCTATCTTGTTTAGTACAGGAGTTCCTATGACCACCTTCCGACTCCATCATCAGATCAAC
This sequence comes from Trilocha varians, assembly GCA_030269945.2. Taxonomy (NCBI): domain Eukaryota; kingdom Metazoa; phylum Arthropoda; class Insecta; order Lepidoptera; family Bombycidae; genus Trilocha; species Trilocha varians. Next base: position 6,844,267 of record AP028281.1, read on the forward strand.
GACATTTTGTCATATTATTGCATTGTCACGCGATATACATCTGCGTGCAAAATGTCAGCTCAATCGGAAACCGGGAAGTTTGACAAATTTAGCTGCCACTCGAACTTACATAGTTACATCCAGTGCAAGTTAATATAAAGCTTGTAAAATATTGATTTTCTGTCGCTTAACCCTTAAATGGACAATGTTGTTTTTAAACAACATACTAAACGTCACCGATAAAATTAAGCTTCTTTTAATTTTTTTGTTAATTTTGACAACTAGATCTTATTTCTGAACGAATTTTGTACTTTAAAAAAAATTAATAGTAAATTCATGTCTAGTTTTTGACGTGACAACGTGTTATAAATTGGTTTGGGGGGTGACACTTCACTTCACTGCGTTACGCTCCGCTCACGTTATGCGCTCACAATGAGAGCGAGTGAGAGGCACGCTTGTTATGTCTGTCTCTCTCGCTCTTAGGCGGGCTAACCATGCCCGAGTCGTTGTCACGTAAAGCTTTTACCCGTATACCGACTTTACAGGCAAAATTTTTTTTTCTCATTTTTCCTAGACAGTAATACATGTCCATTACACAAATATATTTTGTAAAACGTGAAACAAAATCGTCTATTTAAGGGTTAAGATTCAAATAATTTTAAACTGAAGAGTGTTTATGTCGTTTTGTAAAACACTTTTTTTTTTCTGGCCCGAGTTCTTACCTTGCGGATGACTCTGCCAAAGTCACGTAGATAGAATATCACGAACAGGAATAAAAATAAAGTAAAAAAGATGACAAACGATTAACTAAAATGTAATTTTTGTGAATATTTGTAAATATTTTACAGTTTGATGTTATTCGAATGGATAAAAATGGCTAACGTATATACAACTTTAGGATTGGGGAAAGTTAAGAGATAGTTCATATTGAGAGGGAGTGGTATGTTACATTTGGCTAATAAAAGGTAAAGTGGTTGGCAAGCTATATTAAGAGCGCATTCCAGAAAAATATGCTCTAAGGTACCTACAGATTTTCCACATTCACATAAATTTATAAAACCACGGTTTCAAAGAAAAAAAAAAAAAACGCTTGATGTTTGTAGGTTATGTTGTTTGTAGACACAATTTTGTACTGTTTTGTTCTGTACACTGTATCTAGATTCCAGATATTTTATTTCCACGGTTAAAACAATAGTAAAAATCGGTTTATATAAAATCATTTTGAGTTTAAGATTTATTTTGTATAATTATTTTTTATAGGTGATGTGTATATGTCTATAAATGTATTATAAAATTAATTTTATATACCGCAAAAATATATAAGTGAAAAAAGAAACACATTGAAAAAATAAACTTAAAAATCGACCAAATTTATGTAAAGAAAAAAAAATGAATATCGAGGGTATAGTGCTAAACCCCAATAAGGCTAACATTGTTACTTTCGAAAAGTTCAAAGTCAAATTTTGTAAACAAGGGGAATTTATTGGGTTTTTACGTTTTTTTTTTTTTTTAGTAGGAGGAAATCATCGGATCCCCCGGGGTATGTGGGAGTTGAACCGCACTAAAACCTCCAACCGCTCACACTCAGCGTCCGAACCCCGGCTGAGGCCAGAACCCAGCACGGGGTTATGAGGAACGGCGCGACGCGTTACGCCCAAGGCACTCTTTCCCGTCGCGCCGCTCCCTTGGGTTTTTACGTCAACTAACTTTCTTCACACTGAATTCTTCTTATTTGATTACATTACTAGAAAGAGCGCAAAAAACTGATCAAGATAGACTAATAAAGCATTTTTAGATTGTTTTGACACTTATTGGGTTTTAACACTACTCGATATAACAAAACCACTTATAATACTGTCATTTTTGGCTATAAACAAACCAATTCTGGTTGATTCCCGAATAGGTATAACAAACTATGACCTTCAAAATGCACCAAAATAAAACAAAAATATCTACAAATAACACGAAAATTGGTTAAAAATAAACTAAAAAACTGAAAACTTTTTAAATTAATGAAATTTGTACAACACTTAAACTATTACTAAACGGGTTCTTACCACGATTATTTTTATTTGAGCGGTCCCGATATTTCAGCACTGTTTCAAGCGCCATGATCACGGGAAGATTGAAGAACTGCGGGTAGGTCATTTAAGAGCAGACAAATCTGTCTACCCTCGCACTCGTTCGTTTGCCGGTACCACTGGAACTCGAACTCACATTTCGACAAACCACACTGACAGTATCGGGTGCCGTCTCACAACTAGGTTTTTGGCTTTATTTTCGTCTAACACTGGATTCCACATACAGGATAGTTTGAAGCCGTCACCCCGATTAAAAGTGCTATTCCTCGAAATTTCAATAGCTTCCTTAATGATCATGGCGCTTGAAACAGTGCTGAAATATCGGGACCTCTCAAATAAAAATAATCGTGGTAAGAACCCGTTTAGTAATAGTTTAAGTGATGTAGATAACCGCGAGTGTTTAAAGAAATTTGTACAACCTTACTATAATTTATATTACAAAATATCGACGGGTCCTATTTATACTAGTACAACCAACAAAATGTCTGTTTGTTCCTCGATAACTTTACTTTGTGTGAACCGATTTGAATGATTCTGGTGTCAGATGAAAAGTGATGGTCGAACTTGGGTCCCATTTATTTTTTTTGAAGATCGAGCAAGTACTACTGTGTTTAAAAATGAATTTTTAACGAACAACATTTCATAGTTTGCTATGCGTCTTTCTATATGAACCGATTTCAATGAGTGTTTTTTTGTTAGACAATTCGGACATTATCGAATTTATTTATATTCATTTATACATTAATGTAATAAAAATATTACATAAATAGCTTAAAATTGCCTTAGGCAAAGTTTTATTTTCAAAAAAAATAGGCATCCGTATGAAAATAACGAATCTTTGTGACGCAGACGAAGTTGCGTATATATATAAGTATATATAGGACCCGTCTTTAAAAATAAATCATCACACTAACTATATATTTTTATATCATATTTTGTATAATAAATAATAAGTTTAATTACTAAGGTAAGATCTGACGATGAAGTTATATCGATGTTTCGAATCGATTTTAAATCGATTATTCGCAAAAAAATATTTATAAACGATTATATGAAATCTTCGATTACTTACATAATTATTGACAATATTTCCACGTATCTTTCTTGGTATTTTTTTCTATTTAAAACCTATTTTCAAAATCACTAGTTGACCCGTGCAACTTTTTTTTACTTTCAATATTGTCATTTTTCTAAATGTTGCATAAATTTGGCCTACTTCTATTACTCAAATTTAATTTCTCAAAAAAATCGATATTCCTCCTAATCGATTAAAAAATCGATTCTTGTATCGATATAAGTCATCGTTAGTAGATTAAGAAGCCGTAGAACTCAACTAATAGTATTAACGGTATGGTGTCGTCACGAGGTGTCTTTACGAGGTCAACGTGGTGTCTATACGAGGTCTACGGCGTCATTTGTAAATATTGTTATCGATATTAATAAAAAATGTATAATTTTTCATCGATCTTTCATTTTTCCCTTCACTATGTCATATTTTTTGATGTTCTAAAAGAACGAGTCATTTTAAAAGCTTTTATTCATCATAGCGTGCCCGCACACCTAAAAAAGTATTGACAATACTTGTGACAGAAGCAGAGATGGGATTTATAAGTCAACAATTTAAATAGAATATTAGAAAAAAATAGCAATTTTAGCGTTTGAGTAATATGCACCAAAAATTTTTGGATATTAAAATTGTGTTATTTGTATATAACTCCTGGTGCTTACGTGAACTGAGTTTAGTTTTATGTATTGCTATAAAAGATATGAAAAAAAGTAGTTTCAGGCAGCATCAAACCTGTAAAAGTATGAAAGAAATTTGAATTAATTCATTGCAAATATTAAAAATTAAAAAGACCGCCTGAAGTGTGTAGTAGACTTACGATGTTAAGTTTAATATTTTTAACATTATACGATTTTGGAACATCAAGTTCCAAAATCGTATAATGTTAAAATATAATTAAGTTTTTCAAGTACTATTTATCCTAAAACATGCACTAACTATTTTTGAAAATGTGCTTTTAATTAACACTTTCTTTAACATGCAATTTTTTTTGTATCTTTTCCATCACTCGGTCGAAAGTATTGACAATACAATACTATTGATAGGTGTGCGGGCACGCTTAATTAATCAAACTTCCCGGTTTCCGATTGAGCTGACATTTTACACGCAGATGTATATCGCGTGACAATGCAATATGACAAAATGTCGCTGATCTGATGGAGTCGGTAGTCATAGGAACTCTGTACTAAACAAGATAGACCCGTGGGCTCGTTTTACTTGTATTAGCTAGCACTATTTGGGATCATTGAGACGAAGAAACCGCAGTGTTTATACACGAAGCTTGACTAGGCGAGTGATCACGGTTATGCAGCTCGAGCTTCTACGCATGTCTGTCCCTTGTTACAGACTGGCTGCATTCCGTGGGAGTTTCAAGTATATTATATTTATTTTATTTATTTATTTAAAGAAAGGATCATCAACAAAGAACACACATGGCATGCTTAAAAGTAATTAACAATATAAAAAACAAGATTTTGTGCTTCTTCACTTACAGATGATCACATCATTGGTAAAAATAGGTACAAAACAATATTAAACTCAAACAATTACAGGAAAAATACTAGTGTCTATAAAAACTTATTAACTATACTTGCTTCAGTACATCAACATCAAGTATAGTGCCACTAAGTGCTGGAATAATTTACCACCACCGCTCTGTTCGTCTCTGAAAAACTTTAGAAGTAATTTTAAAGAACTTTTACTGAAAGCTGAGATCTCCAGCACTTTGTCATATTTCGTTAAATGTGATGCTATAGATATAGATTTCTTTTTATCAACAAATGTAATTATTTATTTTTTAATGAACTTTTTTTTATTTTATTTATTACTAGGTGACCCGCGCAACTTCGTCTGCGTTACAAAGGGGTTCAAAAATTGTAGCCTATGTGTTATTCTGATGTATAAGCTATATTGTGGTAAAGTTTCATTCAAATCCATTCAGTAGTTTTTACGTGAAAGAGTAACAAACATACATCCATACTTACAAACTTTCGCCTTTATAATATACTAGCTGACCCGCGCAACTTCGTCTGCAATACAAAGGGGTTCAAACAGTACTCGCAATGCCGTCCCGTTATAAGATTTTATTATAGCTATATGATTAGAGCCTAAACACGATGAGGTTATCTTGCTTAATGATGGAGTTCCCATAGCCACCTTCCAGCTCCATCATCAGACCTTGACATTCAGCCTCTACGTAAAAAACTCATAAAGACGCTTCATTAGAGCCTAAACACGATGAGGTTATCTTGCTTAATGATGGAGTTCCCATAGCCACCTTCCAGCTCCATCATCAGACCTTGACATTCAGCCTCTACGTAAAGATCTCATCAGGATGATTCATTATCCTTTCGGATGGGACTTTCAACGGCAGAGCTTATGTAATAAAGACTAACTTAGGCTATATTCATTTTAGAAATTGTTTATTTTTTTAATTTTCGGTGAAGTTCAAGGTTGGTTTTTACAGAGAGAAAAAAATCGAATAATTGACAGTTAATTGCGAGTGGCGCAGACGAAGTTGCGCCCGCCGCACCATTACGCGCTTCTAAAATCACTTCGTAAAATAATAAAAATGGTTATGCTGGGTTATCCCTAAGAGATAGACATATACCATCGCGGACTTTTTTGTTGAACTTTTTAAGGTGAACAATACTGTAGTACATTATTTTGGTCTATCTCGTAGGGTTCAGCCAGCGTTTGCAATATAAGCGCAAAAAAACGTGCTTATTTACGACATCACATTAGAAACCTTTAAATTTATCAGTGTTTCTCTACTATATTGTGCATTTATACATACAAACCTTCCTTAAGAATCACTCTATCTATTAAAAAAAACCGCATCAAAATCCGTTGCGTAGTTTTAAAGATCTAAGCATACATACAGACATACAGCGAAAGCGACTTTGTTTTATACTATGTATTGATATTAGATATAATATTAGATTATTACACAAAACAGAATACAGTGAAAACATGAATTAACTGAAACTATATGTAATGTGATCGTGTCTTTTCGTTCGTGACGTGGAATTGGGCTTCAGCTGTAAATCAGCGCTGCAGTAATCTGCGGCATATGCTGAGCTGTGGCCTTATGGGCACACTGCACTGTTTGTTAGTATTGTTTTTGTCTTTCTTAAAATGTATATTTGTAAACGTGTATTGTGTGTTCATTAAATGTTTTTCTTTCTTTCTTTCACTACTGCGATATGACATCCAGGAAAAAGCCTCTGTTTAAAAAGTTTTAGAATACTCGGAATACTTTACGACCCGTCTAAATAGCTACCATAATACCTAGCTTAATATTTGGTCGTGTTCATCAGACGACAGAGTGTAAATCATTTAACCCGCGATAGCCGAGACCAGTGAGTTGCACATTCATACAACGGTTGTAAACACTGGACTATGTTGTATGAGCGACAGCGTTTTCAATTTGGGCGACTTTATGGAATAGGAACATTTGTAGAATGGAGAGCGGAAGATGGACGAAAAAAAAATTGGTTGCCTGTAAGTCGGTATACGGGCGAAAGTTTTACGTGACAACGACTCGGGCATGGTTAGCCCGCCTAAGAGCGAGAGAGACAGACATAAAAAGTGAAAGGCACGCGTGCCTCTCACTCGCTCTCATTGTGAGCGCATAACGTGAGCGGAGCGTAACGCAGTGAAGTGAAGTGTCACCCGCGGCCAACCAATTTATAACACGTTGTCACGTCAAAAGTAACAGAGTGGATACCTAGAGACAGGAGGGAAAAGAAAGGTAGACAAAGAAAAAGGTGGAGGGACATTTTTACAGAAAGAAACGGACCCCATTGGATGCAAACAGCGAGAAACCGAAAACTGTGGAAGAAATTGGGGGAGGCCTACGCCGAAGAGGCGACTTCTACCATATAACTAACTTATTTTTTTATAAATTTAAATCTTTATATATATTTTTACATATACTTTGTTTATATATATATTTGTATACAAAAAAAAATGGTAGTACAATGAAGGGCTTTTTTTATTATGGAATAGGAAAAACGTGTAAGCGTGTAAGAATTACTGGTCGGGTTCAAGCTTGACTTCCGCATTTGAGGTCGCTGGTTTGAACCAGGCGGCTTGTGTCTGAATCCTTATTTGAATAAGGTTTATATGCAATTTATCATAACACCGCAGGCTAAAGACGAGGAAACATCGTGAGGTAATCTGCATATTGGAGAAGGATTTAAAATGTTATCTGAAGTCCACAATCCGCACTGTGTTCGTGTGACGCATGGTGGTGGTGGACTATACCTATCTAATTCCTCTACTGAGGAAACTTGAGCCCAGCACTACGCTGCAAAAAAACAGTCCCCGACGAAAACGGCGGAAGTGTGACATCGAAGTGCCGATAAACCTAACCTCGTTTTGTAGTTAAAAATTAATACTTCTAGGTAGTTGATTTTAAGTATTTTCTTCTTTTCGTAGTCGGTCAAATTGTAACAATTTATGTCATAATTCAAGTCGTACAATACCATTTAGGTCAACTGCCAAAGAGGACGAGGTACTCAATTCGTCAGTATTTTTTTTTAAGTTTCGATACCTCTTGTTTAGATGGACCGATTTGAATGATTGTGGTGTCAGATGAAAGGTGATGGTTCAAATTAAATGGGACCTATTTGATTTTTTTAAAGATCGAACAAGTACTTTAGGATCTGTGTTTAAAAAAGAGGATTCAGAACGGACAAAACGTCACGATTTGCTATGCGTTTTTGGGTGCATTTCTTTTTTATATGAACCGATTTCGATGATTCTTCTCTTCTCATATAAATTCTATAATGATCTGACTAGTAGTTTTTGTGCTATTCTTGAGAAATGGAAGTCGGTCGTTTTCATTTTTGTTCTAAAAATATTAATTAAAATGCATTACAGGGTCTCATAATTAAAATATTCTACAATGTCCAAATACTACCTGATCTCTCGCTACCCGCTCCGCTTGTGGGTTACACCGCCGTCTCTCAGTTATCGCGTTCACACCTCATTAATTCCGCCATTTTGTCGCGCGCCACAAAATGGCCGCGTTTAATGGGAAAACGGCGGGAAATGACAAAAACTATATAAATCACTCTATTATCTGCGATTTTGACGTTCAATGCTGAATAGATAAGTGAATTTTGGTAAAAGCATGATTTACGCAGTTCATGTAAAAATTGAATAGAATCCGAAGCGAAGTAACGTTAATGAAAACTTTTGTATTTGTTGATGTCAAAAGGCTTTTTTTTTAGTTGGAGGACATCACCGAATCCCCCTCCGCCCCGCGGGTGTGGTATGTGGGAGTTGAATCGCACTAAAACTTCCAACCGTTCACACTCAGCGTCCGAACCCCGGCTGAGGCCAGAACCCAGCATGGGGTTTTGAGGGACGGCGCGACGCGTTACGCCCTCGGCACCCTTTCCGTCGTCGCACTGTCAAAAGGAATTACTACCGTCCTGAGGAGAACTAGCAATAAAATTAGCGGCCGTGATGTATTAATTATTTAAATTTTATTACATTATTGAACTATAATGAAAGTAGCATTCATACTTAGTGCAGTCATTTAGGAAATCAGTAATCATATATCACCTGAACTTCAAAAACGACGACTTCAATTTGTGTGTCAAAAGAAAAATGTGTTGTCCGTCCCTCATAATCACGTGCTGGGTTCTGGCCTCAGCCGGGGTTCGGACACTGAGTGTGAGCTGTTGGAGGCTTTAGTGCGGTTCAACTCCCACATTTCAATCCGGCGATTTTTTTCAACTCAAAAAAAAGAAAAAGGTACATAATATAATACAACAAGTACAACAATTGCTTGTAACGTGTTTTGTGTACAAACTAAGGGGTGCGCGATCTAACGTTTGCATTTTGAACTACTGTTTATTTAGAGAATGACAGCTCAAATGTCATTTAATTTGTGTTCATAATTTAGTTAAATTACGAATAAAGACATTTACGAAATGGGACGCTATACGCTTGAACAAAATTGGGAAATATTGAAAAGTTACTTCCAAAGTGGTGAGTACTGTACTGTACCAACCCATTACTGCCCACTGTTGGGCTCAGGTCTCCTCAGAAGAGGGATTAGGCATAGTCCACCACGCTTGCCTAGTGCGGATTGGGGACTTACGTTTGGTGTGGGTTTTGGCCGGCATCATTGGGCCAGCCGCCGTTACGGTCAATGGCGAGCGTTACCGTGCCATGCTCAACGACTTTTTGTTTCCAAAAGTTGAAGAGTAGGTATGACATGGACGACATTTGGTTTCAACAGGATGGCGCAACATGCCATACAGCCATCATGACAGTCGAAAAATGAAAAAATGCAAACTTTATATGGCCCACCCTTTTGTTTCCGCAAAAAGCTGTACTTGTAGGTAGATCGATGACACAATCCTTATGATTCTGGGATTCTCCTCTAAAACAGTAATCTTGAACATCTTCCTTCTGAATGTCGGTTAAAAGACTCCCTACTGTTAAATAGCAATAGAGCGGTTTAATAACATTGTAATTCATTTTATCAGAGTTTTCGCGCCATTACTCTCGCTCTATAGACGAGTTATAATACTATAAATTATGCCTTAATTAATAGTCGTGGTGGGGTAGTGGTTGAAGCGCTTGCCTTCCGTACGGGACGTCGCGGGTTCAAATCTGACCGGCTTGTACCTCTAAATCTTAATATGAAAAAGATTTATGTGCAATTTTTCACAACACTACTGGCTCAAAACGGTGAACCCTTCTCCGACATGCAGGTTTCCTCACGATGTTTTCCTTCACCGTTTTTAGCCAGTGGTGTTGTGAAAAATTGCACATAAATCTTTTTTCACATTTAGATTTGGATGTACAAGCCGGCCGGATTTGAACCCGCGACCTCAGAACGGAAGGAAGCGCTTCGACCACTCGGCTACCACGACTTCTTGAATACTAACTATTAAAAAATCGTAGTTTTAAAGATATAGGGACAGAGACAGCGACTTTGTTTTATACTATGTAGTGAATAATATTGAAAGAAAGGACATAATAGCTAGACAATGCTACTAAAATTAACATATAAATTTCACACACATTAGAAAAAATGTAATATAAATTCCACATACACAGGGGAACCCTAAAAATATGCCGCCAAAACCACGCAGCAATGTGGAAATGTAAAATACAAACCAAAGCTTTCAAACAATTTTACAGAAACACATCACGCGCCATTAATGCGTTTTTTTTTCTCTAAAATGGACGACGGCATTCCCGCTGTGCAGCCTAGAATAATTATGGACATATAATTTTTTTTATCTTAATTTTGTTTGTACATTTGGGAAGGGATTTTAGATTTATAAGCGTTACCAGTTTCGGACTTTTAGTGTAAAATTTGTGATGAAATCATCGCCTAGCGTCTTTGTAAATATTTTGATTGCTGGTTTAAAACGACTGTCGTCATAAATTATTTTTTATTTTATTGCCTCGTTAGCAGACGGAGCCAACGAGCCACTTGATCGTAAGCGTTTACTGTCAGACCTCTGCATTGTCAGAAGAAACTGCGGGCCCCTACCGAACGGTTTACCCATAAGGACTTTCATCAAGCCTCGTTTGAAGAACAACAATTCATAGCGCTCGGGAAACACCGAAGAGGGGAGCTCATCCATAGCCGGATGGTGCGTGGCAAAAAATAATTCTTGAAACGGACCGTGGTTGGACGGTGCGGTGGTTCCAAATAGTAAAGATGAACTCCATAGTAATGATGATAGTAAGAACTCCACCTCGACGCCGGCTGGTGCGATGTTATAAAGAACATGTAATTTTTATTTTTTTTTTATTGCTAAATCGCTAGATACGCGAGCCTACGGCCCACTTGATGGCAAGCGGTTACCGTCGCTCATGGACCTCTGCAATGCCAGGGCAAAGTGAGGCCGGACTTGAGCTTTATAGAGCAATAGCCTCTGCGCCGCTGTGAAGTACCGCTTCGCTCTGTTAAGGACTCCCAGCATTCTAGAAGCTAATTTAGCTTTACCCTCCAGATGACTCCGAAATTGGACGGTGCTGGAGATGTCTACCTCAAGAATCCCAATGCTCTCGGAGGGACATAGAGATACCCCTTGGAATCGGGGCGCTATGACAAATGCGTCTGCGTCTTCGATGGGTTGAACTGAACCAGATTCAGCTCGCCCCATTTCGAGACTTGCCCTAGAGAGTTCTCGACTTCAGACACAAGCTCTGATCGCCTTGCCTTTTATTACTGAAAAACTAGATTAATTGATCACAATATTTAGTCTAAGTAAAGTTAATTCTGCGCATCAGGTTCCAGTATTTCTTTGCCATAGAAAGGTCTCCTCCAGATTTTGGAATTTAATTAATTTTATACTGAGACACTTCCAAACCTATGAACTTCGGATAATAACCACTCAACTGGGATCGGCAACCAAATTGGTTTGTTTACTTTTGCCAAGTCTGTGGCAGGAGCCAAAATTGAGCACAGTTCTAAAACTTGTTTTGTTTACATTTTTTAATCGTCTCATATTTTACGGAGATGATATATTTTCGCTGAAAATGCAGTACGGCGTCGTTTAGTAATAAAGATTTACAAAAATATAAGGTTTAATTAAAAATCAAAATTAAAAATAGTTGGAGAAAAATGTTTTTAAAAAGGGGCTCAAACACGGTATTGATTCCGAACGAAGTCTCCAGTTTCGCCATCTAGCGAATAGTGACGTTCCCAGCTGAGTGGGTAATAGATACACTGAACATAATGGATAAACTTAAACACGCCGTACGTTGTTAAAAAAACTAGTAATATCTTTGACGGTAAGTGGTGATCGTCGCGCATGGAATTTGGACTCGTAAGATGTAGGTACTTTCGACTTAATTATTGTGTTATTGAAGAAAGATCTGGAGTGGTGGCCATGAACCGGTAGTCACAGCTTGAACAGACCTCCAACAAGATGGACCGACGACCTGGTCAGGATTGCAGGTCATTGGATGCAGACAGCGCAGGACCGGTCGTTGTGGCGAGGAAATGAAATGAAATACTTTATTTTCAACATTGATAACGTACTCATTCTTGTTGACGTCAAAAGTTAAAAGCTACCACCAGTTCGGACACAAAAAAATAATAATTATAGCCACCGTCCTGAGAAGAACTGGCAAGAAACTCAGCGGGCATGTCATTTTTTCTTTTATGAACATATATATTTTTATAAGTATTTTAACAGTATTATACAATTTTACATTAAATATAGAAAATAAAAAAATCGATTATGTTAATGAAATGACCTTGGCGAGCAACTCATTCCCACTTTGTGCAATCGTCCAAGTAATCATTGACCTTATAGTAGGCTTTCTTGCACAGACGTTTTTTAATAGTTTAAATTTTCAAAAATGTATTGGGATGGTAGAGTGAGAACTTTAATTTCTTTAAATTTTGTTTGGGGGAAGCCTATGTCCAGCAGTGGACATTGGCTGATGATGATTACTGAAGAATTATTGAGTGGTTCATTATATTAAGTATGCAATCAAGAAAATTCAGTTTATAACAGCTGTACCGATTTTGATGTGTTTACCTACTTACATGTGATTCTCTCAAAAATGTTAGATACCTATTATGTGACTCAGAACTTAAAACGCTACTTATAATAAAAAACTCGACCATTTTTCTTCACATCCCATTAAATTAGCTCACACGAACGATTCTTGGCGGTGACATTTTGATATTTTACGGTTGGCAGCACTGGTTGTTTTCGGCGGGAAAAATTGTGCAACTGTCAATGTCAGGCCCAGGGACCAAGGGATGTGTAATCGTGCAGCTTAACTGAACGATTTGGTATGAAAAATTATTTGTTTATTTAGATTTTGTCTTTGTACTTTTTTAGGAAATGTATCGTTCAATCAAATACTGCCTGTTAGGCTTAGGTCTCCTCAGTAGAGTGATCTAGCATATGAATTTGGTGAGAATTGATTACTTCATTATTATCAAAAGGTTTTTAAACTTTCTGCAATCAATAGGTTTCCACGAGGTTTTCCTTCGTAGTTGCTATCTAATGGTTGGTACAGATACGAGCTTACAGTCCACCTGATGTTAAGCGGTTACCAACATTCATGAATTTCTGCAATTTTAGGAGAAATTAAAATGCAGTTTTCTGCTATCTATTACTACTACTATATTTCTCCATTGGGATTGATCGAAAAGTCGCAATACAAGTAAGTTACTCAGAGTCAGAAGAATCATTATTTTTTGTTCAGATCATAAACTTTTTTGTACTTGCATGGAAACTTTTATTAATTTTTAAATCTTCTTATAAATTTTGTTTGTTCTATGTCAAATTTAATTCTTCACTTTTTTCTCACTTATGTTCTAGCCATATAGGAGAGTGGTCATGTTTTATAACTTTATAAATTTTTCATTGTCTCAATGAATTATAAAGTTTAACAAACAATAACACTTTTCTTTATTGGATCCTGTAGCATCCAACAATTTTATTACAATTATGGATGAATATGTTTACTATTCGGCTTAAAGATATCCCTCGCAGATATTTAAGGGTCGGTGAGTATTATCATGAGAAAAGATTACTCTGCAATCAATATTATCACTTTATAGCTTTTAAATTTGGATCGTAAAAGCTTGAAAAGCGTTTTTGTGCTTATACTACGGATTGATAGATTTTGAATGCAGACAGTACAAGAGTACGAAGGGTTATCATTTAATTAATGCATTTAAATAAGAGCTTTTTAAGAATCTCATTAATTACATCCTACAGGAAACAGAACTCTAAAGCGTAGAGCGTTCCTATTTTAATATCGTGTTTTTCTTTGCAAATAATAGTTGGTAATACTAGCTCTCGATGTCTCGAGCGTAAGAGTAATATAACTTCCATTTAGTTTTTTTTATTTTTTTTTATTGCCATGTAAGCAAACGAGCTAACGGCCCACCTGATGGTAAGTACTTCATAAAGATTCTTATAGTGAAATTTAATAGGATAGGTAACAAATAAAAACAACAAAATAGCATGTAAATCCTTTATTTGTAAACTCCAACCGCTGCGGTTTTGTAGACTTATAAAACTATCGTTAATACAAACATTTTGTAAAGTGTAATTACTCATTAGTAACCAATATTCAGCCGGCTATATCTAATATTATAGCATGCTTTAGACGTGTATGTTTGGATTAAGTGAGCATAATTCAGGATCTTGACAATTTAGCAGGTGAAAAACAATTGTGTAAGTCCGAATAACTGTAGCTTAACCCTTAAATGGAGAATGTTGTTTTTAAACAACATACTAAACATCACAGATAAAATTGACCTTCTTTAAATTTTTTGTTAATTTTGAAAACTAGTTCTTATTTCTGAACGAATTTTACACTATTTTTTTAAGTATAGTAAATTCATGTCTAGATTTTTGTATGAACTCATTTTTTTCCTAGACAGTACAGTAATACATATCTATTACACAAAAATATATAAGTACTTTTTAGAACGTAAAACAATAATCGTCCATTTAAGGGTTAAATTGGAATGTTTAGGGGACCAATTTGGATAACCCTTTTGTATTCAAAAAAAGTGTATCTACATCCTCTATGTAACTTATCTGATTTGTCTTGTCGTCTAGTCCTAAAGGTAATAGGTAGGCAATGTCTTGCAGAGGTCCATGAGCGACGGTAACCACTTAAGATCAGGTGGAACGTTGTTTCGTCTACATAGGAATTTAAAAAAAACATGAAACACTAACATTAGATAGTGCCAATTTCTTTGTGCTACACAAATTCTTAATCATCATCATTCATCATCTCCCCCTACTGCCAATATAGTGTATTTACTTGTGATCGGCGTATATAGAATCGGCTTCACTTTTGTTGTTTCCAAGATGTTTTAGTTACAAGAGTGTTACTTACACTATTACTGAACGGGTTCTTACCACGATTATTTTTAATTGAGCGGTCGGTAGTTCGAGTTGCAGTGGTACCGGCAAACGAGAAAGAGGGCAGACAGATTTGTCTGCTCTTAAATGACCTACCCGCAGTTCCTCAGTCTTCCCGTGATCATGGCGCTTGAAACAGTGCTGAAATATCGAGACCGCTCAATTAAAAATAATCGTGGTAAGAACCCATTTAGTAAGTGTAAGTGATGTAGATAACCGAGAGTCTTTAAAGAAATTTATTACAAGAGTGTTTATAATTATCCAATACTGAACCTAGGTCTTCTCTAAAGCCATCATCGCTATTAGATGTAGATAAGTCAGAATGGCTGATGTACCATAGCGTAAATTACGTGTGAAAAGAAGTCAAAGGATTTAGCTGCGGCCCGCTTAAGTGCGTGTACTTCATACGAAATGTATGAGAAGCGTATCTAGTAGATGCCTTACATTGCAATCAGTTACGTTGTACGCGCACCTGAATAATAAAAAAATGCAGGGACAAGATGAAAGACTATGTGCATACTCCTTTAGATATTTAACTTAGTAACTTACCAGAACCTTGTTGGTATAGGTACACTGGATGTAGCGCCATTTTAAGCGTATTTTTCGCGCCATTAAAATTTCCAACGCTCAGTTTTTAATGTAAAACTTTATTGATATCAGAAGCTTAACTTCAATACTTAACACGTCATTTAAATATATTCTCACATGTATATTAAATAAATAAAAAATACAACTACAAAATGACTAGCGTCGTAAGATAAAAATTTAAATGTTCGGCCATTTGATTCTGCTCTTGTGCCAACGTTAAGAAGTAAACAGTAGTGCCAATACATGAATAGGAATTCAGTCGTACCAACATAATGCCACGATAGGTTACAGGAAGTGGATGTTTGTAAATTACAACTAAAGTTCGGCCGTTCAAAGAATGCGTTCCTGACACCTATCAGTTAGTCACGAAAAATATTGTTTACAAAGTTATTTGACGCTCAGTTTGGCGCAAAATTATAACGTTCATTGATTATTGATATAATAATATTGTTTTAGTGCTCATCAATTGTTAAAACGGTAAACAACCAGCAAAATTATTTTTATCGTAACCGCAACGCCATTACTAAGTTACGTGTCAGGAACGCATTCTCTGAACGGCCGAACTATAGTATCCATAAAAGTGTGAAGAAAATAGAAGATTATTATTGAACTCATTTTAGTATTGTAATACATTGTTACTGATATTTAGAATCAAAATGGCCAACAACTAAGTCCTACTTCAGTTTTATTCATGAAAAATCGTACGTTAATATGTAAAAAATCTAACCATCCAAATTTTAATACAAATAGCAATACACTACAGCTATAATATTGTAAATAGTCTTCATAATATAATTATCTTCAAACGATTCCTTAATCGTGAGAAATATTAAATCGTTTCCAGTGAATTAAATTTAAATTGTATAGATTTTTGCATACTTTAGCGACCTCTTGCGTATTAACCACTCAACTGGGATCGGCAACCAGATTGGTTTGTTTACTTTTGCCAAGTCTGTGGCAGGAGACAAAATTGAGCACAGTTCTAAAACTTGTTTTATTTACATTTTTTAATCGTCTCATATTTTACCGAGATGATATATTTTCGCTGAAAATGCAATACAGCGTCGTTTAGTAATAAAGATTTACAAAAATATAAGGTTTAATTAAAAATCAAAATTAAAAATTATTGGAAAAATAGTTTTTAAATAGAGGCTCAAACACGGTATTGATTCCGAACGAAGTCCCCACTTTCGCCATCTAGAGAATAGTGACGTTCCCAGTTGAGTGGGTAGTAAATTTAATATTCGACACGTTGACGTTTTAGTTGAACTTTTATAATTCTTCCAGAATAACCCAGTCTGATATAAACAAATTTTATTTTTGAGCTATTCTTGAAAAAGAAGGTTGTATCCATTTTAGTAAATATTATATTTGTATTTTAATTTACTCTCAAACATTGAGAATTGTTTTTTGTATTATCACTCGGACAAGCCGACGGTGCATCTGGTGTTAAGTGCACTATTACTGAGAATTGGCAACTTGTCATTGAGGGCTCTTTTTTTAAACTTCGAGAATCTCTTAATGTAGCTTTTATGAATTTCATATTAAATTAAAGTTGATTTTTATCGAATTTTAATTCACCAGAAACAATACAATAACAACTACTATAATAAAAAATGTTTGCAATCACGAAATTCTATTAAATATCTAAGATCACACGTAGATAAATGCAAATACAGTACAATAATATTTAAAATACAAGAATTAACAATTCTTACGCTAAATTATATACAAAATTCTGAAAGCAATCATCTTATTTACTTAACTCTAGCAAACATTGAAAAGTTTATTCGAAAGTTCAACAATTTCTTTAAACATACACTAAAAATCGACTAAATCATAAATACTTAGGAATCAGGGTAGGTAACCTAAAATATTTAAGAAAAAGAACTATTACTTTAAAACATATGTGGGGAAGTTACCCACATGATTTTACAAATTTTTCACTCCAAAAAGTTTACATACCAAACTATGTTCTAAAATATTGTTACATGATATTGTCAATATTTAGGCACTCTCCGATATAATGTATTTGTACCTACAGGGATAACTAATGAACACTTTAAACACTACTAGACGCCTATAAATAAAATAGAATACAACACTTTTTTAGACCACTAAGATACGAGAACCACGCGCCAAATTTAAAAACAAAAATGTAACTTCTTTCGTCTCAAATGGCGGGAAAATCGATCTAAAAAAGTGCCGTCGACAAATTCAGAGAAATTAGTGCATCCCAGTTCTTGGGATATCGTAAGTAAATGAAAAAAAATACACAACTACATTATCAGTCTAGTAAGGAAGACTGGAATGATCATCATCACAATGGCGCAGATCATTATCAAGAGTCAACAGCTGCGCCGAATCCGCCATTTTGCAGATTTTTTAAATGTCACAAAATATTTTTCTTTATCTACAACTACAAAGATCCTGAATCGCTAAACATTGTACAGTTTGTTAATACAATTCTAATCTCTAAATAGGTCGTCGTTAAATTTTAGTTTTCAACAAATTTATATGAAAAATATTGTATTTTTATTAGACTCCCCAAGCTAATCAACTTTGGTCCATTTCTATTCGAAAACAAAATGATTAAGGCACAGTACTGTGTCTGTAGTTTCTTGATATGCTCGATTCAAATTTCAACACTACCTCACTACTTCTAAGTACCAGAAAAAACAAGCGCTCTCCCAAGGAGTGTAGTCTGAATTACTTTTACCAAACATGTCTAATTACCTAGAAAACTAAAGGTCCACACGCACTATTGCCGCATCCAGCGATTGTTGACGCTTGTACACATTGGCTGAATGCGGTTTTTACTAAGTTTGTCAACCATCGAAACCATTACCCAGCACCGTCTATGTTATACTGCTATATACTGGGATGCACTGTACTGGAATGGGTACCTACTATACTAAAATTACCTATTACCAAACTTAGGTTAAACTCGGATTTTTAAAAAAGAAGTTTATCCTTTTAACACTGCAATTGGATAGTTAGACATTAATGGTATCAAAATGGATTTCATTACTGAATATTTGAACTAAATAAAACAATATTAAAGGCAAATACGTATAAACGTAGATACTTTTAACAATTTCCATCTTTCTACTGATCTTTATTATTACAATTTCAGAATTGTAAGAATTAATATTGATGTTAAAATAAATTGAGTAGACTATTTTGTTGAAGTCTATTTCAAAATCTATCCCAGACGTTTTTCATGAATATCAAATTCTAGTTTAACACACCTTTTTTAAAAATCCGAGCACCAATAGAAAAGAAAATTTATATAAACTAAAAGCCATCGAATTAACAGCATAGTTTTTGATAGATTCAAAATCCGACAATACCGGTTTTTTCATGCGCCATCTTAGATTTACCGAAGAAAATTACGTCAAAAAAAAACATTATTGTCTCACCGTTGGCTTGTTCTTCATCTTCCACCGGATGCCGTCTGCCATGCACACTTGACTTCTAAACGCAATCTTCTGTCATGCATCTATCCGTCTTGAAGAACTATCAAACACTAGCTACCAAATGGTCAGTATGGCGCCGTGTTCAAGCTCTAATCCAAAAAGGAAGGGAAGCGAAATAAAAAACCAGCTGTGTTTTTACTTTTTTATTTCTAAAACTCTAATGTGATGATTTTTTGGCGTTGTAGGCGTACGGCCGTACTATATCTAAATAATCCCAGGTTAATTCAGGCATTTTCTAGTCATACCTAATCGGCCAAGCTGATCCAAACGCAAAGACTACAGCTTACCAAGTCCCTGGTAGTCGAATTGTACATTTTCTATGCTTCTGGTTTATTTAAACTACATCTAACCCAAAAATTACCCGTTATTAGGAATCTTATCTGCATTTTACAAGGTGATCAGCCCACTATGAGAATGAACTACTGTTTAAGTACGAAAAGAAAAATGCTATGAGTCAAGGAATGTAACATGATATTTTTAAAGCGCACTACATATTAGTGCAGAAGTTTAAATGAGTGACGAATGTAACAGATGGCCGCCATCTTTACAAAATACCGCCAAAATCATTCTGGAACGTTCGACACTAATGACAGTTGCCGTGTTAGGTAGAAACGTCACTCACTCAAGAAAATGCTTAAGAAAAATGGCCGCACGCCCTGAAGCTACTGCGTACGTCCTACACATATCCAAACGAAGTTCAATCACAATAATATTATTTATATCAACAAGTTACTAATTATCACCATAAATAACTTTGCACCCGACTGCGACGCTGTTTTTTCAGAACATTCTACACAAAATCTCACAATGCATTAGGTAATATTAGTTTACTGCCCTCAGACTTTCGTAACAATGCATTGATATTTAAGATGTCCGCTAATCAACAAAGTTAGTTAAGTTATTCTGAAGATTTAATCACATTACTTCTTTTTCAATGCAGTTAATGCTATAAATTAACGTGTAGTTTGTTATGTATTCAAAAAAGATCTACCCTCTGTTGAACGTTTTAAGAAAATATGATCACAAATACTGCGTTACCGGTTGTTCGCAGTCGGGCATTTTAATTCATTAAATACAAGATAATACAATACCTATATACCAACTGACTACAGAATACATCAATGCCTATTATACAAAAATATTATACTTTATAATGTATGCAAGTGTGTATAATAATATCATTAACACTATATAGGCGCGCGCTGCTGTGCTTATTGAAAACCACGTGCAACATCTAAACACTTCCGTAGGCCATTAAACAGCGGGGTTTACTTTACATTCAATATCCATCACCCTTCATGCATATACGTTCCGCCATTTTGTAACAGACATGACAAAATGGCCGCCGTCACAACCAGTGCGACTGCAGCGCGCGCGTGCTATATCCAATAAGTAATAATAAAAGTTATTGCTTTCGATTACTCCCTTATTAAATATAATGTAAAACTTCAAAATTCCACTAAACTACCACTACTCTAGCATTGCGTAAATCTCAAAAACACACAACGTATATTCCATATTCAAATCTTATTTTTTTTATTCACGTCTTATTCGTCCAGTACATTCTGGATCAAGCTGCAGTACGCGTGCTCATCGTCATTTATGGCACAAAAATAAATAAATAAGCCCACCAAATGACTAAGACTAGGCAAGAATAGTTATTGAGCAAGAACAGACACTGTTACCCCGCCAATAAGATAATTATAATGACTAGAAACTAGAAAGGAATGTATAAGTATTGCTAGAAGCAAAGATGGCTCCCTCCAGTGAAGAGTCCGCGTAAAAAATATAGCTTCTTTGTTGGCAAGTCCCTTATTATTGTCACAATCTTAAACTAGAGGCGTTAACAGTTTTGGCATAGACGTAGCCCCGACTTCTGTAATTGAGCAAAAACAATTTTGGCTAACATTTGGCTGTTATTTGGCAAAACAATCGGTACAGGGAAGACCTTCGGCCCAAAGCCAAGCTCACTAGAGGTCTAATCTACGTGTCTACGTTTACGTTTCTTTTAAAAGTCCGTATTCAACTTTTAAAAGTAACATCTTAATAGAACGTATCACAACCAACGTGTGGCGTACGCCTTACAATTGACAAATCAATTTAATTGGAAGATATATTTTATTGTTACGTATAAGTTCATGCCATGCCAACGAGAATACTGGAATCACCAACAGCGGTAACCGTGTGTAGTGTTTACAAGAGTTAGTCACAGAATTATTTCAGAAACTGCATGCCTCTTCACTTACCATAGTCCCTCGCGACTCGACGCCATTGTTATTTTATCTACATATTTATAACGTGCTATGAAGTGTACACAAAACCAAAACCCAGCAGAGGATGTGACCCACGCATTGATTACTAAATAAAACACAAATCTTTCTAATCATATCCATGTAATGACACAATCGAGTATACTATGGTGCTCGATACATACGGGCAACTAAACTAAGAGCGGTCAATGCTTGCGCCAACTGCGCTCCGTCTCAATCAAATACAGAGCAAGTTGTGGCAAGGAAAGATACTAAGTACTACGATGCTATAACCTACGTTCCGCAAACCTTTGAAGAAAAAAAAACATTCTAATTGAAACAAAACAAACCAGTTTACCATACAAATTAATACAAGTGGCATGTTGCCCGTTTGAAAACCCGCCACAATTTCCCGCGCAATTTTGACATTGACAACGTAATTTTCTGATTCTTTTTTTTCGGCAACGGGTTTTCAAATCGGACAGCTTACTAATTTAATAGGAAACGTTATTAAGTACTAAATTACCACCGCTAGTTTTATTTTGGCAAGTCATTAGCGGCGGGGATGTTAGGAAAGAAAACATAATATTCTAATACTGAGATTCTCAAGTAAATAAAAGATCTATTATACAAAAGGTGTTTAAAATAACATTAATGCGAGGAACGTCTCATCACTTGTCAGAAACACACACAAACTTAATTACACTGATATTAGGCTCTACGGTCAAAAACCATTGTTAAAAAAAAACTAAAAAATACGCAAAGACGTTCCTCAGTTTTTAATCTCAGGGTATACACTAAAATCTACTTAAACTAACAATACTGCTAAATATAGGACAGGTATGTGTGTACATGTGAGATGATAGCATTCGGTAGCCGTGGTCTGTGGGAGATTAAAAAAAAGTGATTTTAAATTCTTTAGCCATTATTCACTGGGTCATAAAACATACCTTTTTGACTGCAAAATTCTTCGGTACAGCTGGATCTATGAAGCATAGACTAAATGTGATTTGTTAACGATGGTAAATATTGAACGTCATGATAGTTTATGTTCCAGTAAAAAATTGGTTGCCTGTAAAGTCGGTATACGGGCGAAAGTTTTACGTGACAACGACTCGGGCATGGTTAGCCCGCCTAAGAGCGAGAGAGACAGACATAAAAAGTGAAAGGCACGCGTGCCTCTCACTCGCTCTCATTGTGAGCGCAAACGTGAGCGGAGCGTAACGCAGTTTCTTGAAGTGTCACCCGGCAAACCAATTTATAAGACGTTGTCACGTCAAAATATTATAATCAAAGAATATGGTATAAAACTTTCGTAAACTTAAAAATATCTAATATTCTTGCAAATTATTGATCGACAGCTGATGAGCGTGGCGGAGGTATGCACGAAATCACATGAGGTTGTTATTCAACACTCTGTTGTCTGAAATTATTTTTGTTTGGGATAGTTTTGTCGACATTTACCAATTTTTTCTATTTTTTTATTATTTCTATTTTTTAATATTTAACAGAGTTATCATCGTCCTTAAATGTACATATTATCATTAACAAATCACACTATATTTCGAACTACCCTACATTCTGAAAATGTTTTTTTTAATTGTTGAACTACCCTCGATTTTTTTTTTTTAAGTACCCACAAACCACGGTTACAAAGTGGGTCGATCTTAAACGACCAAGCTACCGCATGCACTCTGCACTACAGATCGCCGCCTGACTTTGCCCGTGAAGCGTAACTAACAACTATTCATAAATATCAAGACGAAATTTAGAACACATTTTAATATGTGGACGATTGTGGGAGATGCGATTTTTGATGGGTATTCCGTTACGAGAGACGGAATGACGTCACGTCATGAATAAAAAGTTTTTGAAGTTAATGTTTAATTAAGTATTGTGTGGTAAATATGTTGTTTAAAATCTACTTTTGACTCTTTTATTTTTAATAGAGAAGCGGGTAGAAATTAGTTAACCTAAAATGTTATTTTTTTTACTTTATTGGAGGTCGAGTACGTTTTTAAATGGCAATGGTTTCGAATTTCGAACAAATCTAAACGTTCGTTAAGGACACGAAACTGGCAAAGATATCAAAAATCGCAAGTCCCAATAATCCGAATAATACTTTCCGATACTACATAATACTGTCTCGTTTCACCACGCAAGGACCACGTCCGGAACACACGACTTATCCTAAAAATTGCACAAACACAACCACATTGTCTTTTCATGTATATAGATATATATTTATAAAATATAATACTTGCTAATCACAGGGTTTAAGTATTGCTTTTCGAAACTAACGCTATTAAGTAATCTTAAAGTACTTCTGCCGCAATAATTACTCACACAAGCAAAATCGAAAATCACACCTCAAATTACCTCAAAGCCAAGAATAATAACTATTTGGTAATCAATACTGAAAACCATCGAACTGATAGTCTATTTCGTAAACTTCGTTCCGCCTAACGACCTGCATCGACGACGGTCGAACACAGACTGAATTTATCACCGTCCTTTTTTTCGAGTACCGTCATTTTTAAAATTCGAATTTTTAAACTTCAATTGTATACCATAACTGCATTTATATTGGAAACAAATTATTAATTTCCGTAATGGAATTTGCAGAAAAACCAACTGGATCTATCAGACTTTTAGCGACAATACTTCGAATAAGTCTAGCTTTGAATTGATTGCTCTTGTCCAATATTTGGAGCAATTGGTATTAGCAGTGGAATAATTTTATCTCCACGAGTTTCAAATAGACAACTCAAATTATAGTTCTAATATTGTCATCATTATAAAAAACTTCTGAGCTGAATTGACAAGCTTTGACCTAACAGGATATGCGAGAGTTTCAATGTCCCCTTCATATACTTTAATTTCTCTGGACAGAGAGCTACTGTATCTAGTGATATTAGGTTCGAATTTTCTTCAAGGAGCAAGCATAGTTTACTATCTGTAATGCGAGTTAGATACGAATCATAGTAAGACTTGAGCCATTCTCAAAATGAGCCGCACAATAAATACAGTATGTTATCAAAAATTGTTTTAATTTTACTATGCATTCATAGTCTCTTTTTTCCAAAGGGTTTTCTGAGCATTACACACGTAATGCTTTTGAAATTTTAATATATTTCTCATTGCTTAAAACTTTTTCATCCATGTATTGCATCTCGCGTGATTGTCATTCACATGCCAAAATGGCGACGCTTGATTCAGCTAAAGACCGTGTTAGACATCTTATTTAAATGTCTGCAATGCGAAAACCGTTTCTTTTGCCGTAGTTTCATATAACCTCATAAAAATTAAGTTTAGTTCAAGAGGTATTGTCAGCTGAGAGCGTATTTTTGTGGTAAATAGCCCTTATTGTAAAATTATCATAGATTTTTATTCACCGCCATCTTTTCCCAAAATTTTGAATTCAAAATCACTAAATTATTATCTCGTTCTGAGCATTTTTAATTAAATTTCATTCATTTCTTACCTAAAATTTAATACTGATACGCAGATATTCAATAAAATAGTTTTCCAAAAAAGTTATTGCTTTCAAAAGCAGTACAGACCGCGAATAAAGATTAGAGTAACATACATATACGTAAAGTATAGATTCTACCAAACTAAACTACAGTACACAACCATAGGTCTACTTGAGGAGTCTTAAGTTGTTATTATTAAATATTTGTTAGACAATTAAAAATTGTTTTCGGAAATTTTCAAGTTTTTTTTTCAGCTACCCTCTGATCAAATCTACAGACGTTTTAAAACATACAATAATCCGCATGCATAATCAAAATAAACTACAGACTAAATCAAGTTGATTCGACTAATTTTTAAGTACAAATGTCCAATCCCAAATCTTACTCCATTAAGTACACGACAAACTCAATAATACCAAGTCATAGACTCTCAAGTACAGACCTCGTAAAGTTGACACGAGTAACAACCCGTAGCTAAATGTAGGCAAAGTCAGGCGGCGTTTACAATCTACAGCGGCTTAAATACTTAGCTTATTGTCATGTGACACTCGGAGTGTTAGTAGCATTCCCTCGCACTAAACTAATTTATTAATAATGTACGCTAGGAACCGCCGGCAGTTTTCGCGCCATTCGGACCGCCACCTTGGATAAATGTTGCCAACTTTAAAAAATTCTACCAAAGTGGTAGTTTTTGTCAAATGTTAGTTTTTGAAGTTGTGTTGATTTGGTAAATGGTGTTGCCATATTTTTAATGATATTTCCGGTTTTATGATCGTCAAGGCAGCGAAAACCGCATAAGGCTCTATACTACAAGTCATACATAAGTGAATTGCTGTCAGTTAGATATGTAAAGAGTAATGTGAGCTGAAAGGTGAGCGTAGTCGCGAGACAATGCATAGCAAAATCGGTAATTCCAACTGCCAAAAAACTAACAAATTCGCTTCGTAAAATCAAATTTGAACTCGACAACCCTATTTCAGTGTCAAAAAATTTGGCACTCAACAAATGGCACAGATTTTTTCTAGTCTCGCAACACTCCCGCCTTACAGAGCCGCTTAATAAATAGTTATCAATAAAATACATAGCTGCGAATGAGATTCAAAGTACACAATCCTCACGCTAGTATATTAATACATATAGGTATTGCCAATAAACGTGCACTAATATCTACCAACTAATTACAAAATACAAGACAAAAAAGGGTTTTACAGCGGTCGGCAACCTTCATCAGATCAGGGCCGCATAAAAAACTTTAAACTTGCAGGCCGCGGTTTGCCGACCGCTCTGTGTATATTATACGAATGAAATAGAAAATTAGTATCGCAAACTAAATAATTCTGAGATCTTTATAGTAATAGCCATTCCCGTGTGCCTTCATACGAGAAACTCCATAAGTACGTCGTCAGTCGTCGCGACCTAGGAACTGCCTTTAAACAAAAATGCGAATCTTTGAGGGCCCGCTGCGGCCGAACATCTTAAACTAGTGAGCCAAAACCTAACTAAAATCGAATACTGATCATTCCTCCGCTCAGATGTACATCGGGAGGTGGTACATCGCGCTCCAGTCGACGCCCTGGAACGAGGACATGTCGACGCCGGCGAGCGAGTAGGCCGCGCCGAACTGCGGCAGCGGGGCCGGGGCCGCGGGGGCCGGCGGCACGAGCGCGGGCGCCGGCGGCAGCGCGTACGGCGCGTACCGGTACGACGGCAGGCCCCCGTACACCAGGCCCCGGCCCCCGCGCACCACGAGCCGCTTGCCGAGCGCCAGGGGGGCCGCCGCGACCGCCTCCTTGGGTTGCGCGCGCTTGCACTCCACCTTCTTGTTCTTGATCGTGTGGAAGTGGATGTCGCACACGCGCTCGACCGCCTCCTCAGAGTGGAAGGTGACGAAGCCAAAGCCGCGGTGCCGTTTCGTCTGCTGGTCCATCAGCATCACGGCGTCTTCAACTACCCCGAATTGTGAGAAGTATGCGCGGACCTCTTCAGCTGAAGTGTCTTGCCCGACGCCCCCTACGAAGATCTTCTTGGTCTTGGTGGGTCGGGGGGCGGACCGGGGCGTGGCGTGTTTGGGGTCGATCCGTTTACCGTCGAGCGTGTGTACGGACACAGCCAGGACCTTGTCGACGGAGGAGGCGTCCTGGAAGGTAATGAAGCCGAACCCGCGCGACCTCTGCGCGGGAACTCGTCAGAATGGCGACGACGACGGAAAAGACGCGCCATTCGACAACACTATTTGTAAACGTACCAGAAATCCAATACCACTTGTAAACAATAACTAATAAATTCAAATGCACAAGATTTGTAGAAATCGCTAAATTCTACATAATATCAGTTGACGTTGTTTTTCGAACTACTCTCTAAAATTTAACCGCAAATTTTAATTATTTACTAGCAACATTAAAACTCAAGCTATGTTTACAAATAGGCTTGTCGTACCATTTCTCTAAACAGTCATAACACGACTAGTTCAAACTAACTACAAAATCGGTTAGAATTTCTGTTAAAATTATCCCATTTTCAAAATGGCGCGTCTTTCCCGCTTAAAAATTACTTAACGACAAAAACAAAGGTTACATGCTTAGAAAACTTCTTATACATTATCTAGTCAAAGAAATTAGTAACTTTTCTATTAGAGTATTACCCAAGTGTTACCAATAAAAAACTTTTATTTCCATCAATACTAAGATTAGTCTACAGTAGAATTGTCTAGTAGTAATAGCTATTTTTCGAAACTTTTGTCCAAGATATCTTTAGAAATCCTACCTACATAGTGTCTAGCTAAATTTACTAGAGATTTACTACACAGGAAAAACTCCCAAATACTAATTGTTTTATTATACGGCAACACCGATAGAGGGATTCTACCAAGAGGAGCTGATTTTGTCTATGCCTAACGTTTCTAGTGTTAGTGAGTCTAGCATGCCTTGTCTATGGTTCGTGTAGACAGTGAAGGAGTATTTACTTTTAGACGACCATAGCCCAACTATTGGCGATGTTGCGAATTTCATAGACAATATTGTACTTAGTAAACACTACGAAAATAATTTATAATATAAAAATATTAAGAATTATGTAATCTTATTTTATTAATTAATAAAAATTAGCAATTTAAATTGGTATTTTGTTTTTTGGGAGTTGTTTTTTTTTTAAATACAGGGTGCGCAAAGTTGCACTTTGCAGTATTTGTCTTTTCAGTAAGATTTTTCCATTTTTATAAACCTTTTCTTTTTTTCATCAATTGGTAGTTAATTTTTTTTTGTATGAGAACTTCTGTTGCAATTACTTTAATGATATTTGGCGATTACTAAATCACTTTTAATGTGATTTATAAATGAAATTAAAAAGATCTCAGGCGGCCATTTTGTTTACATTCCCGCCAAATCTATACGGCCAAAGACTACAACATTTATAGCCTCAAATATTGTCTATGAAACCAGTGTTGCAACAGCCCAGATTATACCTAGGAAACACTACTACTCTTCCACAACCCTACCAATAATGTAATAAACTGACCGGACACTTCCATCGTTGAAATTCATCACATTTCATTAATGTTACGCTTGAAATCATTTAGACACTTTACAAAAAGAACTTAAGAAGAAAAAAGGTTTTATGCCAGCTCGGATCTGACTGGATTTATTAAAAAACTTGACAGCTGTCATTTTGACACATGACATAATTGACTTCAGCCGACGCACTGAGGCAAGGGAAATCTAATCATGATGCCTATTAACATGATTTTTGATTTAATATATATTTTTGAAATTTAATAATATGAGAGATGCAAGTACATATTGAAGGTCATGATAGTTCATATAAACTGCCAATCAAATATATCGGTAATTACTGCAAAACTATTGTCGATCTTTCGCTTATGAGAGCGGCAAAAGGGCACGCGAGTTTATTTTTAAAATTTTCGCGAATTCGGTGAATTTTTTACAAATTCGATATTCGAATAGTTAAGGTATCATTCTTCTTCAATATGTCAACTTTCATCCTCTATAGTTTTTATTAGTAAATCGATTTTAGGCTACAATTGTACAAAATTAAATTTATTACAACTCTAGATATTAATATAACATAACCAATATTGGTAGCATTAATTTCATAGTGTAATAAGTTATTTGGGCTTTTTATCTTTGTATTTTAAAATGTCGTTTAATTAAAATATTATAAAATTAAAATCGATTTATCAATAATTTTAATACTTAAGCTAAAAAGATTAACTCATCAATTTTGAGATGCATAGTATAAAAATATATTAAATCTTTAAAACTTGGCTTGATTTTGATGCGGTTATTTTAAATAGATAGTGATTCAAGAGGAAGGTTTGGAGGAAGGTTTGGAGGACGGTTTGGAGGATGGTTTGAAGGACGGTTTGGAGGAAGGTTTGGAGGACGGTTTGGAGGACGCTTTGGAGGAAGGCTATTATGTAAAGTAGTACCTAGAATTAATCTCAATTTGGACTTGAGTTAATCTTTTTTATATTATTCTTTAGAGTAGATACAATGGAAAAGTGCAATAAATAAGTGTTGCCAACATTTAACTTTTTTATGTAAAAGATTCCAGTATTTAGGTGTATAATATAAGTTTATTTTTATAATTAGTTTCCAAGGGGTTATAAACTGAAAATATTTTTTTTGATGCATATTTTTTATAGTGGAACTAGTATTAAATTAATTAAAGTAATTCTCATCTAACTTTTTCGTTATTTAATTTAAAATACCCCTAAATCTTCCCAAAAGCCATATATTTATCTACCATAATATCTCTATAATCACGCCTATAGTTCCATTATAAAAAAAAATGCTCATTATACAAAAAAAAAAAGACATGCCCACTGAGTTTCTTGCCAGTTCTTCTCAGGACGGTGGCTATAATTATTATTTTTTGTGTCCGAACTGGTGGTAGCTAACAACTTTTGACGTCAACAAGAATATGTACGTCATCAATGTAGAAAATAAAGTATTTCATTTCATACCCCCAAAATTTGTCCTAAAATCCCTATAATCACAATACACCTTTAAAATCCCCAAATTTCCCACCCAAAGGTCGACTGGCAGAGAATACCTATAGCATTAAATATGACTTTGTTCAATCCCTACTAATATTATAAATGCGAAAGTAACTCTGTCTGTTACGCTTTCTCGCAACCTCTGAACTGATTTTGATGTAATTTGTTACAGACAATCTTTAGACCCTGAGAAAGAACAAAGGCCTTTAAATTGAAGTTGCGCTAGTAATAAATAAACTTCACATCTAGAACCTTCAACAACACAGCATTCATTGCACTCACATTGCAAAAACCACATTCCAACCACAAAACCCTCACCTGAGTAACAGGGTCCTTCATGATCAACACATCAGTAACAGGCCCGAACATAGTAAAGTACTCCCGGAGCTTCTCCGAGCTGGTCTGCCAGCTTAGGCCTCCGACAAACAGCTTGCTGGGCGACGGTGAGGTTGTTCCTGTGGCCGGTGTGCCGTTGGACGGCTGGACCGGTGACGAACGGCCTGATGATGTAGAGGTTTCTGTTGATAGATTTGTGGTTTTTAAGGGGGTAGAAATCATGTTTTCTTTGTGTTTTTGATTGATTTGTACAAAGGGAAGGTGATGGTTGTGAGATCTCAATTATTTTTTTCATAATAGAACTATTTCTTATCTGGGTGAACTGAGTTTAAAGTTTATTTTTTCTTTAATAGCAAGTTCTTTTGTAATTGTATCTGTATGTTAATAAATTATGTACCAATACTTTCAAGTAGTTAGCACTACTCTAGTATAATCAACATGGACAAATCCAATCTTTTTGTAATATTTATTTATTGCATGACAGATATACTAGTCTACATTACACCTGATGGTAAGTGGTTACCGTCGTTCGTGGGCCTCTGTAATGCCAGAGCGTTAGCCATCACTTTCCAGAGTCAATTCAATATATTTTTTTTCGTAATAAACTTTCGTGTTTTCTATCAATATCTTAAATATTCCTCAAAGGTAGATCGTAGTTAATCGGAGTATCCTGTGACATCGCTAAAAGTCCATGAGCGACAGTAGCCAATTACAATCGTCTGACCCGTACACGACAATAAATAGAATAAATGAAAAAATGAAAATGAAAACTTATTAGTTTAAGTCAGCATGCAAATAACTCACTTATTTGTTGTACAGCCATTTGTTGCTGTTGATGATGGGCCGTAGCCGCCGCATGGGCCGCCGCTTGAGCGCTCAGAACATGACCAAGTTCACCTCCGACCAAACCGCCATCTAATACTTCCACGCCGCCAAGAGCACCACTGGAAAACAACCCCAGCATTTTAACAGCACGAAAACACTATTAACACACACGAAAACTGTTTTAATCGTATAATTTTGCGTGAAAATGAAGTTTCGTTTGATTTGAAGACGCGGGAAAAGAGCGTCAAAAATTTAAGATCGTTTTTTGTTTCGGCCAGTTTGAATATCGAAGGAGGTTTCATCCGAAGTTTTTGTATTACTTTTATAAATATAAATTAAATAGTTTGATTACTTTATGAACAGCGCTATCATTTTCTTTATTATTCATGAATTAGTTTTGTTTATTAATGTTTGTAAATAAATAAAGACATTAATAGGAAATAAGACACTTGACATTGAATGACAAAAGATCGAGAACCGGAAACCAAAATTAAGGGTTAATTTCACCAACGCGACTTTAAAAATTGACAAAACTTATAAACGTTGTTAGAATTTATGTTTTAGATGTTTTATATATATTATACACTACATTGATACGCTTTAACATCCTCAATTAATAACACAATTAATTGGTAATAATAGGTTACTTGAGTTATTTTTTAATAAATTACAGTTTAACAAAAACTTTTTGTATTGTAAACACATTAAAATTACCTATATCAATCAAAAATATGTTAAATTATTCAAATTAAACTTAATCAAAACAGAGATTTACGCGAAACAAGATTAGAAGATGAAAAATTTAATCATTTACGAAATTCTGCGTAAAAACGTTTTAATCCTCGCTTACTAAGTTGTTTGATAAATTTATGGATTTTCATATTTTCGCTTCATACTTTTTGATAAATAGGTGTTGGTTTTCATATTTCACCGTAATTAAGATGGATGTCTTAACTTGTTTAAGTTTTTTACATGTCTTGGAGTCTTAAAGGATCTCTTATATTTTAAAATTGAAAAACGAAAGTATTCGCACTCTGCATTAATTTAGATTGAAAATAAAACAGATTTAAGGTTCGGGAAAGGACATAGGATACCTTGTCTCTCGAGATCTTTAAATATGCTTTTATGAATTTCTTCTGTTGTAACTAAGAAAGTGCATAAGTGTACGTCTATAAAGTTTTAAATCGTATTCAAGTGTCTGAGTATAAGAATTTATAACGACTTTGATATTACTTCCAATAATTCGATATTGTCACGAAACTTTCTTGAAAAAACATAATAGGTATGTGTGCCGTATTGTGATATGCAAATTGATAAAACACAATGATAATTTATAGCAAAATTATATATTACTTTCATTGTCACCTCAATGAATCTAGTCCAAGCCAACGTCCTAAATCTCCCTATTATTTGTCCTCCCAAATTTTCCACAATACCTTCGACATTGTCGCCTAAAACCATAAGTCATTCGAAATTATCTCGAGGAATCCATTCGTGCGGCATCTATTGTGTAGATTCAATTATGCCGGTTATGTCTGAAACGCGTGCTCGCATAAATAACGTCCCGTTTGTTACAGATTCATTGTCGCA
Organism: Trilocha varians; assembly: GCA_030269945.2. Lineage (NCBI taxonomy): Eukaryota > Metazoa > Arthropoda > Insecta > Lepidoptera > Bombycidae > Trilocha > Trilocha varians. The sequence goes on from AP028281.1 coordinate 6,876,838, forward strand.
GTCCCTCGAAATTCCTGATTTTCACGTTCCTTTCAATTCGGCAGATAAATCGTGTTTCACCTATGACCTGGACTTGATTGGACGAAGCAATTTGGGGGATGCACTGCATCGTTTGTATTGGTTGCTGTCGAAGATCTTGTGATCCCTTAATCTTGTATATGGTGATGTATTTTATTACGAGGTTTGAGTGTGAATAACTGAAATGTTTAATTTCAGAGAGAAAATTGCGTAAAGTTAACTGACTAAAATGTTTTAAAAGACTAGCTGCATGTTTATTTTATGTTGTAACTCTTTTTATTTTATAGGGTTAATAGGAGATATTTTAAATTATTTTGCTATTTTTTTTACCGTAGTTCTGAGACCTTTATAATGATAAAGCATAACAATGTATCGTCTTCCTACTGATAACAAATTTCTGAAACATGATATTATAATAACTTTTCAAGACATCAAGAGGTTCCTTAACGTATACAACGACCACTTTCAGCTCTGAGATTGCAGGAGAAATTATTTTATCTCTAGATAGCAACAAAATAAGGCCTCGATCGAAGAAGGAACAGTCTGCGACAATAAATAGCGTATCTAAAACAGTTTGCGAATCGATAAGTTTATTTGCAATGATCATAACAGCAGAACCGGGACCGGGCGGCGCCTCCTGTCGGTTTACGTCACCGGCACGCCTACAGACACAAACAAATACCATTACTTTATGGGTGGCATTTATGAAATTAATGTAAAAAACTAACATTACTTGGCTTATGTATGTGTGTGTAGACGCTTTAAATATTGAGCATTAACACTATCACTATTCATTATAAACAGTCAGTGATATCTTGATTTATATAGATTTGTGTTCATCAAGTGGCACGGATGTTTTCAAACCAAACTTCAGAAGAATTTAAATTAGTTAAAAATAATTAAAGACAAAGAAACAAAATATATGATTTTACTTGTACGTGTTCATTTTTAGAATTAGAGCAAAGATGGCCATGTAATGAAAGGCGAACATTACAAGCGTGCAATATAAAATGATAGCAAATCCCGAGTCCGGATACGTGGCATAATTAATGTGCCTACTAATGGCGCTTAATTCTTTTCATAGAACTAAATATCTAGAAAGAACATCGTGAAGCCATTTGAAATAATTTCAATCGTGTGTAAATATACGCCACGATTCGAAATCCTTTGAAATGACACTTTGTCTATCTAACACTAAAGAACTTTCTATTCATGTACCTTTTAAAAAGCAAGTTCGGTTAGAAAATTTCAATATTAAATTTTGGCTAGCTTATTTCAGTGATGATCAATATTTCACTAAATACTATTTCCAACTTGCAAAGAACTTCAAATGAAAAGAAGACGTTTAATAAAAACTTCAATTTTATCACATACAGCTTCAATTTACCTACACCATATTTCACAAAGTTTAATAACATTCTCATGCAAAATTCCCTCCATTACGTCCCAATGTTTCAGTATTTTGTGTCCCAATTTGTCGTATATCGAAAGGTTCTCAACGGTGTTGTTTCGGAGCCGCACGATCCTTGTTTATGTTGATAGAATCCTAGTTATATATGCCGTCTTGTGCTTCCTCGTATTATGCACAAATCTCTGATCATTTTCTGCGAGGTTTCTGTACATAAGGACGTAAAAGTTTTTTACGATATGGATAAAATCGTGACTTAGATGTTATTATTTTAAATATACTACAAAAAGTCGAGGAAGAAAATCACTATATTATATCGGTTATCTCAATAAGAATATATTTTTTAATTACCAATGAAATAATGGATTAGAAATTAACTACTACATTGTTACTAAATATTTGCATATAACAAGACTCTAATGTTAAAAAAATCAAGTCTTGAAGATATGATGAAAATCTCTTACAATAATATTCTTAAATTCAATATTTAAGAATAAGGCTAGTTTCCTTTAGTTTCTTACGATTTAAAATTCGTAGAGGCTACCTGCGGAGATCATGTGTTTTGGACTAACATAACATTATCCTCAACAGTATGGTAAAAGCTCAAACAGACGAATAGTAGGTACAATATATTTTCGTTCAATCATTATCAACCTTTATTTACTTAATCATTTGTTAATAAAACTCACAAAGTATTCCAAAGTTTACCAAAACATTTCTCAAACATCACAAGATCGGCTAAAACTCCGAAAAAGTTGGAACAATCGTGTCAATTTTATTTGTCGAAGAATTGGTTTCGTGAAATCAGTGAGTCAGTTCGGAGAGAGGCGTCCCTGACCGGATCCGTGTTCTCGAGGGCGACGAGATCCACCCTCCGAGGTCGACGAACTCTAACCTACATTACACCACGAATATTACTTACCCTGACAATAGTTCAATGAAATGAAATACTTTATTTTCAACATTGATCATGTACTCATTCTAGTTGACGTTAAAAATTAAAAGCTACCACCAGTTCGGACATAAAGAGATAATAATTTTAGCCACTGTCCTGAGAAGAACTGGCAAGAAACTCAGCGGTCATCAGTATATTTTTTTAAATGCAACAATTTTACATAAGTGAAAAAATACAAAAAAAAACGATTATGATACCTACCTACCATTACTCCGTACGATTTTGAAAAAATAAAACTTTATCAGTTTGAGACGTATTATTCTTGAAGAAAAAATTTAGTTCTGAAAGAGAGATCAGAATAAAATAAATCTGAGTATATACGATTCATTTAAAAGGATTCCTTAAGGAGGTATACCATTCGAAATCCATTCAATCTATGCGCATGAAGGTGTGAGAAGAATGAATCTATGAATGGTTTCAATTTCTCAATAATCATGATATACTGAAGTCTTACGTACTTACTAGGAAACATTTCTTATTATTATCAATGCAGATGTGAATAACAAAAAAGTCTCATGTCTCAAAACTTTTCCTTGAAAGCGAGTATTTTTTCTTATAAATAAGGACTTATAATAAGGTTTCTTAAAGTCAGCTGTTGTCTGTGATAAGTTTAAAATAATACTTTAGTTTTTAGGTTTAGAATATTACTCTATAGAACATATAAGAACATATTTAATTTCAACTTCTAAAACATACACTTTTCTAAGCCATATTTATTAATGAAATAACCCAATAATTGTGCTTTTTGAATTAATGAAATTTTTTGTTTGGAAAATCGATAGTTGATTGAGGGGTGTCCATCGGGGGTGTTGCGCGGTCGGCGCTTGCGCGTGGCGTGCGGGGCGCGGCGGTTGGCCACGCTGCCTCACACGCCAGCGGACGCCGACCGACGCCTGACGGGACCACGGCGCGTCTCGGCCATATTGTCCTGTCACAGCAGTACTTAGGAGCTACTGCTGCGTCTGGACAAGCCGGCCGCGGCGTTGCCAACACAACGATAATCAACACTGCCAACATTACCGTGCTACCTGTGCGATTACTAAGGATTCAGAAAAGAAAACTTTATGAGCTAACCTCGCATTCTTTTATGTTTAAAACTTTTCAGTCTGGTTTCTCAAGAAGAATAAGAAGATTTTTTGCTGAAGTAAGTTGTGTTTTGTGTATATTTTCTGTTCGCAGGCTGTACGTGTTCTACACTTCGAGATATCGTTTATAAATGAACTCAGACTATCGATCAGTGAACTGTGATGTGTCAGTGTTCTGTGCCAGTGCTGAATTTCATCCCTTCAAAGATTTACAGTAATTTTGCAAAGTGCTGTTAATTTTTCTTTTAAATACTCAATTTTGATCCTTATTAAGATGTAAATAACGATTTTAGAGTTTAGGAGGGATGTTTAGAGTGAGATTAATGGTTTTACGAGCGAAGGGTGCATGTATCGAGCGGCGCTGGACGCATGCGCGCGCCATCATCCGCTGCATCCGTGCCCTACAGCCGTTCCTTATTTTATATATCAAATAATCTTGTTCAACCACCCGAAAACTACAAAGTCAAAGTCAAAGTCAAAGTCAAATCATTTATTTCAAATTAGATGTGGACACATACATTTTGAAAGTCAAAAATAAAATAAAATCAAAAGTTCTACCACCAGTTCGCTAAAATTACGCCTCCGTCCTGAGAAGAACCGGCGCAAGAAACTCAGCGGGCATGTCTTTTTTTTAATTTAATATGTTTTTTTTTTCTTTTTTTTTTTAAATATTGTTTTATAATATTTTTGTTTTTAACAAATGTATCAATTGAAATGGCCCGGACGAGCACCTCATTCCCATTTTGTGCAGTCATTTATATAATCATTAAGTTTATAATATGCTTTACTGCATAGCCGTTCTTTGATAACTCTCTTAAACCTATTTATAGGCAATGTTTGAACGGCCACTGGGATTTTGTTATAAAGCTTTACAGACAAACCCTGGAAAGAATTACTTATTTTATGTAATCTAGATGCTGGCAACGCAAGCTTGTGTTTGTTCCTAGTGTTAAAATTATGAATATCCGAGACTTTAGGAAATTCATGAATATTTTTATGTACATACATTAAATTTTCATAAATGTATTGGGACGCTAAAGTTAGAATCTTAATTTCCTTGAATTTGTCCCGCAAAGACTCCCTTGAGTTCATATTATAGATTGCACGAACAGCTCTTTTCTGCAGAATAAATATTGTTTCTACGTCGGCAGCATTGCCCCATAACAGAATACCATAAGACATAACACTATGAAAATAACTAAAATACACAAGGCGAGCTGTGTCCACATCAGTGTATGTTCTTATCTTTTTAACCGCGTAAGCTGCAGAACTGAGCCTTCCCGCCAACCTAGTAATATGGGGGCCCCACTGGAGCTTGGAATCCACCGTTATACCAAGAAAGACAGTTGACTCAACAAGCTCCAATGTTTCACCACTAATAATAACATTACTCTTAACTTGTTTAACATTTGGTAACGTAAATTTTATGCATTTAGTTTTCTTACTATTTAATAACAAATTGTTAACACTAAACCAATGAACTACACGCGAGATGGCATCATTCACATCGTCATAGTCAAGTTCTTGACGTTTAAGTCTAAATAATAAAGATGTATCATCTGCAAACAATACAATCTCGTGACGTGCTTCTACAAAGCTAGGTAAATCATTTATATAAACTAAGAACAAGAAGGGACCCAAGATAGATCCTTGAGGGACACCCATTTTAAGCATGACACCGCCGGATCGCTTTCCATTAACATCGACTTTTTGTATCCGTCCTGATAAATAAGAGGTTATAAGATCTAACGAAGCGTCCCTTATACCATAAAAGTGTAACTTCCTTACTAATGTATCATGATCAACACAGTCGAAGGCTTTGGATAGATCACAAAACACACCAAGTGCATCACGTGATTTCTCCCATGCCTGAAATATATTTTTAACTAAATTTACACCCGCATCAGTAGTGGAACAACCCCTAGTAAAACCAAATTGTTTATTATGAAGCAGGTTATTCTTATTAAAATGAGTTAGAAGTTGGTTAAGGATTATTTTTTCAAAAATTTTACTTAGCGCAGGTAGCACAGAAATAGGCCTAAAATTTGAGGGGTCTGATGTACTACCTGATTTAAATAAAGGTATTACTTTACTGTGTTTCATTAGGTCCGGAAATACACCAGTTTTAATACATTCATTGAAGATTTCAGTGAGAAACGGTGCAATTACGTCTATTATATGATTAATAACCTTAATTGATATTCCCCATAAATCAGGAGTTTTTTTAACATTAATAGTTTTAAAACTTTTTATGATATCACTTGTATTAATCTGGCTAAAATTAAAATTGACTTTACATTTATCAACATGATTTTCTAATAGTGATTCAGCAATGGCAGGAGACGAAATCAAGGACTTGGTTGTGGCAGATGGAATATCTGCAAAAAAGTCTTCAAAAACGCTAGCTATCTCTTGTTGAGAATTTATAACTTTATTATTAATTTGCAGTGTAAATTCAGAGTCATTATGTATTACTCTTCCAGCCTCCCTATTGATAATGTTCCAAGTCATTTTAATTTTGTCTGGTGCATTTTTTATTTGCCTATATAAGTGTAGTGATTTTGCCGCAGCACAGACTTTTTTGAATATTTTTGAATACGTTCGGACATACTGTTGGAATGATTCACTATGATTATATGACTTTTCATAATACAAGTCGTAAAGTCTTTCCCTGCTTCTATAAATTCCAATAGTAGCCCATTCACAAAAACTCTTTTTATTTTTTAACTTGAATAACTTAGGCACAAATACATCATTAAATTCTTTATTAATCAAGTCAAAAAAATCGTTATACAAGGTATTGGGGTCCTTGCAGCTGCTCAAATTACACACTTTTGTTGATACATTTCTCCTGAACTTTTCTATACGGTTACAATTTATAGGAACAAACTCAAGCGTTTTTACATTATTATCATCTGATTTACTTTTAAAAGATAAAAATTGACCACAGTGATCAGAAGGTAAATTATTAATAATGTATTTTTGCAAAGGTTTAGTGTTTGTGAAAATATTGTCAATACATGTTGCCGTTGATTGAGTAATTCTTGTTGGTTCATTGAATACATACAAAGAGAATTGTATTATTTTGGTATGGTAAAGATATAAAAATATTCGTTGAATATTTTGGCGAATGAATGTTAGTGAATGAAGAATGAATGGTTTAAAACTGTTTAATTTGAATTGTGTTACAGATGTAGTATTTTTTTATGTATAACTATAAAACTTGTATAAAATTGTAATTAGTCGTAATTTTTTAATAGTTTTAACCGATACATTGAATTTGTTACAGTTTGTAGAACTGACTGTTTAATTTAATAAATAATTGAGGGAAAAACTATTTTTATTTATACTATCCTAAATATCCTAAATCATTATATTTTTATGTTTTATTTATTGGATAGTAGCAAAAAGAGATTTAGTTGAAACAATTTTTATAATATTAAAGATGGATCAATGAAACATAGAAAAAGCTCATTTCCAACTTAAAGTCTTTTCAGTTTTGCAAATAGTTTTTACTTAAATCTTCCAAAAGCTATCCAAATATTAAAATTAATTTGAGGGATACTAGGTACGTGATAGATAACGTCCCTTGATTGCCCTGACATTGCAGAGGTTTATGAAAACCGGTGAACCGAAAAAACGATGACCGCTTACCACCAGCTGGGCCTAAGCTCGTTTACCTGTCTAGCAATTTAAAAAAATCTATAATATAGTCCCTATAGTATTAAGTAAATTTTCTATCTCTATTTTAATTTTGTAAATTCATCTCATTATAACTTAATTTTTTAATATTCGGAAAATTGCGAACAAAAGTTAAAAGTTCAAAATTAAATTAATATCATATGTTCACCTAATGCTACTTATTTATTCTCTCTCAGTATGTCTTTGGGGTTAGATAAAAATGTATAGAAATGTTTTAAAACAAACAACATGTTTGGATTAAATTACATTTGGTTGCAACAGTGAAACTGTACTTTATTTTTCGAGTTTCCATAAACGAGTCATAGATGGCGTTACTGTAACTAAAAGTTATCAGATCCAAGTTTACGTTTAACTATTATTTGTAATTTCTTTTATATATTAATAAGACTAATGATTTAAAACTCACAACATTTTTAAACAGTGTCTCTAGCAAAAATTAAAATTTCCAATAAAAACTTTTTAAATAGGTGGTATCAACCGAACAGTACCTTAAACTTCAAGTTAGCCAACATTACAATGAGGTAAAGTAAAAACTGAACAGACTGTAATTATTGTTTACAGTTACCATAGATGGCGCTACTTGTCGGTTTTCTACAAACTTCATATTAACCTGTACTGGATGTAACTATGTAAGTTCAAGTGGAATCTTGCAAGATAAATTTGACAAACTTCCCGGTTTCCGACTGAGCTGACATTTTCGAAGATGAATATCGCGTGACAATGCAATAATATGACAAAATGGAGTTGATCTGATGATGGATTCGGAAGGTAGTCATAGGAACTTTTGTGCTAAATAAGATAGACCTGTCGTGTTTGGGCTCATTTTACTTGCTTGGCATTTTACTGATAAATGATATCCAGGATCCTAGAAGCTTGTATTTAAAGTTTTCTTTAAGATAAATTTTATTTTTAAACGACAGATTATTGAGCTTACCATCTACCAGATGGTGAACGATTAACATCGCTCATGGACCTCTGCAATGCCAGGTCGTTATTCATCACTTACTATACAGGATTTTTGGAACGAAGTTCCTTATCGCGTGATATCGAAAGGGGCTAGACGGAAATTCTTATGAAAAAGTTGTCACGACACTTTTTTTTATTTTAGATGATTATCGCTAGATGGCGCTGTAATTAAAATCTTTTAAAACAATTACTTATTTTGTTTTATATGATTAATGCTAGATGGCGCTGTGATCAAAATATTTATAATAATTATTTAAAAAATAAAATTTTATTACAATTCACTAATTAATCGAAAGGAACTTCGTTCCATCCGGGTGTCCCTTGACACCTCTCAAGTTTTTCTTAAATCTCGTTTAAAAAGGGCATGTCATGGCTGAGCCACTGAAAATCTTATTCTTCATTTAAAAGACGATTTATAAATCAATTGAGTTCCCTCAATCAGGGTCTCAAGCGACCGAAATGACGCTACATAAACTTGATTGAAACTTGTCGAGGTAAATGAAAAACTTGAGAGGACATGATTTTGCAAACTGAAGACCAATTTGGGGCGACTTTTTGTAGAATTTAGCATTGATTGTTTATCTTGAATGTAAGGGGTGGGCCATATAAAGTTTGCATTTTTGAAAAGTTCGACTGTCATGTTGGCTGTGTGGCATGTTGCGCCATCCTGTTGAAACCAAATGTCGTCCATGTCATACTCTTCAACTTTTGGAAACAAACATTCGTTGAGCATGGCACGGTAACGCTCGCCAATTGACCGTAACGGCGGCTCCTTGCTCATTGTCCAATGATGCCGCCGGACCAAAACCCACACCAAACCGTAACTCTTTGTGGGTGCATTGGCTTCTCAATGGTGACGTGTGGATTTTCCGACTCCCAGATGCGACAATTTTGCTTATTGACATAACCTCCGAGGTGAAAATGGGCTTCATCTGACACACACACACATTTCTTACTGTTTGGACTGAAGACTCACCACTTTGGAAGTAACTTTTCAATATTTCCCAATTTTGTTCAAGCGTATAGCGTCCCATTTCGTAAATGTCAAACCTTTAACTAAATTATGAACACAATTTGTGTGACATTTGAGCTGTCATTCTCTAAATAATCAGTAGTTCAAAATGCAAACGTTAGATTGTCCACCCTATAATTTGATTAGTGAATAATTCTTTTTAAAGTAAATATATTAACTTGTAGTAGTAATGTAACTATGTAGATAAGAAGAATCTGGCAAGCTAAAGACAAACTTCCCGGTTTCCTTGTGCTGACATTTTGCACGCAGATGTATATCGCGTGACAATGCAATAATATGGTATAATGGAGCTGATCTGATGATGGAGTCGGAAGGTGGTCATAAGAACTCTTGTGCTAAACAAGACAGACCCGTCGTGTTTGGGCTCGTTTTACTTGTATTAGTTGTAACTGGTTTAAATGTCTTATTTCGACAAAAATGATTAGACTTTGACATTGCACAGATCAGTGGTAAACCTGTACCTGTACCAACCCATTACTGCCCACTGTTGGGCTCAGGTCTCCTCAGAAGAGGGATTAGGCATAGTCCACCACGCTTGCCCAGTGCGGATTGGGGACTTCACATATCTTCAAAGGATTTTTAGAATCCTTTTCCGACATGCAGGTTTTCTCACGATGTTTTCCTTCACCGTTTTTAGCCAGTGGTGTTGTGAAAAATTGCACATAAATCTTTTTTCACATTTACATTTAGAGGTACAAGCCGGCCGAATTTGAACCCGCGACCTCCCGTTCGGAAGGAACGCGCTTCGACCACTACCCCACCACGACTTTCGTAAGCGGTAAACACTTAACCTCAATTCCAGCATCAACACAAAAAACAAGACCACAGCTTCAAAACAAGAACCCATAAAAAACGTGGCATTTACTCATAATTACAAATCAATATCAAGCAGACGGTCCTTTTGATAATAAACGAGCGTTTGATGGCGTGAAAAGTCCCATCCAAGGACCATTAGTTGCAGAAGGGCGGGGCTTGGGACTGTGGGAGGGTTGGAGATACCATTTATTATCAAGAGTACCGCTTCATTTGACAAAAACAATAGTTTTTGTATTAAATTAGGTGCTTTTTATAGGCGGATTTTTGACTGACTTTCTAAAAGAGGAGTTTTTTGGGTATTTGTCCACCTCTCACTCCCATCACTGTAACTCCTGTGTAGCCAGAATCCACAGCGGTGACCATCGTAATGACTCTGAGCAGTGAAGCCCAGGAACCCGAGGGAAAGCAGACAAACCTAAAGAGGAGGTTATCAATTTGACTGTATTTTTTATATTTATTTCATCGCCTGTTTGGCCAATCTGCACTCGAGCAAATTTTACAGGAGACAGCAAACAAGCACGGAATTTTCGTTAAGTGCCGTGTTGAGAAAAAAATTGAAATGAGATTTTTATTGTTTTAGAATTGAATATTTTAAAAAAATATTTTACCAGTCGGATGGAAATTTTATTCTTTATAATACTGCATTAAAAAGGAATTTTCGTAAAAAATGTCAGATTGGCCAAACAAATTGGCGTAAATATCTTTTTTGTTAGAAAGCTAACACTTTTGACATTATCTCATGTAAATTATTGAAATTAGCACTGTATTTAAATAAACAAACTCTTCAGCTTTATAAAAATGTTTTACCAACCCTATTCTCCGAACTATTTCGTATGCGAATGTCAGGATATAATATTAATGTCCAGGTCATCATCAGCAGGTCCTGTTCACGTGTGTCTGCGTTTTACGACCTTCGACCGGCGCTCGTTCGTTTATAAATCATAAACTTTGGCACACGCCCTTTCGGCGTAGGGCTGTCTATCACAGGGTCGGGAAAAATTATGTGAATGTCAAGTCTGGAGATGAATGTTTGATGTTTAGCAAAATAGGAGGGTTTTTTTGATGAATCTTTATCTATCAATAGCGGGGCGGCGCGACGGGAAAGAGTGCCGTAACGCGTCGCGCCGTCCCTCATAATCCCGTGCTGGGTTCTGGCCTCAGCCGGGGTTCGGACGCTGAGTGTGAGCGGTTGGAGGTTTTAGTGCGGTTCAACTCCCACATAACCCGCCCGCGGCGCGGGCGGGGATCCGATGTTTTCTTCCAACTAAAAAAAAAAAAAAAATTATTGCTAACGGGCTCGCGCAACTTTGTCTGCGTCACTTTCAATTAAAAGGTAGCCTATGTTCTTTCTCAGGGTCTAAAAATTGTCTGTGCCAAATTTCATCAAAATCGGTTGATAGGTTTAAGCGGGAAAGCGTAACAGACAGACAGAGTTACTTTCGCATTTATAATATTTTAAAGTAAGGATAATAATACATCTTTAAAATTTTTTTTACCTTAAAAATAAATTATCGTCTATTTGACCTCATTGCGTTCAGGTTAAATACATTTTTTTCGGGTATTTGCCCACCTCTCACTCCCACCACTGTAACTCCTGTGTATGTGGGATCCACAGCGGCGATCATCGTAATGACTCTGAGCACTGAAGCCCAGGAACACGAGGGAAAGATAACTTGTCTTGGACCCCGCAACGAATTTAATCAGAAGATGATAGAAGGAGTAGGAAAACATGAGTTTCGACTTCCCTTCTCGCAAAGCGGGAGACAATAAAATAACATCGAAAAAGCATTACGCCAGAATTGAGAGAAGCACCACGGACACGTTAAATACATGTAGTAATAATATATTTTAGTTTTGGTAAGCCATATTAATAGTCAGGGATATGAGGTAGTATAAACATGTCACACACATGACCCGACCGCGTGATACATCGCGGTTTCTCCATATATCCTAGCTAATAGAAACGGTGGTATTTATGATAAATCGTATCGTATTTATTAGAATAGATTTTAGTTGTATTTCTGAATGAATTCACGTAAGTAGGTTGTTAAGTTGACGACTTTAGTTGAGGACTTGGATAATTATTTTTGGATTTTAAAGCTGATGCTCGTCGTGGCGTCACATTTTTTTAAGATTTAAAAACTACTTTTAACATTTTTTTCAATGTTTTAGTTTAAGTTTCATTAAAATTCACATATACTATACAAATGTTAAAAAAACTTGAGAGGTGTCAAGGGACACCCGGATGGAACGAAGTTCCTTTCGATTAATTAGTGAGGGAATTGTAATACAATTTTTTTTTAAAAGTTCTAATAATTAGTTAGTTTAAAACGTCTGTCTCTCTCTTATATAAAATATTTTGATCACAGCGCCATCTAGCATTAATCATATAAAACAAAATAAAGAATTGTTTTATAAAATATTTTAAGAAAAGCACCATCTAGCGATAATCATCTAAAAGAAAAAAAGTGTCTTGACAACTTTTTCATAAGAATTTCCGTCTAGCCCCCTTTCGATAACGCGCGATAAAGAACTTCGTTCCAATAAAATCAGAAACATTCGTTTGAAAACTAAACATAAAGGCGTAAAATTCAGGTAATAACAAAAACTGTAAATTTCATTATAATCGAAAATATTCAAACAAATCTAAAGTTTATTATTTTTGCTTCTAAGTTCTATCTCATAAAGAGCCCTAAACATTTTTCTGCAATCAATAAAACACAATTTTATTATAAATATAAACCATCGGCCATTAAAAACATATTATCAGTATTTTTATTACGTCTAAATTACATTTCACATTCATTAACGAATTTATTGAAAAAAGTCGCGGTCAAATTACAAATGGCGGCCGGAATCAGGGGTGCCAACATTACCAACTTTGAAGCATATTTCGAATTTTTGCGGCAATTCAAACTTTTTCAATGAAAAATGTTCAATTATTTTTTGCCTTTTGGCGCTGAAATATTATGACTGGTTAAATGTGAAAAATGTCGGGCTGTGGTTCAATCGTTTTGTCTACATACTTTTATCCGATGTCAAAAAAGGAGAGGGTGCAAAGTCAACCCTTTGGGTCTGAACATAATTTAGATGAAAAGACAAAAAAATAAATAAATTAACCACTCAACTGGGATCGGCAACCAAATTGGTTTGTTTACTTTTGCCAAGTCTGTGGCACGAGCCAAAATTGAGCACAGTTCTAAAACTTGTTTTATTTACATTTTTTAATCGTCTCATATTTTACGGAGATGATATATTTTCGCTGAAAATGCAATACAGCGTCGTTTAGTAATAAAGATTTACAAAAATATAAGGTTTAATTAAAAAACAAAATTAAAAATTATTTGAAAAAAATGTTTTTTAAATGGGGCTCAAACACGGTATTGATTCCGGTATTGATTCCGAACGAAGTCCCCAGTTTCGCGACCTGGCGAATAGTGACGTTCCCAGTTGAGTGGATATAGGAATTCTGCATTTTCAAACAAATGGTTTGTTAATAGTTTCTTAAAAGTCATGGACCACTTGATCAATATGATCAACGTACATTTACATATTTCTTAGCGTTACCTGTATATTTTAAATTATTTTACCATAATAATTTCACCTTAAGCTCCTTAATAATCTTCATTATTTAGTACCTGCAACAAATAATTAACAAATTTAATAAAATTTAGAATAGCGCCATCTCTTGACGATAAACAACAAACAACCACATCCCTTTCAAACTCCACTTTAATTTAGTTCGCGCCTCAATTCATAGATGGCGCTGTTTTCAATAAAACCACTATTGATTACTGGGGTGGGTGAACGTTCCAGTTATCAAAGACAAGTGAAGAGCGAAGAAAATTCCGTAGTTAAATTTACTGCAAATGATATTACGTCTGACGAAGGACGCGATTGATTTCTAATTTCAGAACGAACCCGATTTCGCGCGCCATTTTTGTCACGACGAAAATAATTGTTTATTTAGATTTCGTATTTCGTAATCATGGTGTAGGTTGCTTTAATTGGAGTGTTATTTTATGAATCTTAAGTTTGTTTTCTGTTATTTAAAAGTTTTTTAGAAACGAGCACAGATTACACTTGAAAAAAAATATTTTTGTCCATTTTGACTGTTTAAATTTTTATGTTTGTCCTAGAATAGTTTTAGACAGATTCAGATATATTACCATTTTATGAATGCCGCTCGTCGTGGAGCCCATTTTAATTGTATCAAGATTTAAAAAGTACTATTCGACCCGTAATTAAAAGAAATTGTGAAGATTTTACGAATTCCTGAGCGTTTTGCGTATTTTTGTCAGCGTGAATCAATTTCAATGATTTTTGTTATTTTCTTATCTACTAGTTTTTGAGCTATGCTTCAAAAATAAAAATCGTTCGTTTTCATTTTTGTAAAAATCTATTACTTATTTTAACACGATTATTGTATGTGCTGAAAATAAATGGTTTTTGATTTGATTTGATTACCATTACTGCTTTCGTCGTAAAACTATCAATTTCAAACTATTCTGAATATTCTTCCCATAAAGCCCAGTCTAGCTAAACTAGACAGCTATTCACATAGTTTCAACAGTGATAGGATCTATAAGCAATAAGCTACTATACGTCGTCGTAGGACACGCGCGATCGTAAACTGCACGTCGATTGTATCAGAATCTGTTGGTAAATGCGTGTTTACTCTAACTTAGTGTTTATTGCTAGCATTCTGTTAGACTACCTAACCACTGTTTGTTTGTCACTGTTTGTCTATTTTCGCTAGATATGTTTGTGCTCGCACGCTCGGTATCCTTAATTGACTATCTTTTAAAAGTGTTTTTTTTTCCATAAAATTTTGAATTTAATTTTTTATTAAACCTAATGTTTTTGTAAGTGTAAAATGTAAGTAAAACAAGTTTCCGAACTAACGCTAAAGCGTTTGTAAAGGTATCCTTCCTAACTTATTCAGACACTCGCGGTTTTCTATACTACTTTCATACATTTTCAACGGGTTCTTACCACACTTACAAATCTACCCAAAAGCGAACAAGAAAGAGGGTAGACAGATTTGTTTGCTCTTAAATCGACCCGCAGTATCCAGTCTTCTCGTGATCATGACGTTTGCAACAACAACGAAATATCGAGACAACTCAATTAATTAAATATCGTGGTAAGAACCCGTTGAAAATGCATGAAAGTATCCTTGCTATTTCATATCCATACAGCCTAGTATAAAATTAATTAAATTCTTATCTAGCTCTTTTTCACTCACATTTATAATCCAAACGATTTACTTTTCTATCAACAACAAATCCTTAATTTCAAATTCCAAAAAAAACTATCTAAAAACATCATAATTTGAGCACCCTCCATAAAAATCAGTTTCCTAAACATCAATCGCATGATGAATGGCGGTCTAACACATTACAATATTACACCTATAAAACACATGTGTTAGATGACGGGTGAATAGGAATTACCTTCATTAGTCCGGGTGTGGAACGGACATGTGCATTTACAGGCAAAAATGGCCGTCACGGTGTTACCAACATGACGGAATGATGGCCGTCACGGTGTTACCAACATGACGGAATTATGAAAAAAATGTCTACTTTTTTTATTTTTTGTTTATTGATTAATAGAGAAACGAGCCTACGGCCCAACTGATGGTAAGCGATTAGCGTCGCTCATGAACTTCTGCAATGCCAGGGCAATGAAGGGCTGTTATCTATCGCCTACCGATACAAGACTTTTCTTAAACATCGTTTAAAGACTTAAGTTTACTTAGTGTAATTTTTATTTGGGTTTGCTGTGAGAGTACTCAGTTTTGTTCTCGCCTTTTGTGGACAATTTTTAGTATTACTTAGTGGAAAAATGCACTGACTACGCGCTACGCGTCGTAGGACGTAGCAAGAAACGTGAAAAATGTAGGTATAGCTGTGGAATTACGCTGAAGTGCAAACACTGAATAATCATTCTATTACAAAAAAGAAATCGATTGACTTCCATTGAAAACTGTCTTTTAAAAATTCACATTTTTAAACACAGATCAAAAAGTACTTTTTCAATCTTAAAAAATATAATTGGACCCCATGACGACCATCACCGGTCCACCCAAACTAAAATAATTAAGGTACAAACATAAAAAAAAAAACCTTAAAATTATTACATCTGGAATCAACATCATGAACAACAGAATGAAGCCAATTTAAAGTGCACCGATCGCGCGTAACAACACGATATTTTGAATCAACATCATAAATAACAAAGTGAAATTTTAGAGAACTTATTTGTATGTAATATTTTATTAGTGTGTTAAACGAATTGAGTGTCATCGGTACACTAACGACAGAATATCGTGTAGTTACGCGCGATCGGTGCACTTTAAATTATCTTCATTCTGTTGTTCATGATGTTGATTCAAGATGTAATAATTCTATGAAAAAAACAGACAAATTGAGAACCTCCTTTTTGGAAGTCGGTCAAAAAAGCCTACGCCAACATAATCTTAGTTTAGTTTTTCATTAATCATACACACATAAAAAGTATTTAAAATACATTTTGCGTACAAAAATATGTCGGGTACAATGACCAAATCTCGAGTAAGTTCGTTGTCGGCGCCTCTCTGTCTGCTAGTATTGATCAAAATAACAAGAATTTTCCTTATTTCCCTCTAACCTACGCAGAATATGTTTTAGCTTTGAAATCGTAGACATTATGGCGCTTAGAAAGTTGAACTATTTGAGAAAACGGGAACCTAAAGAATATAACCTAACCTAACCTAACCAATTTCAAACCAGGACAGTTAATTACAAGATTTATTTACCTACTAGCTGGCCCACACAACTTCGTCTGCGTCACATAAGTAAATTTTTTCACCGTTTAAACCTTCCATGGACTTCTACGAATATTTCAAGATTAAAATAAGCCAAATCGGTTCAGTCGTTCTCGAGTTTTAGAGAGACTAACGAACAGCAATTCATTTTTATATATAAGAAGAAGATTAACTTGCACAGGATGTAACTATGTCACCGTACAGTAATTTCGGGTGGAATCTTACAAGTCTAATTTGGCATTTTGCACGCAGATGTATATCGCGTGACAATGCAATAATATGACAAAATGGCGCTGATCAGATGATGGATTCGGAAGGTCGTCATAGGAATTCTTGTACTAAACAAGATAGACCCGTCGTGTTTGTGCTCGTTTTACTTAATATATTCGCTACTGATACATGATATCCAGTATCTTAAAAGCTTGTGTTTAAAAAGTTTTTTTTCAAATTAATTTTATTTTTGTGATATTAATATTCGTGGTGGCCGAGTGGTTGAAGCGCTTGCCTTCCGTACGGGAGGTCGCGGGTTCAAAACCGGCCGGCTTGTACCTCTAAATCTTAATATCAAAAAGATTTATGTGCAATTTTTCACAACACCACTGGCTAAAAACGGTGAAGGAAAACATCGTGAGGAAACCTGCATATCGGAAAAGGGTTCTAAAAATCCTTTGAAGATATGTGAAGTCCCCAATCCGCATTAGGCAAGCGTGGTGGACTATGCCTAACCCCTCTTCGGAGGAGACCTGAGCTCAACAGTGGGCAGTAATGGGTTGGTACAGTACAGTTGTGATATTAATACCTACTTTTCATTTAGAGGTAGCTTCGACTAGAATTTATTCTAACACACGATATTTCTTTTAGATTTAGCATTAAAAAAATCATTCTGTTACCTATACTCTACATTATTTTTATCAACCATCGTAAAATGAAATAGGTCTAGTACCCTTATCTAAACCCGAGCGTGAGGGCTAATAATGAACCGGAAGTGACGTGTTCGAGTGTCGGCCGGAAGCACTTGTGTTTGATATTAAAATTTAATTTGTTTTTGTGCCTGTTTCATAGATGGCGGTAGGTGCTTTTTGAGGTTATGTCAGTTTCCGTTGGACCTTTTCGGTTTATTATTAACCACTCAACTGGGATCGGCAACCAAATTAGTTTGTTTACTTTTGCCAAGTCTGTGGCAGGAGCCAAAATTGAGCACAGTTCTAAAACTTGTTTTGTTTACATTTTTTCATCATAATTTAGTCTCATATTTTACGGAGATGATATATTTTCGCTGAAAATGCAATACAGCGTCGTTAGTAATAAAGATTTACAAAAATATAAGGTTTAATTAAAAATCAAAATTAACAAATATCGGAAAAAAATGTTTTTAAAAAGGGTCTCAAACACGGTATTGATTCCGAACGAAGTCCCCAGTTTCGCCATCTAGCCAATAGTGACGTTCCCAGTTGAGTGGATAAGGAATTTAATACTCAAGGTGAATATTGTACTGTGTGTCTCTGGAAATGAAATAATGTGATTCTTGTGTTAATACGGTGGAGAAAACGAAGCAAATTTAAAAACTTAAGAGGTGTCAAGGGACACCCGGATGGAACGAAGTTTCTTTCGATTAAAAGATATGTTATATATTTTTTTTCAAAATTTTTTTTTACGCCCTATAAGGCATGTGTTTTAAAAGATTTTGATCACAGCGCCATCTAGCGATAATCATCTAAAACAAATAAGGAACGTGTTTTAAAAGATTTTGATCACAGCGTCATCAGCGATAATCATCTAAAACAAAAAAAGTGTCGTGACAACTTTTCGTAAGATTTTTTTCCGTCTAGCCACCTTTCACAACGCGCGATAAGGAACTTCGTTTCAATAAAATCGAAATAGCACACGCCGATAGTTTATTATTTTTGACCGACTTCCAAAAAGGAAGGAGTACTCAATTCCTCTGTATGGGTTTTCTTTACGTTTGTTCCTTCATTTTAGTTTTGGTGGACCGATTTGAATGACTCTGGTGTCAGAAGGTAACGACCATCACCATCATAGTTTAATTTTTTCGTAGAACTTTTGATTTTATTTTTGACATTCAAAATGTATGTGTGTCCACATCTAATTTGAAATAAATGATTTGACTTTGACTTTGTTTCATGGCCGTTAATATGGCAAGTCTCTTAGCTCTGTGCAACACCCCCTTTATATATAAACTTACGAAATTTATAGAAAACAATAATATTAATTTTTAATTTATTTTCCTCTAGTTCCATTATTTTTGTAATTTTTTACCTTATATTTCTCCTTTTTTTCGCTTTTAAATATCATATCTTATCTACTCATTGTATTCAATGTAGTTTCTATCTCGTTTTATACATTTACAATATGTACTATTAAGCTTCATTGTATTTAATAACACTATAAACAGTATATATTCTACTACTGCTGAGACTGGAAACCGAACAATATTCTGGCTTAGTATCTTTGAGTCCGTGTATTTGTCTCACTTGATATTGGCGAATCGTCCCCAGTCTTGGTGGAAGAGGTCCATGGGAAAAAAGAAATAGAAGACTTTGTTTCAGATCGATCTGTGTTTCCTCATTTTCGGAAGTCGATCAAAATATCTGAAACCTGTAAACATAGTAAAAAACGTACCATTCTGTGCTGGTACGGATCAATAGAGAGAGATATCCGCGCCTTGCGTGATGTACTGCACGGTATACTCTTTATATAATAACACAAATATTGGGGTTTAGTTCAGAAAAACACAATGAAAACTCCTTGGTTCACAACAACAGTGCCCAAAACATCCTCCAAAACTCAATCACAATTACTCCTGTAATGAATTTATAATTATTTATTTGAAATAGTTTGATTTTATTAAGAGTCAAGTGTTCAAACATTTTTATTTTACTTTAAAAGTTCAGTGTTCGATTTAGAGCACTACTTCCGGTTTAGAGAATTTTAATATTGTACAACGGATATCCGATAAAGAAAGAGTTTATTTTGTAGATTGTAATACTCCTGTAATTAATTTATGATTGTATTTTAAAATAATGTTTAACTAAAGTTAAACATTACTTTAAGTATAGATGAAATTTAGTTTATTAGTTTAATATTTAAATTACGATTGGAATTATTAAAAATGTCAATTGACTCGGGGTGCCGTTTCTGATGTGTAAAAGAACGAATTAAAAAGGATAACATATTTTTCGTTCGTTTCCGGAACGAAGTATGTTTGTCAGAGAAACGTAAAAGAGTGGGCATTCAGAGACAGCATCTCGAACAGGATAGATCAAAAGCACCTGGAGATTGTTAAAGGAGATAATTGTGGAGAATAAAATAATATTATAATCAAGCAAGAAGTTTTACTCAGAAGTACCTGAACTAAAAGAGAGTGAGAGAGAGTTTACCACACTCCCAACTCTGTTCACTTTGAAATCACGTCGACTACTGTATTTAAACGATAGTTCACACGCCTTTTATACTTTCTTGAGAATTAAATCAGATGGCGCCACTAGTAGTTCCGTTTTCATAAAAATATAAATTGTAATAAAACTAAAAGAATCTAACAACACTCTTATAAAATGATTCATCACAACCGGAAGTCTTTCCTTTAAAGCGATGTAATACCTGCTTCTACAAACAATTAAATGGAATTAGAGACAAGTCACCTAACATAAATTTACCGAAACATTAATTCATAGGCTTTATATCACCATCAGACTATACAGGGTGTAAACAGAGCACTCCCAAAAACGACGACTGGTGGTAGTACTAGTGATACCTGTACCAACCCATTACTGCCCACTGTTGGGCTCAGGACTCCTCAGAAGAGGGATGAGGCATTGTCCACCACGCTTGCCCAGTGCGGATTGGGGACTTCACATATCTTCAAAGGATTTTTAGAATCCTTTTCCGACATGCAGGTTTCCTCACGATGTTTTCCTTCACCGTTTTTAGCCAGTGGTGTTGTGAAAAATTGCACATAAATCTTTTTCACATTTAGATTTAGAGGTACAAGCCGGATCTGACCCGCGACCTCCCGTTCGGAAGGACGCGCTTCGACCACTCGGCCACCACGACTAGTGATACCTGTGATGATAAGCCAGGAAACCGGTACATTCTAATTCAGACGATTCTTTCTTTGCAAAAAGCTTAACATCCCAGGTGTCACTAGTACTAACCTAGCCTTCGTTTTCGGGAGTCTTCATACACCCTAGAATGAGCTCCCCTCTTCGGTATTTCCCTTGTCCTTCTTCACACGAGGCTTGAAGAGAGTCCTTAAGGGTAGGCCATAGGTCCCCTGACAGTGCAGCGGTCCATGAGCGACGACACAAAATCGAGCGAAACAAAATCAAAATTCTATGAATTCTTTGCTCAAATAATAATTTTGGTTTTAGTATTAGAAATTGATCAAGAAAAACTAATTTGAAAATGGATGTTACACTATAGGACTCGCTCCTGGGTCTTTCCTACATGTTCCACCATTTAAACCGGTTCAAACAATGCCTTTGTGTGACAAAGCGTGTTCCCACAAGTACCAGGATGTTATGATCTGACGGAGGTGTCACTTACACTTAACAATAGTAGCTATCTGATACTTGTACAACAGAATATTGTACTAAACAGAAATACAGGGTGTCTCAAAAGAAATTGTGTATTTGTTTAGCTTACTGCGTGAACGCTGCGTACTTGAGGAGTGTGGGTTATGTCAATTGGTAGCTTGGCTCTTGGGGATTCAGTCGCTATGGAGCGTTTCTCGGGAGCAGACCGCGCGTTGTGCGTGCGAGAGTTTTATAAGTATCCCTACTAATATTATAAATAAAAAAAACTGTGTCCGTCTTTCTGTTTGTCTGTCTGTCTGTTACGCTTTGCCGCTTAAACCTTCCAACCAATTTTGATGAAATTTGGCACAGACAATTTTTAGACCCTGATAAAGAACAGGGGTTTTTTAATTGAAAGTGACGCAGACGAAGTTGTGCGGATGATCTAGTTACTGTTTATATTTTTGAAGAAAACTATTTAAATAGAGGATATTTGCCTTTTTGTCTCGCATAATTCCAATTCGTAATGGACTCCCATCCGCGGTGTTTCCGGAGCGCTATGACATGTCCCTCTTTAAACGAGGTTTAAGAAACATCCTGTATCGGTAGGCGATAGATAACAGCCCCTCATTGCCCTGGCATTGCAGAGGTTCATGAGCGACGGTGACCGCTTACCATCGGGTGGGCCGTAGGCTCGTTTATCTATCACGCAATAAAAAAAAATTGTATCTTTCTGTTTTATTACTTTTACTGTATTTGCTATTTATTCTAGTTTTGGAACATGGCTGAACAGAAATCATAATTGCTCGTAAACTGCTTGACATCAATCCATTAGTCAGAACGTTGCAATACCATCAGTCACGTCAGTCCAGCCTGACTTCAACCTCAAACGAGCAATTAACAATCGCTGACAACATGGCGACATCTTGGTTTGCACGGACAGAGACATTATTAGTTATTAGATTGTACGTTAAATAGCGCTATTTAAATGTCATAGGAATATCCCCACTTATATTATAAATGCGAAAGTAACTCTGTCTGTTACGCTTTTCAATACCTCTCAATCGATTTTGCTGAAATTTAGCACAGACAATCTTTAGACCCTGAGAAAGAAAGACTAACTTTTAATGGAAAGTGATGCAGACGAAATTGCGCAGGCTGATAGTTATAGAAAGAAATTTTCAAATCGAACCAGTGGTTCAATAGATTGTCACAAACATCACATTACCTTTTTATAAATACTACTGTTAATTTTTATTTAGTTGGAGGAAATCACCGGAGCCCCGCCGCATATTTGTGTATTAGCTTGTACTGTGTATTGTGTGCTTATTAAATAAATAAATAAAAAAAGTTTAACATTATCTAATTACTAAAGTCCACCAAAATGGCGCCTAAGTTTTGTTTTATATTATGATACTAGTTAGTTTTTAACTCTAAATATTAAAAAAAATCGGTTTTTCAAAAATAATATTCAAAAAATTTAAGTATCTTCTTCTTTTTTCTTATATATAAAAGTGAATTGCTGTTCGTTAGTCTCGCTAAAACTCGAGAACGACTGAACCGATTTGGCTAATTTTAATCTTGAAATGTTCGTAGAAGTCCAGGGAAGGTTTAAACGGAGAAAATTTACTTATGTGACGCAGACGAAGTTGTGTGGGCCAGCTAGTAAAGAATAAATTTCAAATCATATTTTGTGCCTAAATTTATATATTTGAATTACTAGAAATAAGTTTTGTCACTTGCAGTGTTAGTTCAGAACTAGGCTATCTACAGTAACAGCTGTCGAAGTTTCTGAACTACGACGATACTGAAATGTCTAATAATTTAACTTCACTACATGGTATAAGACAACTGTCTGTCTCTATGTATTCATACCGTCTCTCATTGCCCTGGTATTGCAGAGGTTCATGAGCGGCGGTGACCGCTTACCATCAGGTGGTCCGTAGGCTCGTTTATCAATCAGGCAATAAAAAACAAAAAAAAAATGTATGATTATATCTTTAAACCCTTAAATGCATGGTTTTTTATTGGGGCCTGGAAAAAATGTTTCTTTCCAGGCCCCAATAAAAAAAAATGGTAGGTATTTAGGTTCGTCGTCGGCAGAATAAAGAGGTTGGGCCTCGACGTGGCGCTAAACAAATCCCAGGCCCTGATGTTTCGGGGGCCTCGGACGGCGCCACCAGTCGACGCCCACATAATGGTTGGAGGCGTCCAGATTGAGGTCGGGGTGCAGTTGAAGTACCTCGGCCTCTTGTTGGATAGCCGTTGGACCTTTCGAGCCCATTTCGCGGACCTGGTCCCCCGATTGGTGAGGGCGGCCGGCCATTTGGGTCGGTTGCTCCCGAACATCGGGGGGCCCAGCCACGCAGTGCGCCGCCTCTATGCGGGGGTGGTGCGCTCGATGGCCCTATACGGTGCGCCCGTCTGGGCCGAGCCTCGCGTTCCGGCAAATCTTGCCCGACGCCTGCGCCGGCCACAGCGCATCGTAGCCATTAGGGTCATCCGTGGGTACCGCACCGTCGCTTTTGAGGCGGCGTGTGTGCTGGCGGGGACGCCGCCCTGGGATCTGGAGGCGGAGGCGATCACCGGCGATTATCGCTGGCGATGCGACCTCCGCGCCCGGGGCGTAGTGCGTCCCCTGCGGGAAGCGGTCCGCGATCGGAAGGTCCAATCTCGGCGGTCCGTAATGGAGTCGTGGGAGAGACGGCTGGCCAACCCCACCTGGGGTCTACGGACCGTCGAGGCGATCCGCCCCGTCCTAAAGGATTGGGTGGGTCGTGGCAAGGGACGCCTCACCTTTTGGATGGTGCAGATGCTGACCGGGCACGGGTGTTTCGGTCGGTATCTGCACCGGATTCAGGTGGAGCCGACGACGAGGTGCCATCACTGTGTAGAGTGTGACCAGGACACACCAGAGCATACGCTCGCGCTGTGCCCCGCTTGGGAGCGGCAGCGTTGTGTCCTGGTCATGCAAATAGGACCGGACTTGTCGCTCCCGGGCGTCGTGGCGTCGATGCTCGGGAGCGACGAGTCCTGGAAGGCGATGCTCGACTTCTGCGAGTCCACCATCTCGCAGAAGCAGGCGGCGGGGCGTGTGAGAGAAAGCTCTTCTCTCTACGCAGAAACCCGCCGCCGTCGAGCAGGGGGTCGGGACCGGGGTCTGGCCCGGATTCTGGCCCCCTAAGAGTTTCGGGTCCCCAACGCATGCGAGTGCGAGCGGGGACCCAAGAAGGTGCCGTGTCTCGCTCAACACGCCCTTACGTCAGAGCAACCGGGGGATGGTAGACCGCGTACTCCCCGACCCACGCTGGTTCTGACCCAGCGGGGTATTCCGTGGGAGGGTGACACGCGGTCCCATCTTGGCGGGCTTCGGAAAGCCCGCCGACCGAGAGAGCCGGTGGCCGTATTCGCCGGCGGCTACCGGTTCGGCGTCCGGGGACGGAGCGACGGGAAAGAATGCCGATGGCGTGACGCGTCGCCCCGTCCCTCATAACCCCGTGCTGGGTTCTGGCCTCAGCCGGGGTTCGGACGCTGAGTGTGAGCGGTTGGAGGTTTTAGTGAGGTTCAACTCCCACATACCCCGCCCGCGGGGCGGGCGGGGATCCGGTGATTTCCTCCAACTAAAAAAAAAAAAAAAAAAAAAAAAAAGGTATTTAGGTACATATAACAAAAAAATAGATTTGCCGCCGAAACTTGCTTAATTTCTTTTTTTATATTTTTTTTTATATTTATTATCTATGGTCGTCAAAGTGCGTTCGGAAACACATACCACACGACTTCAATAAAATAACGTGAAACGTGGTATGTATACATTTAGCAAAAAGATGCATTAAATCTTTAAAACTACGTAACGGATTGTGATGCGGTAGTAATAGATGTCGTGATTCAAGAGGAAGGTTTATGTGTAATGTTACAGATTCAAACTATCAAGATTGATATGTAATTAAATTCGGATTGCGATTAATATCATTTTATTTTACATCTTTTACATTTTCCATTTTTGGCGGCAATCTTTGTTCTTCCTTTTTCATGGCAACGGCAACACACCCGTTATGCCAAACACAACTAAATAGGCTGTTTATAAAATAAACATTCTCCAACATGTATAATCTATACTAATATTATAAAGCTGAAGAGTTTGTTTGTTTGTTTGTTTGTTTGTTTGTTTGAACGCGCTAATCTCAGGATCTACTGGTCCGATTTCAAAAATTCTTTCACTGTTGGAAAGTCCATTTATCGAGGAAGGTTATAGGCTATATTTTATTTTCAAAAAAATTAGGGATCCGCATGAAAATATCGAATATGTAACAAAAGGTGAAAAATCAAAAACCTATTTATGCGTACGCTGCAAAAACTATTGACAATAGAACAAAATGATGTACTACGGGTTTTTAGTTCTTTTGGAGACAAACAAAAAAGTCCGCGACAGCATATATCTAACTATCATAGTTTAGTCACAATAACCACTTTTATGTTTTTAAAATTTAATATTTCGTTCCGAGATTGAATTTAACGTTAAATGAGTATCGTTATATTAACCCTTATCCAAATTAAGTGTTTTGTTATCAAGAGTATTAATATAGAATTAAATTACTTTTTGTTTTATTCCAATCGGAATTCCAATTTTCGTTTAGAAGTTATTACGAGTATAAAACGCAACGAATATGTGGGACTCAGCGAGCCGCGAAAATAATAACTCGACGGCATTGCGAGTACTGTTTGAACCTCTTTATGACGCAGACGAAGTTGCGAGGGTCATCTAGTACATTAATATTAGAGAAACACTGATAATTTTTCTAAGCTTACTTCGTAAATTATGAACTTTGAACTCTCCTTTTGTAACGCAGACGAAGTTGCTTAAAACCGCCATTTAGTCAAGATCTTCAATTAATTAACAAAAAATACATCAAATTCTTAAAAATAACAAATATTTTTGTTTTCCCGAATTGAGAAGAAAATTATTTCAAATTTAGCGCTTAATCTCTCGTTAACATCAAAATTAGATTAAAGATGCAAATGTAGTAGAAAAACCAAAGCATTGGCGACGAACTTATTATCTTAACGTAAACTTGATAACAGCGCTATCTGTTATTAGGAGTTTAATACTATGAACATCTGTGCTTATAAAAAAATCTCTTTGGGTTTATTAAACCTATTTGTTATGATTTATAATTTGAAAACAACTAGTTTAAGGGTTTTAAGTTAAAACGGTGAAGGGAAACATCGTGAGGAAACCTGCATGTCGGAAAAGGGTTCTAAAAATCCTTTGAAGATATGTGAAGTCCCCAATCCGCACTGGGCAAGCGTGGTGGACTATACCTAATCCCTCTTCTGAGGAGACCTGAGCCCAACAGTGGGCAGTAATGGGTCAGTACAGTACAGTAAGTTAAAATCTGATAGGAAATTTGAAATTATTTTTGCAATAAAAAACTTTTGTGCGATATTGCTTTTTATCTTATTAAAAAATCTACAAAATTGAATGTGTGTTTTTCATCTTGCGTATCTCTCATATATACAAAAATAAAATAATTTAAAAAATATATTTTGTATTGTATATTTTTGTCACCAAAATTGGGTAGTCTACCCTAAAATATAAAGGCAACCGTACACACTTATATTAATACCTCTACACACATTGGTTGACAATTTTAAGACATCTACACACAATGGCAATCTAAAGCCTCTATACACGTTGCACATTAAGGCGTCTATACACGTTAGTTTCGGCCATTATCTTGGCATGTTAGTGATACAATATGTCATGCGACAGATGCGTAGACACGGCGTTGTAGACCATCTACGGTGCTACGGCGTAGATGGCTACGAGTTATGTTGTTAGTATAGTATAACTTCGTCTGTGTCACATAAGACGAAATGAAATTTGAATTAACTTAAAAATATTAAATGAAAACAACATTTGTTCTTAAATAAAAAAAAGTATTTACGAAGATTTCAATAAAATTATTAAAAATTCGAATTCATTGCCAAGTCTGGCAGGAGCCAAAATTGAGCACGAGGTGTAGTTCTGAAACTTGTTTAGTTTACATTTTATTATCTATACTAATATTATAAAGCTGAAGAGTTTGTTTGTTTGAACGCGCTAATCTCAGGATCTACTGGCCCGATTTGAAAATTCTTTCACTGTTGGAAAGTCCATTTATCGAGGAAGGCTATAGGCTATATTGTAACCCTCGGTGACGCAGACGATGTAGTGCGGGTCACCTAGTATAATTAAAAAAATATTAGGTTTAAATTTTTAATTTCTGGGAATCTTCAAAAACAATAAAAACTTGAGAGGTGAAGGGACACCCGGGTGGAACGAAGTTCCTTTCGATTAAAACGTACCTCATAAAAATTATTTCCTTTCGTAACGCGCGATAAGGAACGTGTTTTAAAATATTTTGATCACAGCGTCATCTAGCGATAATCATCTAAAACAAAAAAAAGTGTCGTGACAACTTTTTCATAAGAATTTTTCCGTCTAGCCCCCTTTCGATAACGCGCGATAAGAAACTTCGTTCCAAAAAAAATGATACAGCGTGTTGAATATTAAATCCTTTATGTTAAAAACTGAAGGACACTTACCACCCCTTGTGCTTTGTCGACAGAACCACCCTCTATATGCCGAGCCCTCGATAACAACCCTTGACAGTCTTGTCATAGATAATCTGACACTCGCCGAGATTAAACACATTTTTGAAAGATTTCAAAAATAAAGTACTATTTGCCATCGAGATTTAACACGTTTTTGACCGACTACCAAAAAGGAGGAGAAAATTTTGTCGGTTTTTGGAACGTAGTTCCTTATCGCGCGTTTCGAAAGGGGGCTAGACGGAAATTCTAATGAAAAAGTTGTCACGACACTTTTTTTGTTTTACATGATTATCGCTAGATGGCGCTGTGATTAAAATCTTTTATTTATTACAATTCCCTCACTAATTAATCGTAAGGAACTTCGTTCCATCCGGGTGTCCCTTGACACCTATCAAGTTTTTTATGTTTGTTTCATAACTTTAGGTGGACCGATTTCAATGATTCTGGTGTCAGGTGAAAGGTGATGGGGTCACATTTTTTTTAACGATCGAACAAGTACTTTTGGATCTGTGTTTTAAAAATGTGTATTTTTAACGGACATAAATTTACGATTTGATGTGCGTTTTTGCGCGTTTATCTTTTTTATATGAACTGATTTCGATGATTATACTTTCATGCATTTTCAACGGGTTCTTACCACGATATTTAATTAATTGAGTTGTCTCGATATTTCGTTGTTGTTGCAAACGTCATGATCACGAGAAGACTGGATACTGCGGGTCGATTTAAGAGCAAACAAATCGGTCTACCCTCTTTGTCGTTCGTTTTTGAGTAGTACCACTGGAACTCGAACTCACATCACGACACACCACACTCACTGTATCTATATACAAGACTCTCTGATCATGAACCCTTAGTGACTGTTGTTTTCGTGGTAAGAACCCGTTAAAAATGCATGAAAGTATTATAGAAAACCGCGAGTGTCTGAATAAGTTCGATGATTATATTTTGTAAATACGCAGACACTTTGGAAATTTGATAAAGTTCTGTCTGGTAGTTTTTGTGTTATGTTTGAGAAATGGAAGTCGGTCGTTTTCATTTTTGTAATCTATACTAATATTATAAAGCTGAAGAGTTTGTTTGTTTGTTTGTTTGTTTGAACGCGCTAATCTCAGGATCTACTGGTCCGATTTCAAAAATTCTTTCACTGTTGGAATGACCATTTATCGGGGAAGGTTATAGGCTATATTTTATTTTGAAAAAAAATAGGGATCCGTATGAAAATATCGAATATGTAACACAAGTGAATAATCGAAAACCTATTTATGCGTACTGTTACGCGACGAAGAAAAGTTCCTTTTTTAAAAAAAGATTTTATTTCACACATAAAATAAACTATGTTTAGGATACACTTTTATATATTGGAAGTCGCTTTTCTGGATAAAATAACACAACCTCTCGGGTTGGAAGATCGGCCTGAACTGATTAATCTCTCAGCTAAGATATTAATTCCGAAAGAGAGTTGCTGGAGTCAGCAATATCCCTATTGCTAGGGTCAGCAATATCCCTAACAGGGGTAGGATGTAACAACCCCCCGATTAAGAGTAAACTTACCCTAATGTAAGTTTACGAAGGTTATTCTCAATCTATGCGGAGTCTAGGTGGAGGAATAGAAGTGACTGATTTTAGTGAGGTATTTTCGATATCGGTATTAGGGATCTCATTCTGTGGTTTACTTTTCCAATTAGATAAACAACTTCCAATTCTTACATAATATAAAACTAAACCTAAAGCGACTAACAAAACTAAAATACTAAAACTTATATTAACGCTAAATAGGGTAGTGGATACAATATTATTATCGTAGGATTTTGAAAACAGTGAAATATCATTAAGAGTCTTATCAGCTAGGTTGTTTATATACTTAAGGTTATCCAGATTGACATCTGTGATTTTCACATTTGAAATATTTAGTTTGAGTTTAGAGAATGTTTCAATATTACAACAAGAGTCTGTTATTATATTAAAATCTGATACAATAGGTTTTAATATGGTTTTAAAGTCATTCATGGCATTTAATTCAATACCTTTACAAAAGGCATTACAACTGGGTTTGAGAGTGAGTATACCGGTTCCACTAATGATAGTGTCGAAGGTTTCGGAATTACAGTCAATTGAAAGTTTAACAGGTTCAGATTGGGTGTAAATCCATCTATTGCCGTTTAATTTATGCCATATGTTTATCTTTCCGTAGATGAATTTAGTTATACAAGTATTTGGTAAACTTTTCACAGCTTTGGTCATTATATCAACTTCACAATTTGGATTACTTACAACATTAAATATATCAATGTTCTTACATAGATACAACTTATCAACTACTGGTTTACAATTGTTAAGGTTATTAATATTAAAATATGATTTTCTATCAGAACTTATACCAACATAGGATTTCGTAGGAATAATTAAGGAAAATGAACTGGATTCGGTACCATTATGTGGTACTGGTATAGGTATAGTTTTATATAAACTATAATTAATTATATCTACTAATGGAATCTTAACAACTATTACAATTTGATCGTTATTAAAGTACGATATCAAATCAGCTAAGCTTAATAATAAGTGGATATTCTCCAGACTTAAATCTACAGGAAATTCCTCAAATTTGGGTAAATTTTTAAAGTTACTAAGAATATCGTTATATAGTTGACGAGGTGTAACAATCGACGGATGTAGAGTATTAGTATTTACAAATAATATACTATTAACTATATCTTCGAGTTTGAATGAAAGAGTGAGCAAATTAGCTTGTAAGACATTCAGTATTTCGTTTAGTTTAACTTCGAAGTTGACAGAATCTATGATTTCTGAAATATTACTGATACTAGTAGATAATTTATTCATTTCGCTGTTCAGTAAGAGTTCATTTTTATTTAATTCTTGTACTGATTTATTGAAATTCGTAATCACTGATTTAGAAATCATAATATTTTCCTTAACACTTGATATCAAAGTTTTATCAGAGTTTTGGAGATTTTGTATGAGCTTATCGTATTTTCCCGCATCGTCTTCATTCAGAGTACCAAAGATATGCTTAAACACAGTGCCTACGGCTGAGAACCATGCTGACCTTTTAAATCTATTATTATTGCCAACGAGATGGGAAATGGATGCATAATCTCGAATAATGTCTCGAAGGAGAGAATCAAGTGGTTGAATTATGTTTTGACATTCTACATTTTTGATAGCTTTACTTTGTTGACAAAGGTAACGAATTGTAGCAAAGGTGATTTTAACATTGTCAATGTGTTTCCGAATAAATGATATTTCTAAGGGCATAACAACGTGGATATAATCGTTAATTATTTTTATTGTTCCTGAAGGATCATAGAAGACACCCGGGCTTTGGTTAATGGTTTGTAAATATTCGCCGTCATTATGGGCCAATGCTGAATAGCAGAGTATAAGTCTGAAAATAATAAAAATGATTGAATAATATAAAATATTTGTAAATGTTGTTGTAAATATTATCTATATATATGTATACTATGCTAAGTTCTACTTTCCGATGCGAGCTTGACTTCATCGAAGTGGTGTTTTACGTGTCGACGATTAATTAGCAGAGATAGGGTATTATTCCCGTGGACTTTGATAACTTTATATGGACCTTTCCAAATGGGGGACATAGCCTTTCGTAGTCTGAGATGATTTTTTAAATAAACTAAGTCTCCAATCTTATATTTTACAGGTCTAGTGAATCGATCATAATAATCTTTTGATCTCTGTTTGGATGCCCTAATGTTTTCTAAGGCTTTCTCTCTGGATAATTTCAAACGGTGATGTAACATTTTTAAGTATTCGGGATAGGTTACGTCTGTACGGAGTTCGTAAATTGAATCTGGAATGAAAGGTTTGTGGCCAAATAGGAGTTCATACGGAGTGAATTGTGTTGTACTGTGTATGTTAGTGTTGTATGACAACATCGCTGTGTACACATATCTGTGCCAATTGGTTTGGTTTTCGTTTACAAATGAACGCAGGTACTCTTTGAGAGTAGAGTGGCTGCGTTCAAGAGCACCTTGAGTCTGAGGATGGTAGGGAGAAGCCCATAGTTGTTTAATTTTCAGGAATTCACAAGTTTTCTTAAACAGGTCTGCTGTAAAGTTTGTGCCTTGATCGGTGACTATGATTTTGGGAATTCCGAATATTGAAATAAAATGAACTATGCACTCGCATGATTCTTCGGCGGTTGCATTTGAGATGGGATATGAAACAGAATATTTAGTTAAATCATCTTGTATAGTAAGTATAAATCTCAGCTTTTCTGTACCAGCTTCTGGTAATGGCCCTACTATGTCAATACTAATTTTATCGAAAGGTCGAGTTGAGGATGTCGTTATCTGCATTGGAGCTTTATTAATGTGTCTGTATGGTTTGTTAGTTTGGCAGAGGTTACAGTTCTTCACGAAGTTTTCTATTTCGGATTTCATATTTTTCCAATAATATTTTTCTTTTATACGTTTGTACATCCTAGTTGAACCTAGGTGTCCAGCTATCGGTATGTCGTGATTTTCTTTCATTATCTTTGGAATTTCCGTTGGGGTAGGATAAATTATGTTATTATGGTAGAGTTTTATAGTTATATTCGTGTGGTGGAAGATATATGTTAGTATATTATAAAGTTTTGTGAAGGAGAGTTTTTCGAAGTTGTTTTTGAAATCGGATATGGATAATTCGGTGGTGTTTTCAAAGAGTAAGATTTCATTTCTTACCTTTTTTATTACATCGAATATATCTTTGTACGAGCACTCGTCGAAATGATGAACCTTAGTGTATAGGATATAATAAGTTTTATTGTTATATTTTATAGCTTGGAATGAATGCAATTGTTTTTCTTTATAGATAATTTCATCGGAATTCGGTATATTACTTAGGAGTTCTTCTATGTAGGGGTTTGATTCGTCCAAATCGATTGATGAAGGGATTAATATTGTGTTTGAAGAACTTTTCATTAAACTTTCATTATACTCTATTATCTTAGTGTCGAATTGTGTATCTTTTTCGTTCATGGATTTAAGAAATTGCGAATAGTCATTATTAGTTTGTTCTATGTTGGATAAGGGATCTACGGGAGTATCTGCCGTTCCTGCTAAAGGTGAAAGGGGACTAAGGTCGTGAAATAGATTGTCTGAAGGACCGAGTTCTACCAAGTCGTCGGAATTTAATTCAGGAAGTGGACTGGGAGTATTAGGATCATTATTAAGGTTCAGGAAGTCTAAATTTTGATTAGGGGTTTCAGGATTGAGTAGAGTATCTTGTATGGGGTTCACAGGAAACCGGGATAGAGCGTCAGCGTTGCAATTAGTTTTACCCTTTTTGTATTCAATTTCGTAATCGAATTCCTCTAGTTTCAATCTCCATCTTACGAGTTTTGATCCTGGATCTTTACAATTGAAAAGCCATTTGAGTGGTTTGTGATCGGTAACTATTTTAAAGCGTCGCCCGTACAAATATGGGCGGAACGTTTTTGTGCCAAATAGGATTGCTAAACATTCTTTCTCAGTAACACTATAATTTGTTTCAGCTTTGTTTAAGGTGCGAGATGCATACGCTATGGGTTTATCTTTTCCTATAGGCCCTTGTGATAGGATTGCTGATATCGCGAAGTTAGATGCATCACAGGTTAATACAAATGGTTGAGAGAAATCTGGATAGATGAGGAGTGGGGCGGATATTAATTCTTGTTTTAAGGATTCGAAGGCAAGTTGTTGTTCGTGAGTCCATTCGAAAGGCGTATCTTTCTTTAGTAGGTTTGATAACGGTTTCGCTATTTTTGAGAATTCTGGTATAAAGCGACGATAATATGAAACAAGTCCAAGGAATGATTTTATATCTTTGGGGTTTTGTGGTCTGGGAAAGTCCTTGACGGCTTTTATTTTATCAGGATTGGGTTTGACCCCTTCGTCGGTGACTAAATGTCCTAAGTATGAAACTTCTCTTCTAAGGAACTCACACTTATCAGGTTGTAGTTGTTTAGGCCCTAATAAGGGTGATGCAATGAAATGCTGGTGGACTGTATTACTGTTTATTGGTTAACTATTACAAAGGTTGACGTGACCGTATATGTTCGCTGGTCGAGAGTGAGTGGTGACGCGGGCGCTTGATGCCCCGCACGGTGGGGTCGCGCCCCGCGCGTCTTGTGTCCCCGGAATAGTCTTCGGTAGAAGGGACGGCGCCGACATAGTCCCCGGGTTGAAGATGAGTCTTCAATTGACTGCCTTTTAGCTTGATGAAGGAAGAGGACAGATAGAATTGAAGCCCCGTCGAAATGTCCCCTTTAAGGTTTTCAATTCGGCTACTCTTGTAACGCCATCAACGCCTGGATATATTCCCGTGACTCGTCCAAGAGGCCACAACAGTGGAGGTGATGCTCTGTCTTTGATGAGAACTAAGGTCCCCAATTTTAGTTCTCCGCTGGAGTGATGCCATTTTGATTTGGTCTGCATTAAAGTAGCATACTCATTGTGGAATCTGGTCCAAAAGTGTTGCCTAATCAGCTGGACCCTTTTCCATCTGTCGATTCTTGAGATGTTAGCATCCATCACCAACGGTTGTGGTACGCTTAAAAGTGGCCGCCCAATGAGAAAATGTGCAGGCGTAAGTGCGGAAAAATCGTTAACATCCGTCGAAAGAGGAGTGAGAGGACGCGAGTTTAAGATTGCTTCGATGCTAGTTAAACAAGTACACATTTCTTCGAATGTCAAGTGCGTTAAGTTAAGAATTCTTTTGAGATGATGTTTACTCGATTTGACCGCAGCTTCCGCGAGTGAATTAAAATGAGGACTATATGGAGGTGTGAAAATGAACTCTATGCCTTCCCGCGCTATTTCAGATGCAACCCTTGACGAGCTTAGAAATTTTCGTAATTCGTTTGAAGCCCCCAGGAAATTTGTACCGTTATCGGACGTAATGCTTCGAGGTTTGCCTCGACGCGCCACGAAACGATTTAGAGCAGCCATATAAGCTTCGGTAGTAAGGTCCGAGACGAGTTCCAAATGCACTGCTTTTGTTGCGGAACAGACAAAGATGCACATATACGACTTTGCAAGCTTAGCCCCACGCCCCTTTCGATTTGCTATCAATATTGGTCCCGCGTAATCGACGTAGCAATTATAAAAAGGAAATTCTAAGTTAGTTCTTGAACAGGGTAATTGCCCCATTATTGGTTGCACTTGTTGTGCTTTGAATCTAAA
Organism: Trilocha varians; assembly: GCA_030269945.2. Classification (NCBI taxonomy): domain Eukaryota; kingdom Metazoa; phylum Arthropoda; class Insecta; order Lepidoptera; family Bombycidae; genus Trilocha; species Trilocha varians. The sequence continues at coordinate 6,911,954 of AP028281.1, forward strand.
ACATTTTATGCATTTGTTTACTGTTGACCTCGACAGCTCTCTGCCTCCGAGGGGCCAATAGTTTTGCCGAATGTGTGACAGGAGCAATTGTGGACCGCAGTGTAGGAGCTTTAAGTGCTGCATTTGAAATAAGAGTTTGGTTAATGTATGCTTACTACATAAGATGATGGGATGTTTTGCGTTGTAATCGTAAGGAGAGTTATCGAGCCTCCCGCCTACGCGAATGAGGTTATCGTCGTCTAAAAATGGAGTTAGCGGAAGCTGCGGTCAAATCGAGTAAACATCATCTCAAAAGAATTCTTAACTTAACGCACTTGACATTCGAAGAAATGTGTACTTGTTTAACTAGTAATACAGTCCACCAGCATTTCATTGCATCACCCTTATTAGGGCCTAAACATTGGTCCATACGAGCCTTTATACAAAAAAAGAAGCCAGAAGAATTTGATTTCATCGACGTCTTAACGGTCGTCTAATTTTGACCAACCGTCGAGTGAAGAGAAGTTCATCCTCACAATACAACACCTTCTTCCAACGAGGTCTAAGCATCGATATCAAGTCCAATTACGAGTGAGTCCGTTCCAATTATTTATGTGCAAAAGTGTTCGAAAAATCGTTTGTATTTCAACCTTTTTTTTAATAGCTACTTTACAATAAATAAATAAGTAATTCAAATCAGTAATAATATAAACAGCATACAACATTTAAATTCATTTATATCGTTATTGAATAAAGTACATAACTTCATAGTGCGTTGACCTACGACGGTAGTTCGTTGACCGATAACCGGTTTCTTGATTCTTGTTGCAACGAACATCTGTTAATTTTTTCCTTTGTTTGTTGCTTAAAGCACATTTAGTCGATTTGAACTGCTGTTGAGTGAATTTAAAATGCCGGAATCACTAAAAAACTTAATAAAAAAGCGAAGCTCCTACAAATCAAAGCTTACAATTTACAATAACAATTTAACTTTACTCAAAACCGCTTCCGAGCTTTCGCAGCTGCAATACTTAGATTTATCAGAGCGTTTTCTTAAATTTGAAAATGTATACGCCGAATTCGACTCTTTACAGACAGACATCGAGATGCTTTCAGAGGACGCCGAGTCCGCGTTTGCTGAGCGGGAAGATTTTGAGCGACAATATTTTCAATTAGTTGCAATCACGCGCAGCATACTAAACGCCCATTCTACTCGCGCAGGCTCCGAGGCGGGTTTCAAGGACGCTGACTCAGGTGCACATATTATTAATCCATCTAAAAATAATTTTGTACGCTTGCCGAAAATAGATCTGCCGCATTTTGATGGTAACTGTCAATATTGGCTCGAGTTTAGAGACACCTTCAAATCATTAATTCATGAAAACAATAGTCTAGATGAAATAAACAAATTCCATTATTTACGCGCCTCGTTACAAGGTAATGCAGCTCTCATTATAAAGAATTTAGATTTCAAAGGTGAATACTACAAGATTGCATGGGAGTTATTGTGCGAACGATATAACGACACGCGTATGTTAGTAAATAACCACATACAAGCCCTATTCGACATTGAACCTATGTCCGTAGAATCGAGCACGCATATCCGGCTCGAAGGACCAATGTTTAGGCCCTAATAAGGGTGATGCAATGAAATGCTGGTGGACTGTATTACTGTTTATTGGTTAACTATTACAAAGGTTGACGTGACCGTATATGTTCGCTGGTCGAGAGTGAGTGGTGACGCGGGCGCTTGATGCCCCGCACGGTGGGGTCGCGCCCCGCGCGTCTTGTGTCCCCGGAATAGTCTTCGGTAGAAGGGACGGCGCCGACATAGTTTTAAATTAAAATCTCGGAGTCTTGTAAACACTGATTCTAAGTTTTTAATATGGGTTTGAAGGTCATAGGAGTAAATAACGATATCATCTAAGTATACAAAACACTTTATACCTTGGAGGCCGGATAGGGCTGTGTTCATCAGTCGCTGAAATGTGGAGGGCGCTGTTTTTAAACCGAATGGCATTCTACAGAATTGATAGGATCCTTGGGGAACGGAAAAGGCTGTTTTAGGAGCGTCTTCTTTATTCATTGGAATTTGATGGAATCCTGACGCGAGATCGAGTGTACTAAAATATTTGCTACGACCTAGTTGGTCGAGGATTTCGGAAATGTTAGGAATGGGGTAGGAGTCGCCTATTGTAATATCGTTTAATTTCCTGTAATCGATTACTACACGCCATTTCCTCTTACCTGAGGCGTCTATCTTCTTCGGGACTATCCATATAGGTGATGACCAAGGTGATGATGATGGTTCGATTATGTTCTGTTCTAACATTTTATTTATTTGGGTTTCGACCTCTTGTTTATGACACTCTGGGAAGCGGTATGATTTGGTGTGGATAGGTGTCGAGGATGTGGTTTTGATTTCATGCTGGATGGCGTTAGTGAAAGAGAGTTTATCTCCAGGTAGATAAAAGATGTCAGAGAATTTTGTACAAATATCAAAGAGTGCTTGGGTTTCTTCGTTATTCAAATGAGACGCGCGGAGTTGGTCAATTACATTTTTTGTTCTAGATAGAGCATTTTCGTGGATATATTTTTGGTTTAATTGGAAAATGTGTCGTGTTGCATGATCAGGTTTAGTTTTGTTTTCAAGTGGAAGTAATGTTAATTTCAGGTCGGAGTTGACGTTAATCGATTTTTCGGACGTGTTTATTACAGAGATATTAATCCTAGAATTACTTTTAACCGAAACAATACAGTTAGCTACCAATAAATGATCTGTTAAATGTTGATCGAGTATTAACCCTTCTTTTATTTCAGGATTGGAGACAGTACATTCAATTATCATTTCAGTTCTAGCTGGAATTGCGTAAATTGGTTGTTGAAAGAATAAAGGAAATACAATTTTATTTATGAGCAAAATCTGATGGATATAATCTATGTGACTTCTTTGTGTACTAAATAAATCATTACCCATAATTCCATCGTATGGTAAATCAATATTGTCTACTACATGGAAGTAATGTTTCACAGTATCTACGTTGTCTTGGATCACGATTTGAATTTGGCCTAGAGTTGTAATGCTACTATCACGATTGGAATCTATTCCTGTGATTTCGATTTTTTTATTAATTATTTCGGGATAGTCTTCAATACATGATTCTTTTATTAAACTTACCGAAGCACCGGTGTCTACTAGGAGATTTAATGGCTTTGAGGATATAGATGTTGAAACTTTAACATAAGGTAGATATTTTTTATTTGTATTTCTTGAGATTTCATATATAACATTTTTTTTATTATTATTTTCAGGATTCGAATTTACTTTATTTATTATTGGAATAGGATTACTACGATTATATGATGAAATACTTTCGGTTTGGGGCTGGTTACCCTGTTGCATAGTATTTTCATTAAAGGATCGGGCATTTCCTTTTTGGGGCTGGTTACCCTGTCGTATAATGCCGTTGGTGGATTTATTTTCATTTAAGGATCGGGCATTTCCTTTTTGGGGCTGGTTACCCTGTCGTATAATGCCGTTGGTGGATTTATTTTCATTTAAGGATCGGGCATTTCCTTTTTGGGGCTGGTTACCCTGTCGTATAATGCCGTTGGTGGATTTATTTTCATTTAAGGATCGGGCATTTCCTTTTTGGGGCTGGTTACCCTGTCGTATAATGCCGTTGGTGGATTTACTTAGTGAACTAGAATATGTTTGGGTGTCGGTTTTATATTTTAGACCCGGACGACACCAACGCAGGCCAGGACTCAGTTTAAATTAACATGATCAACTTCATCGCGGGATTCAATTATTTGAGGTTCACTTGTGTTAGTATAGAAAATTTCATTATTATCATTAAAGTTTACTCTGTTTTGACGCGGTTGGAACCGTTGTTGGTAATTTTGGGATTGATTTTGGAAACGTTTGTTGTTATATTCTCTCCTGAGACAATTTTCAAGAATATGACCGTTACTCTTACAATATCTACAAAAGAGTTGTCCGTTGGTACTAGGATTTACTGCATTAGGTTGTGTAATATTAATTCTAGGCCGATATTGGAACCGTGGTTGCATTTGTTGTTGATATCTGTTTGGAAATTGCGGATTTTTGAATGGATATCCGGATGAAGACGAGGGAAATTTTCTATTAGTCGTTTGTAAAATTTTCTCTTCTGAGACAGCGATATTAATAGCTTGGTTTAATGTATCAGGATCTCGGCATCGAACAGCCATAGATAATTTAGGATCTAATCCAGTTACAAAAGTGTATGAGGCTAAGTCCTGCATTGCAGCGATACGGCCTGTCAGTTCGCCTTTGTTTCGTGACGGGATGGATATATTTATTTCGGCCAACAGCCGTGACAAACAAGATTCTATACGTAAAGAGAACTGATTGACCGGCTCGTTGTAATTTTGTTTGCAACTTTGCAGGTCAGAGAGTAATGCAGCGTAGTGTTTTTTATCACCAAATTGGGCTCGTAGGAATTCAGATAACTGTTCCCAAGATTCAAAGTCGCGGATGGTACATGCTGATTCTGCCTTACCCTCTAACTGGCTTAATATATACTTTAATAATACAGGTTTTTGTTGGATATTTGCTAAATTAATCGCATTTTGACAGTTTGTCAGAAATGAGTTTAGATTTTCGCGGTTGCCGTCGAAACTTTTAATAAACTTCAATAGGATATTAAGGTCTATTCTTTCTTCGCTTTCCGATTTTTGTCCTCTTTGTCTAGTCTCCTCCTTAGTGGTCATTTTGATGGATTTCCGAGAATTATTTGTTGCGATAAAGTTCAAGGTTTAATGCAGGTGAGCGGATGCGTCGCGTTAGATAAGGATTCTCGGTACTGGATGTCTCGAACAATAATTAGAGATGATTTTGAATGTTAATTATTACACTTTCGGATTTTAATAGTATTTTTAAGAGTTTTTGGAATCGCGCCACCAGTGAGTTTTTTGGATAGATTATCACTTACGTGTAGATGGAGTTCAGGAGCATGTTATAACTTGTTTTGTACAAATACACGTATTTTCACTTTTATTCACTTTTCACTGTTTTCACTGCACTGGGTCATTGATTTTCCACAATCGAAGGCGTTTCCTGGATTTTAGAAATCCCTTGAGCTGCCACCAAATATGTTACGCGACGAAGAAAAGTTCCTTTTTTAAAAAAAGATTTTATTTCACACATAAAATAAACTATGTTTAGGATACACTTTTATATATTGGAAGTCGCTTTTCTGGATAAAATAACACAACCTCTCGGGTTGGAAGATCGGCCTGAACTGATTAATCTCTCAGCTAAGATATTAATTCCGAAAGAGAGTTGCTGGAGTCAGCAATATCCCTATTGCTAGGGTCAGCAATATCCCTAACAGGGGTAGGATGTAACAGTACGCTGCAAAAACTATTGACAATAGAACAAAATGACGTACTACGGGTTTTTAGGTCTTTTAAAGACAAACAAAAAAGTCCGCGACAGCATATATCTAACTATCATAGTTTAGTCACAATAACTGCTTTTATGTTAAAAAATAAAATTAATTCGTCCGAAGAATGAATTTAACGTTAAATTAGTATTGTTATATTAATCCTTATCCAAATAAAGTATTATGTTATCAAGAGTATTAATGTAGAAGTAAATAACTTTTTGTTTTATTCCAATCGGACTTTTCGTTTAGAAGTTATTACGAGTATAAAACATGAATAGGTACTCCCCGGGTCGCGCAAATAATATCGCAACAGCATTGCGAGTACTGTTTGAACCCCTTTGTGACGCAAACGAAGTTGCGAGGGTCATCTAGTTAAAATATAATTCACGTTACCTTTCTCCTCCTTTTCGAAAGTCGGGCAAGTACACAGACAGTTAACTCATAAGTTGATTCCCACCCTGTTATAACCATCCCTCTCTCTGCTATCAGTTACAGTTAGAGGATTAGAGGAAGCCATGACAATGTTAGAATCCTTACAAACAACCTCATCGTGTTACCATTTAATTATTTCATTATAAAACACTAGCTGAAGCGGGCAACTATGTCTAAATAATATTTTTATTACAAAAATGAAAACGACCGACTTCCATTTCTGAAGCATAGCACAAAAACTACCAGACAGAACTTTATCAAATTTTTATAAGATAATGCCCAATATGTCTGCTTTCTAACAAAGAATTATCGAAATCGGTTCTTATCATAAAGAAATACACGCAAAAACGCATAGCAAATTGTGAAATTTTGTCCGTTTAAATACACATTTTAAACACAGATCCAAAAGTAAAAATTGTTGTCCGTGATTGGCTTCTATCGCTCAATTATGATAATACCGAGGAAATTTTAACAATCCTTAAGTAGTTATATTGTAGAATTTTTTTTTTTTTTTTACTTTTTTTCTTCTTTTGTTGTTGTTCTATCTTTTCTAAGCTGTCTCCTCTGATATCTTTCACTTAATGTAATAATAATATCTAAAACGTAACGGTATCCTGCGATACAGGCCTAGCCTAGTGCAGGGACCACTGCTATATTTTTTTCTGTACTGTGTCTTTTTTTGTTTGAAAATAAATTATTTTGTATTTTGTATTTGTACTTGTTCGATCTTAAAAAAAAAATGTGACCCCATGACGACCATCACCTTTCTGACATAATAATCATTCAAATCGGTCCACACAAACCAAAGTTATGTACATAAAATACAGAATATGAATTGAGTACCTCAAAAAATCCAAAAATCCGTCAAATTTTTTTTTTTTTTTCAGATGGTGGATATCACGGGATATGTGGGAGTTGAACCGCACTAAAACCTCCAACTGCTCACACTCAGCGTCCAATCCCGGCTGAGGCCAGAACCCAGCATGGGGTTTGGAGGGACGGCGCGACGCGTAACGCGCTCGGCACTCTTTCCCGTCTCGCCGTCCCGTTGGAACCTGAGACCTGATTACAGTACCGATCAATGATTGATAGCATCTACATTACAGTCGTACGTCAATCGCGCTATTTATAAACTAAAACGCAATTCTACGTCCATTACTTTATATATCAGACGCAGGAAATGTAGCAACTATACTAAACGTTGTTGATTCGTATTTGACCGATATTCAAAGACTTTTGACCAGCTTCCAAAAAGGTATTCCCTGAGCGCTATGACTTGTCCTTCTTCAAACGAGGCTTGAAGAGGGTCCTTAAAGTTAGGTCGTAGGTAGCGACCCCTCAGTGTCCCCTGACATTGCAGAGGTTCATCAGCGACGGTAACCACTTACGATCAGGTGGCCCGACAGCTCGTCTGCCTACAAGGCAATAAAAATAAACTTGAGAGTCATGGGACACCCGAATAGAACGAAGTTCCTTTCGATTAAAACATATCTTATATTTTTTCCTAACGTAACGCGCGATAAGGAACGTGTTTTAAAAGATTTTGATCACAGCGCCATCTGCCATCTAGCGATAATCATCTAAAACAAAAAAGTGTCGTGACAACTTTTCGTAAGATTTTTTTTCAGTCTGTCCGTGTCGCCCCTTTCACAAAGCGCGATAAGGAACTTCGTTCCAAAAAAATCTTGTCTGTTTAAAATACATACCAATACATTTCATATGACACCAGAATCATTGAAATCGGTCCACCCAAACTAAATACATCGAGGAACAAACATAAAAAAAAAACTTGAGAGGTGTCAAGGGACACCCGGATGGAACGAAGTTCCTTTCGATTAATTAGTGAGGGAATTGTAATTAAATATTTTTATCACAGCGCCATCAAGCATTAATCATATAAAACAAAATAAGGAATTGTTTTAAAATATTTTAACAGCGCCATCTAGCGATAATCATCTAAAACAAAAAAGTGTCGTGACAACTTTTTCATAACAATTTCCGTCTAGCCGCCTTTCGATAACGCGCGATAAGCAAAGTTCCTTATTCCAATAATATTTTTAATTAATAATTTAGTACAAGCTGGATTTGAACCTGCATCGTACGAGCAAGCGTTTCAACCACTACCCCACCTCGACCTACCTGTTCATTACTAAGACAGTAATCTAATGAGATGACAATAACTTCACGACATTTTACGACACACAGAATTACTGACAGTAATAAGACATTCGAACGATCTAGTTAGACTTCATTACATCTGCTCATATATTCGAGTTTAATTGATTTTTTAACCCCCTGTGAAGGGGTTGAAAGTATTTGAGAATGTAAATTTAAAGTGAAGTAGATATGTGAACAATTTAATCAAAGAATACTTTTTAGATATAAGCTTTTAAGATCCTTACACTATTAATAAACGGGTTCTTACCACGATTATTTTTAACTGAGCGGTCCTGATATTTCAGCACTGTTTCAAGCGCCATGATCACGGGAAGACTGAGGAACTGAGGGTAGGTGATTTAAGAGCAGACAAATCTGTCTACCCTCGCACTCGTTCGTTGGACTGGAACTCGAACTGGAACTGGAACTGGCGCTTGAAACAGTGCTGAAATATCGGGATCGCTCAATTAAAAATAATCGTGGTAAGAACCCGTTTAGTAATAGTGTAAGTGATGTAGATAATCGCGAGTGTTTAAAGAAATTTTAAGATTCTGTGTATCGTGTAGCAGTATAGTGCTAGCTAATACAAGTAAAACGAGCTCAAACACGACGACTGATCACCTTCCGACTCCATCATCATCCATCCATCCATCCATGGGGGTCGTGCCCCCGCGGACGGGCCTTGGGGCACCTCGCTGCCCGGGCTTGATCTCTCCGCCATTCTAGACGGAGGTGTGAGTTGTTTATTTGTGGCGTTGATCAATGTCCCTTCTTGGGGTTACCCATGGAATGGAATTCGCGCCTGTCTGGTCTGGGTCTGTTCGCTTCTCCATCATAAGATCAGCGCCATTTTGTCATATTATTACATTGTCACGCGATATACATCTGCGTGCAAAATGTCAGCTCAATCGGAAACCGGGATTGTCAAATTTGGCTTGCAATACCCGAACTTACATAGTTACATCCAGTGCAAGTTAATATACCCAAAGCTTGTAAAAAAAACTTGAGAGGAGGAAAAAAAGTTCCTTTCGATTAATTAGTGAGGGAATTGTAATACAATTTTATTTTTCTAAGTTCTAATAATTACTTAGTTTAAAACGTCTGTCTCTCTCTCTTATATAAAATATTTTGATCACAGCGCCATCTAGCATTAATCATATAAAACAAAATAAGGAATTGTTTTATAAAATATTTTAATCACAGCGCCATCTAGCGATAATCATCTAAAATAAAAAAAGTGTCGTGACAACTTTTTCATAAGAATTTCCGTCTAGCCCCCTTTCGATAACGCGCGATAAGGAACTTCGTTCCAATAGTAGATAAAGTGAAATATAATAATTGTTGAAACGTTGTTTGTGGAATCTCAACGATATGAATCGATATCCGATATACACACCGCGACCACAATCCATCAGTTTTATAGATGTGACGAAAATAGACGAGACACAGTGTACGAATATTACAGTAACATTATACATGGCGCGAGGGGAAAGAGTGCCGAGGGTGTAACGCGTCGCGTTGTCCCTTATAACCCCGTGCTGGGTTCTGGCCTCAGACGGGGTTCGGACGCTGAGTGTGAACGGTTGGAGGTTTTAGTGCGGTTCAACTTCCACAAACGCGGGCGGGGATCCGGTGATTTACTTCCAACTAAAAAAAAAAACATTTTACATGAATAATTCTTTAGAACTAATTTAGAAGTATATCCCTACTACTATTATAAATGCGAAAGTAACTCTGTCTGTCTGTTACGTTTTCCCGCTTAAACCTGACCTGAATAGAACGAAGTTCCTTTCGATTAAAAGATATCTTATAAAAAATATTTCCTTTCGTAACGTGCGATAAGGAACGTGTTTCAAAAGATTTTGATCACAGCGCCATCTAGCGATAATCATCTAAAACAAAAAAAGACAACTTTGCGTAAGATTTTTTTCCGTCTAGCCCCCTTTCGATAACGCGCGATAAGGAACTTCGTTCCAAAAACATACACCAAAATTCGGAATAATGTCAGAATTGGACAGTCTGGAATGCGAATGTTGAATTTATGAAAAAAAAGTTCAAGAATGACTGACAACTCTGCTTAATTTAGATTTACTCATTTAGAAGTGGTACTTGCCCATTTTGCTATTTTTTTGAGAGCCGAACTTGGTAGATCCTTCATGGCTAAATTGTTCTTTACAAACAAAAGGCCTTTTGGGTAAGATTATGTATCAACGAATTTTATAAAAAAATCTCTCTATCTATTCTTTCAAATGAGCCATATTTGCTGTGTCGACTTTCCCAAATTAATTTATAGTAGATTTTAATTAATATACAGTTTTACCGCAAATATTATATCTTTAACAATCGACTAAACCTGCTGTTTCAACCTACACTGTACACTACATCTGTCCCGCCATTTTGTTTGACGTTTCAAAATCTGACAGCTCGTCAAAATAAATCACAGATAGAATTTAAATAGTGACCTATTTATTATATCGTTTTAGAATCGAATTCCTTCGTTCCGAGATATCGATATACGCTATTTCGAGAGACAGAGCTGTTTTTAATTTATATAATGAATGTTTATTTTTGAGTGACTTCCAAACAGAACGGTAAATGTCTTAAATTAGAAGTGAAAAAAGCTTTTTAAGATCCTGGATATCATGTATCAGTAGAGTGCTAGTAGACAAGTAAAACGAGCACAAACACGACGGGTCTATCTTGTTTAGTACAGGAGTTCCTATGACTACCTTCCGACTCCATCATCAGATCAGCGCCATTTTGTCATATTATTGCATTGTCACGCGATGTACATCTGCATGCAAAATGTCAACTCAATCGGAAACCGGGAAGTTTGTCAAATTTGACTGCAACGTGATATCCAGCATTTTAAAAGATTGTATTGAAAGTGATTTCTTTAAAACAAAAAAAAACTTGAGAGGTGTCATGGGACACCCGAATAGAACGAAGTTCCTTTCGATTAAAACATATCTTATTTTTTTTTCCTAACGTAACGCGCGATAAGGAAACAAATTTAAAAGATTTTGATCACAGCGCCATCTAGCGATAATCATCTAAAACAAAAAAGTGTTGTGACAACTCTTCGTAAGCTTTTTTCCGTCTAGCCCCCTTTCGATAACGCGCGATAAGGAACTTCGTTCCAATTATTTTCACTGAATATCTATTTTCCGCTTTGTGACGCAGACGATGTGTACGTTTCCTGATAAAATCAGTCTAGTTCGGCAAGTTTCCAGAACTTCCAGGCTATCAATTGCAAACGATCTGGTTGGCTCTTTATCTCAAATCTTAGCTACATCCATCTATTACTAGATAGTGTACCGAACTAAACAGTACAGTGTCTCCAAACAACATTACCTGACATCAAGTTTATAAAACGACTGGAACAGTCTGTTCAATCCATATTGAACATACAATACTTTACGGAACGAAGTTCCTTATCGTGCGTTATCGAAAGGGAGCTAGACGGAAATTCTTATGAAAAAGTTGTCACGACACTTTTTTTGTTTTAGATGATTATCGTTAGAAGGCGCTGTGATCAAAATATTTTAAAACACGTTTCTTTTGAACTATAAGATATCTTTTAATCGAAAGGAACTTCGTTCTATTCGGGTGTCCCATGACACCTCTCAAGTTTTTTAATACTAAAATATAAGGAGACGCGCGCAACTTCATCTGTGTCACAGAGATTAAATTTTACGTTGATGATATATTTTCGCCGAAAATGCAATACAGCGTCATTTAATAATAAAGATTTACAAAAATATAAGGTTTAATTAAAAATCAAAATTAAAAATTATTGGAATAAAATGTTTTTAAAAAGGGGCTCAAACACGGTATTGATTCCGAACGAAGTCCCCAGTTTCGCCATCTAGCGAATAGTGACGTTCCCAGTTGAGTGGGTAATTAGACCAGCTTTCAAAATTCCCCACAAATTAAAATCTTAACGAATTTCTAAGAAAACAATCGAGTAACAGTAATATGTCACAAACTTTACCTATAAAATAAAATCAATAGATTTTGTTGGTTTCTCGTAAATAAATCAATTGATAAGAAAAATGTAAAAACCGTGTTTCCCGTGCGGTGTTGCCAACTCCATTAAATAGCAATAAAATATAATAAAAATGTTTTTCTCAGTCTTATTATCATCATATTTGAGTATATTTCTTTTCTGAACCGATTTCGATGCCTTTGTAATGAATTAATTATTGTCAAAAAAACTTTTTAAATACAACCTTTTCAGATCATGTATCAGTAGAGTGCTATCTAATACAAGTAAAACGAGCCAAAACACGACGGGTCTGTCTTGTGCAGTACAGGAGTTCCTTCCGACTCCATCATCAGATCAGCGCCATTTTGTCACTGTCATGTCTTTACCATAAACAGTTGCTAAGAGACGGAAATATTGACAAAGTGACATTACATTTTATACTAGAATAGAATAGAACTACAATGTACAATTTCTAATAAATACATTAAATACGCAACAGTCACATTATTGCATTGTCACGCGATATACATCTGTGCAAAGTTTTATCTCAATCGAAAGGGTTCGTCGCGGCGATGATGGAAGATACCGTCGTGATCGGGGCGTATTTCTCTCCAAATCGACCTATTCTCGAGTTCGAGCAGTTCCTGGACGGGCTCGGAGCGATTACTCAGCGCTCCGCTCCCCGTCCTGTGATACTGGCGGGGGACCTCAATGCGAAGTCAGTCGCTTGGGGTTGCCCCCGCACCGAACCTCGGGGTAGGCGATTGGAGGAGTGGGCGGTCGCGGCCGGACTCTGTGTCTTGAACAGAGGGTCGGTCGCGACTTGCGTGCGGTGGCGGGGCGAGTCCATCGTGGACGTGACGTTCGCGAGCCCTGTCATCGCACAACGCATCCGCGGTTGGGAGGTGCTGGTGGGGGCGGAATCGCTATCGGATCACCGGTATATCCGGTTCGATCTTTCCGCCCCCACGACAACCGCGGTCGCCCGTGGGACTGCGCCCCGGTCATTCCCCAGGTGGGCATTGAAGCTCCTGGACAAGGAGCGCTTGGTGGAAGCCTCCACGGTGGCGGCGTGGACGCCTATGCGTCCACACCCAGTGGACGTGGAGGTCGAGGCGCAATAGCTCCGGGACACGATGCATCGCATTAGTGATGCTTCGATGCCCCGGGTCGGCCCCCGGCCTCCTAACAGGTCGGCGTACTGGTGGTCGCCCGAGATAGCGCAGCTTCGTGCTGTATGCGTCCGGGCGAGGCGCCGGTGCGCCCGACATCGCCGCCGCATCCTCGCGCGCCGTGACGATCCCGTCGCGTTCGCGGAGGAGGAGGCCCGGCTGTATGGCGAGTACGCTGAAGCGAGGAGCGCCATGCAGCTGGCCATCAAGCAGGCCAAGGAGAGGTACACGGAGTCACTCTTGGAGACGCTCGACGATGATCCGTGGGGGCGCCCGTATAAAGCGGTGCGTGGCAAGCTGCGCCCGTGGGCGCCTCCCCTGACTGAGCGTCTCCCGCCTCAGCAGCTGCGGGACATCGTTTCGACGTTGTTCCCGCAGGAGCAGGACGGATTTATTCCGCCTGCTATGGGTGAACCGCCGGATCACACCGGCGGTGAAGCCACTGCTGAGGTGCCTCACATCACGAAGGATGAGCTCCATGAAGCCGTGGTCAGAATGAGTAGAAAAGACACGGCGCCCGGCCCGGACGGCATCCACGGCCGGGTCCTAGCCTTGGCCCTCAATGCCCTAGGGGACCGACTCCTGAGGCTGTACAATTCATGCCTGGAGTCGGGACGGTTTCCCTCGCTCTGGAGGACGGGCAGACTGGTCCTCCTACGTAAGGAGGGGCGCCCGGCGGACTCAGCCGCCGGTTACCGTCCCATCGTGCTGCTGGACGAGGTGGGCAAATTGCTGGAACGCGTTCTGGCCGCCCGCATCGTTCAGCACCTGGTCGGGGTTGGACCCGATCTGTCGGCGGAGCAGTACGGCTTCCGGGAGGGTCGTTCGACCGTAGATGCAATTCTGCGTGTCCGGGCCCTCTCGGAGGAGGCCGTCTCCCAGGGTGGGGTGGCCTTGGCGGTGTCGCTCGACATCGCCAATGCCTTTAACACCCTGCCCTGGTCCGTGATTGGGGGGGCACTGGAGAGGCATGGAGTGCCCCTCTATCTCCGCCGACTGATCGGCTCCTACCTGGAGGCCAGGTCGGTCGAATTCCTCCGAACATCGGGGGACCCAGCCACGCAGTGCGCCGCCTCTACGCGGGGGTGGTGCGCTCGATGGCCCTGTAAGGTGCGCCCGTTTGGGCCGAGCCTCGTACTCGGGCAACTTTTGCCCGATACTTGCGCCGGCCACAGCGCATCGTAGCCATCAGGGTCATCCGCGGGTACCGCACCGTCGCGTTTGAGGCGGCGTGCGTGCTGGCGGGGACGCCGCCCTGGGAGTTGGAGGCGGAGGCGCTCGCCGACGATTATCGTTGGCGATGCGACCTCCGGGCCCGGGGCGTAGTGCGTCCCCTGCGGGAAGCTGTTCGGGATCGGAAGGCCCAATCTCGGCGGTCCGTGATGGAGTCGTGGGAGCGACGTATCGCTAACCCCACTTGGGGTCTACGGACCGTCGAGGCGATCCGCCCCGTCCTAAAGGATTGGGTGGGTCGTGGCGAAGGACGCCTCACCTTTTGGGCGGTGCAGATGCTGACCGGGCACGGGTGCTTCGGGAGGTATCTGCACCGCATTCAGGTGGAGCCGACGACGAGGTGCCATCACTGTATAGGATGTGACCAGGACACACCGGAGCATACGCTCGCTGTCTGCCCCGCATGGGAGCAGCAGCGGTGTGTCCTGGTCCGACAAATAGGACCGGACTTGTCACTCCCGGGCGTCGTGGCGTCGATGCTCGAGAGTGGCGAGTCCTGGAAGGCGATGCTCGACTTCTGCGAGTCCACCATCTCGCAGAAGAGGGTGGCGGGGAGTGCGAGGGAGAGAATTTATTCTTCTCTCCGCCCCGCAACAACCCGCCGCCGTCGAGCAAGGGGCCGGAACCGGGATCTCGCCCGGAATCTGGCCCCTTAAGAGTTTCGGGTCCCCAACGCATGTGAGTGCGAGCGGGGACCCAAGAAGGTGTCGTGTCTCGCTCAGCACGCCCTTGCGTCAGAGCATCCGGAGGATGGCGGACCGCGCTCCCCGACCCACGCTGGTTCTGACCCAGCGGGGTATTCCGTGGGAGGGTGACACGCGGTCCAGCCATCTTGGCGGGCTTCGGATAGCCCGCCGACCGAGAGAGCCGGTGGCCGTATCGCCGGCGGCTGCCGGTTCGGCGTCCGGGGACGGCGTGACGGAAAAGTGTGCCGAGAGCGTTACGCGTCGCGCCGTCCCACAAAACCCCGTGCTGGGTTCTGGCCTCAGCCGGGGTTCGGACGCTGAGTGTGAGCGGGCGGGGATCCGGTGATTTCCTCCAACTGAAAAAAAAAAAAAAAAAAAAAATCTCAATCGAAAACCGAAATAGAAAAAGTTTGTCAAATTTAACTCGCAATATTCCACCCGAACTTACATAGTTACATGCAAGTTAATATAAAGCTTGTAAAAATTCAGTAAATAATATCTTTGTACAAACTATGTCATTGTAAGTGAATATTTCCGAAGCCTGTTTCTCCGACAAGCCCAGGCTTGGCTCGCTTCCAACTCATAAATAACCTCACATTAACTACGATATTAATTTACTATGAAACCTTAACTTCCTTAATAAGTATTTTGACGGCTTTTAGAGTAAAATATGAGTTGTTTACTTCGTCTGCGTCACATATTAAATGAAACTGTTTTACACAAAATAAAACAGTTATGTGCCGAAAGAAAGACACAGCGTTGGAGCAATGTCGTTGCTGGGGAGTGAAGACGCTATGTCAGATGTCACTGTCAGACTGACAGTCATGTCAACGAGCACACAGATGAATATTGTTGTAAAGTTGAACTCAAAAGAGGCTTGTAAAAAGTGGCTGTCCGAGTTCTTCGCAAATAAGGAGGGGGGCTTCTACGAGGGAGGTATTATGAAGTTGCCGTCTAGATGGAAACAGATTATCGAACAAAACGGCGCATATTTGAACTTAATCTGATCACTGTAACACTTTTTATAAAGCATTGAATAAAGAGCAAAAAAGCGGAAGGGATATTGACAACAAATAAATATTGCGTTATTCAAAGTATTAAATAAATTGATAAAAAAAAACTTTGAGTACAAGCTTTTAAACTCCTGTATATCATGTATCAGTAGAGTGCTAGTAGACAAGTAAAACGAGCACAAACACGACGGGTCTATCTTGTTTAGTACAGAAGTTCCTATGACCACCTTCTGACTCCATCATCAGATCGGCGACATTTTGTCATATTATTGCATTGTCACGCGATATACATCTGCGTGCAAAATGACAACGGGAAGTTTGTCAAATTTATCTCGCAAGATTCCACTCGAACTTACATAGGTACATTAGTACATAGTTACATCCAGTGCAAGTTAATAAAAAGCTTGTAAAAACCTTTTTTGGTCTGTCATTTAAGGACCGACAAATTTGGTGTTTATTAAATTCTTTGAAATTAACTGACATTTTTAAGTTTTTGCAATATTTTGGATACACTATAAGTAACGTTAATTCAGATCTACTAATATCTAGTAACTAGGTGACCCGCGCAACTTCGTCTGCGTCACAGAGGGATACAATATAGCCTATTAAAATTTTTTTTTCAAATTGGACCAGTAGTTCCTGAGATTAGATTACAAACAAACAAAATTTTCCTGTGTATAATATCAGTATATTTTTGATCAAAGATTTCAATTATCACGTAATATCAAAGCCTCATTATATAAAAACCGCAAATAAAAATCAAAATATAATCCCGAGACCGTGTGTCGCATCAATTAGTGAATATCGACGATCAGCGCCATCTGTTATCAGAGACACGAATGATAAATGACGGCAACATGATTTATATCTTTTAAACGACATTTTTAATTCATAAATAAAATATAGCAACTGAAAATAAGTATAATAAACTATATTTTCAAATCATTAATAAAGTATAGCTGATCCTCGAAACTTCGTCTGCATCAAAAAGGGGGCGTCCATAAATTACGTGAGGTGTTTAAGGGGAGGAGGGGGTCGAGTCAAATCTCAAAAGTTTGATTGTTTGTTTGTCTGTAACAGGCTCCAAAACTACTACAACGATTTTAAAAACTCTTTCAGTTTTGTAAAGTTCATTTATCGAGGAAGGCTATAGGATTATCCTTTGTGATGAAGACGAAATTGCGCGAGTCATATAGTCTCATATACAGGGTGATTTTTTAGAGAGGGTACATATTGCAGGAGGGTAATGAGTACTCTGTTCTAATACGGAATATTACAAAAAATAGGTAAAATTACATTTTTTTTAAAAATCGAAATTCGACAAAACTACCTCAAACATGAACAATTTCGGCTTAAAGAGTGTTGACTAACGACCTCTAGTGATCTCGCGCACCCCACACCTCCGCCACACCCATCAGCTGTCGAAAAACCATCATTTAGTAAGAATTTTAGATATTTTTAAGTTGCGATTACTAAGGCATTAAGCCATATTCTTTGGTAATAATATTTTTACTGGTCGTATATAACCATCAGCTACCATGACCTCCAATATGTACGCTCACTAAGAAATCACCCTGTAGTCTCATATATTTGTTAGTAGTAGTTTGCTTGAGAAATGGAAATCGGCCATTTTCATTTTAGTAAAAAAATATCACATCAAGATTTGGTTTGCTGGATTCGAACTCGCGACATTACGAAAAGTAAGCATCTCAACTACCTCACCTATTCTAATACATCAAAACATATTAATCATATCAAAATGTATAAATTCTACACACATGATAAACGACATGGTTACTCATATGTCCTGTAGTGGCCATTTATCATCGCTCGACCCAGGTGCAAGCTAACATAGATTAGTTACGCTCTGAGGGCAATTGTACGGTTTGGCGGCCATTTTACCGGTAGTTTACGGTTTTGATGATTGATTTAGTAAAAAGAGTTACATCAATTACATTATTACTAAACGGGTTCTTACCAAGAATGGTTAAGGAAGCTATCGAAATTTCGAGGAATAGCACTTTTAATCGGGGTGACGGCTTCAAACTATCCTGTATGTGGAATCCAGTGTTAGACGAAAATAAAGTCAAAAAATTTAGTTGTGAGGCGGCAGCCGATACTGTCAGTGTGGTATGTCGAAATGTGAGTTCGAGTTCCAGTGGTACCGGCAAACGAACGAGTGCGAGGGTAGACAGATTTGTCTGCTCTTAAATGACCCGCAGTTCCTCAGTCTTCCCGTGATCATGGCGCTTGAAACGGTGCTGAAATATCGGGACCGCTCAATTAAAAATAATCGTGGTAAGAACCCGTTTAGTAATAGTGTAAGTGATGTAGATAACCGCGAGTGTAAAGAAATTTAAAAAGAGTTACAATAATTATGAAACTTTCATGCATTTTGAACGGGTTCTTACCACGATATTTAATTAATTCAGTTGCCTCGATATTTCGTTATTGTTGCAAACGTAATGATCACGAGAAGACTGGATACTGCGGGTCGATTTAAGAGCAAACAAATCTGTCTACCCTCGCACTCGTTCGCTTTTGGGTAGTACCACTGGAACTCGAACTCACATCACGACACACCACACTCACTGTATCCACAAGACTCTCTGAGCATGAACCCGCGAGTGACTGTTGTGTTTAGTACTGGATTCCACATACTCGATAATCTGAAGCCGTCACCCCTGTTAAAAGTGCTATGTCTTGAAATCTCGATAGCTTCTTTAAATATCGTGGTAAGAACCCGTTGAAAATGCATGAAAGTATTATAGAAAACCGCGAGTGTCTGAATAAGTTTATAATTATGCATATACATTTTTTTTTAAGTTTTACAAAAAGTCCTAAACAGTCTTCACTTTAAAACAATTTAAAACTTAAGCAACAGAAGATCCATATTTTACAAGCTTTATATTAACTTGCACTGGATGTAACTATGTAAGTTCAGGTGGAATCTTGCAAGTTTTCGACAAACTTCCCGGTTTCCGATTGAGCTGACATTTTGCACGCAGATGTATATCGCGCGACAATGGAATAATATGACAAAATGGCGCTGATCTGATGATGGATTCTGTGGCAATAAGAAAAGCTTGTATTTAGAGTGTGTTTTTTCATTTGTTTTTGAAACGAAGTTCCTTGTCGTTATCGAAAGGGGGCTAGACGGAAATTCTTATGAAAAAGTTGTCACGACACTTTTTTTGTTTTAGATGATTATCGCTAGATGGCGCTGTGATTAAAATCTTTTAAAACAATTCCTTATTTTGTTTTATATGATTAATGCTAAATGGCGCTGTGATAAAAAAAAACTATTATTTTATAATTATTATAACTTAAAAAATAAAATTTTATTACAATTCCCTCACAACTCCCTTGACACCTCTCAAGTTTTTTTCATGTTTACTAGTATCTTTTATCGGAAGTATCACAGATTTTTTGCATGTAGCTTTTTGTTTGAAGCCTGCTCGAACCTCCATCTTAACTCAGCCACTATCGAGACCACAATAGACGGTAAGTGCACTTCCATAGAGTGCACAAACAATGGCTAGAACCGACGAGGCGATGTTCACTTCACAATGGAGAATATTTTGCCGGAAATCCTGGGTAATCTGTGTTCCCATTTTGTTATATGAATGTTGTGTTTAAGATTTTAGTGAGATGGTTTTGAAACTTCGTCTGCGTCATATAATCTTTGTTTAATCTGGTATCCACTCAACTGGGATCGGCAACCAAATTGGTTTGTTTACTTTTGCCAAGTCTGTGGCAGGAGCCAAAATTGAGCACAGTTCTAAAACTTGTTTTGTTTACATTTTTTAATCGTCTCATATTTTACGGAGATGATATATTTTCGCTGAAAATGCAATACAGCGTCGTTTAGTAATAAAGATTTACAAAAATATAAGGTTTAATTAAAAATCAAAATTAAAAATTATTGGAAAAAATGTTTTTATAAAGAGGCTCAAACACGGTATTGATTCCGAACGAAGTCCCCAGTTTCGCCATCTAGCGAATAGTGACGTTCCCAGTTGAGTGGTTAATTAATATTTTTTATTACCATAATGAAAACGTAGGTTCCCTTCCGGTATAATCTGTTCAGTTCTATTTTGCCTTCTTTACCTCGTTATGTTGGCTAACTTAATCTTTTTATTGCAGAAATGAAAACGACCGACTTCCATTTCTCATGCATAGCATAAAACTACCAGTCAGATCTTTATCAAATTAATATGAGATATTGTCCAAAGGGTTGCTGCTTCAGCAAAAACAAAAAAAGATCGATCGAAATCGGTTTACATAGAAAATAAATACATGGAAAAAGACACAGAAATTCGTTACACACGTTATTTAAACTCCATAAGTAGTTATACGATTTGAAAAAAAAATCAAAAGATCATCACCTACCATCTGAAACAAGAATCATCCAAATCAGTCCAACCACGGGGACGGAGCGACGGGATAGAGTGCCGAGCGCGTAACGCGTCGCGCCGTCCCTCCAAACCCCGTGCTGGGTTCTGGCCTCAGCCGGGGTTCGGACGCTGAGTGTGAGCGGTTGGAGGTTTTAGTGCGGTTCAACTCCCACATACATAAAAATCAGTCCAACCAACGAAAGTTAGGTAACAAAAAACACAAATTGAGTACTCTTTGAATCTCCGTCAGCAATCTACTTTGATACTCCCTCAAGATACATTCTAATCAAGCTTATTCCTATCTTCTAACCACCCTCAATGACCTGTGACTTGCTGACTTGTGCACCCTTAATTAAATATAAACCCACCCTGTCTACAAGGGAACGTGATTAGAAGGAACTAGAGGTATGCACTCTTATTAGGAACTAGCTGATCAGTGTAACTACGTGAGCATCACATTTTTTTTTTTTAGTTGGAGGAAACCAGATCGCCGCCCGCCCCGCGGTCGGGGTATGTGGGAGTTGAACCTCACTAAAACCTCCAACCGCTCACACTCAGCGTCCGAACCCCGGCTGAGGCCAGAACCCAGCACGGGGTTATGAGGGACGACGCGACGCGTTACGCTATCGGCACTCTTTCCCGTCGCGTCGTCCCCGATCGAAAGGGGGCTAGATGGAAATTCTTATGAAAAAATTGTCACGACAAATTTTTGTTTTAGATGATTATCGCTAGATGGCGCTGTGATTAAAATCTTTTAAAATAATTCCTTATTTTGTTTTATATTAATTATTTATCTTTTAAGCTAACTAATTATTATAACTTAAAAAAATAAAATTTTATTAAAATTCTCTCACTAATTAATCGAAAGGAACTTCGTTCCATCCGGGTGTCCCTTGACACCTCTCAAGTTTTTTTTGTGTTTGTTTGAATTACTTTAGTTCGGGTGGACCGATTTGGATGATTCTTGTGTCAGATGAGAGATAATCGTTGTCGTGGGGACCCATTTAAAGATTTTTTTAAAGATGGAACAAATACTTTAGGATTTGAGTTAAAAAATGTAATTTTTAACGGACACGATTTCACTTACTTTTTTGATGAACTGATTTCGATAATTCTTTTTTTATTAGAAAGCAGACACTTTGGACATAATCTTCTATAAAAAAATAAAAAGATTTGACCTGTAGTTTTTGCGCTATTCTTGAAAAACTGTATCTTATTATTTGAACGATAAAATGTAGTTTAAAAGCGACCATCTGTTATGTTCTGGCTATAAATTCTGCCTAAAATCTAGGCTAGGATTATAGATGTCACAATAATACTAAAACAATCTAGTTTTTCATGTTTAATTCTTTAAATAAAACTATTTATTGCTTTTGAACGAACTCCAAAAGAACTGCAGTATTCCGTGCGAAAAATGTTACAGTAAAATTGTCTTTGTGGACCGATTTGGACGATTCTTTTTTGCTTTAAAGGTGGTAAATACTGATTGTTAGGTCTAGGTAAAATTTGATTAAAATCGAATAAGTAGTTATTGAGTAATTTGTAATTTTGTAAAATGTTCTGATACTGCATATTTTTGTGTTTTTGCACGATATTTAATTAATTGAGTTGTCTCGATATGTCGTTGTTGTTGCAAACGTCATGATCACGAGAAGACTGGATACTGCGGGTCGATTTAAGTATCCGTTTTATTATTATAATTTTCGTTTCGTTTTAGTATTATAATTAAATATCGTGGTAAGAACCCGTTGAAAATGCATGAAAGTATTATAGAAAACCGCGAGTGTCTGAATAAGGATTAATTCTTGCTTGATTCTCTTCGATTTTTCTCTAATTATTTGTGTTTGCGACATACCTGAAACAAGAAAATATAAAATTTAATACATTTTCTAAACAAACGCAAACAAACATTATATTTCAAAAAAAACAAACATTAAAAATAAACCATAAAAATAATCTTTAAATTGAAAATTATTATTGCAATGCCGTTCCGCCATTTTATAGTTTGTATAATCTTTACATAGATGGCGCTGTTCTGATGAATATTTTAATGTGGCTAATTTTCAAGGTAGTAATGGATTGGTATTTGCTGTTGTTTTGATATCTAGCCATAAGTCTCCACGGTTGGGTAATGCTTTCTTAAGAGATGCGCCATATTTAGGCAGGCTGCAACGCATCTAAATGCGCCGGTATTTAATCGGTTCAGAGAAAATTGCATGTTTTAAAAGGCAAATGACGTACAGTCGAGTGTAGACTCTTAAAACAATCAAATTAAATTAAAAATATAAATGATTTTAATCACAAAAATAGGCCTAAAACTGCCGAAATTTAACATTCTTATATGGTAACACTGTTTCCAAGTTAGCCAACATAACAATTGAAAAAAGGTAAAATAGAACCGAACAGACTGTACCGGACAGGAACCTATAAATTCAACATGGCGGCGCTCGCTATCTCCCGTGTCAAATTGTCCACGATTTTAAGATGAAATATGAAAGTTGGGCTGTTATCTTAAATTGAAAATATTGGGCTTTTAGTTTCAATTATATTTCTTGTAACATTAAAATTTAATTTATTTTCCGGGCGCCATTTTTTTTGCTATGTAGAAAATTTGGATTCGATTTTCTTTGGCTCAGAAAACGTGCATTTCGTTAAAGTTAACGATAAATTTTATAAATTACACTTCAAAACTGCTGGATTCTCTGTCGCTTATGATTTAAATTTCTTTTGTATGTATTCATTTATTTACACTTATTTTTTACATTATATTTTAAAAAAAAATTAACAAAGGAATAAAATTTAAAAATACAATATAAAAAACAGAGGCCCACTGAAGACGAGGTCTACGACCCAAGCCATCAGTGGTCAGGGCTCAAGAGAGAGGAACCTCCTCACAATACGTGTCGTGTCAAGAACGACCGCCTTCTGAATCAAGCCCTTTACCCAGCTGGGGAGCGAAAGCTTCTCTAGATGACGGTCGAGGCTTTTCGCTATTAGACCGTGCACAGATACAACGATCGGAACAATGATGGTCGATTCAACACGCCACATGTCGGTCACCTCGTGGGCCAAGTCCAAATATTTTAGCTGTTTTTCTTTTTCTGCCTTCACAAGGTTCTCAATTTGTAGTTGATTTAAATTATTATTATTAAACGGTTTTATTTAGCTTCGTCTCGACGACGACGACGAATCGTTGTTGTCTTAATTATAGTGTAACATTACAAAACAAACATTTTAATCAACGATTGTTCGGCGCGACGGGAAAGAGTGCCTTGGGCGTAACGCGTCGCGCCGTCCCTCATAACCCCGTGCTGGGTTCTGGCCTCAGCCGGGGTTCGGACGCTGAGTGTGAGCGGTTGGAGGTTTTAGTGTGGTTGAACTCCCACATACCCCGACCGCGGGGCGGGCGGGGATCCCGTGATATCCTCCAACTAAAAAAACGATTGTAGACAATTAACGTGCCCAACGGTTTTATAATTCCTACGACTGTATCTATTTTATTATTTTTTGGTTTTTAGTACATTTATCTTAAACATTGCAATGTATGTTTAACATAAAACCGTTTAACTTAAAAAGTTTTTTTACCTACTTTTATTTTAAACCGAGAACGTCTTTTAGTAAAACACTTGTTGTCAGGTAATGGATGTTTGGACTATCTTGCACTGTTTTATTCTATCCAGTGTTTCTTTTATATATAATCGATGCAGATATAAAAAATAGAACTGGTCTAAAACCTTTACATGCTCAAAATAGCCTAACTTACTTTCTTTCTAACTTTAGGGCTAAAAGAGATGGTAAAAACTGAAAAACTTGTAGGGAGCAACAATACGCGGAAACTATAACTAGTATCGACGAGTATAGTACGTACTAGGTATGCGATCGACTGTGACCGATACGCGTGACGTCACATAGTATATTATACTTTTAACAGATAAATTCGGTGTTAATGCAGGGACAAAATAAACTTTAGTATAAAAATGAATTGCAAAAAGTGTTAGTGGCAGTTACAGTCTTCTTGTGATCATGACGTTTGCAACAACGTTGAAATATCGAGACAACTCAATTAATTAATTATCGTGGTAAGAACCCGTTGAAAATGCATGAAAGTATTATAGAAAACCGCGAGTGTCTGAATAAGTTTATCAAAATATTATTTTATTTTACTGTGAGTGCTGATTAATGAAGCAAAATACCCAAATTGGACACAAAAAAGTACATTTCAAACGGAGATGTACCATCAAAGTTAGTATAGTTAATTTACTTTTTAGAAACACAAAGATAGCAGTTTAATTCCTTAGGTTATTGAAATAATCTGAATCGGTCCAAACTAAAGTTATGCACAAACGTAAAATAAAAAACTTGAGAGGTGTCATGGGACACCCGAATAGAACGAAGTTCCTTTCGATTAAAAGATATCTTATAATTTAAAAGGAACGTGTTTTAAAATATTTTGATCACAGCGCCATCTAGCGATAATCATCTAAAACAAAAAAGTGTGACAACAACAAGATTTTTTCCGTCTAGCCCCCTTTCGATAACGCGCGATAAGGAACTTCGTTCCAAAAATACGACCGAAGTTATAGGTGTTATTATAGTATTGTTCAGTTGTTTTTCTCTTTAGAATACTGTACATATTTTTTACTATGCTTAATGCTATGTTATAATATGCGTGCGTGTAAAATAGAAAGTAATCGTGGCGCCAATAAATGGTTATCACGCATGTATGTATTGTTAGGTGACTTTTCTCTAATTCCATTTAATTGTTTGTAGAAGCGGGTATTACGTCGATTTAAAGGAAGGACTTCCGGTTGTGATGAATCATTTTATAAGAGTGTTGTTAGATTCTTTTAATTTTATTTTATGCGAACGGAAATACTAGTGGCGCCATCTGATTTATTTCTCAAGAAAGTATAAAAGGCGTGTAAGCTGTCGTTTGAATACAGTAGTCGACGTGATTTCAAAGTGAACAGAGTTGAGAGTAATTGTGACTGAGTTTTGGAGGATAATTGTACTGATTTTGGAGGATGGTTATACTGTTTTTGGAAAATGAATAAACTGTTATTGTGAACCAAGGAATTTTCATTGTGTTTCTGAACTGAACCCAATAGTTCAGAAGCGGGATCGACGGAAAAAGGTACCACTTTTTCTTGTACTGCGCCCACAGAAAACCGTAAGTCACTGATATTACATCTTTTTTAAAGTATTCATTATGGATGATACTGAGCTCAGCTTACAAAAAAATGAGTTTCAAATGGACGCTCATTATGTATGAGAGGATCCATTTTTTTTTTTCTATTTTATTTTCATTTCCCCACACTCTGGTTTGAATACTACTTAGTTGAATTCCGTTACATTAAAGTCTCTTTTTTTTCTCTTTTTCACGTAACATCGAGTAACTATGGCTGGACTGGACTGGACTGGATTGGATTGATATATCATGGTTGCGGACGGCTCGTGGTACAGAGTCGAGTAACTATGGCTGGATTGGATTGGATTGGATTGGACTGGATTGGATTGGATTGATATGTCATGGTTGCGGGAAGGCTCGAGGTAAAGAGTCGAGTAACTATGGCTGGATTGGATTGGATTGATATGTCATGGTTGCGGGAAGGCTCGAGGTAAAGAGTCGAGTAACTATGGCTGGACTGGATTGGATTGATATGTCATGGTTGCGGGAAGGCTCGAGGTAAAGAGTCGAGTGACCATGGCTGGGACTTGGATGGACTAGGTTGATGCAGGACTAGGTTGATGCAGGACTAGGTTGATGCAGGACTAGGTTGATGCAGGACTAGGTCGATGCAGGGCTAGGTTGATGCAGGACTTGGGTTGATGCAGGACTTGGGTTGATGCAGGACTTGGGTTGATGCAGGACTTGGGTTGATGCAGGACTTGGGTTGATGCAGGACTTGGGTTGATGCTGGACTTGGGTTGATGCTGGACTTGGGTTGATGCTGGACTTGGGTTGATGCTGGACTTGGGTTGATGCTGGACTTGGGTTGATGCTGGACTTGGGTTGATGCTGGACTTGGGTTGATGCTGGACTTGGGTTGATGCTGGACTTGGGTTGATGCTGGACTTGGGTTGATGCTGGACTTGGGTTGATGCTGGACTTGGGTTGATGCTGGACTTGGGTTGATGCTGGACTTGGGTTGATGCTGGACTTGGGTTGATGCTGGACTTGGGTTGATGCTGGACTTGGGTTGATGCTGGACTTGGGTTGATGCTGGACTTGGGTTGATGCTGGACTTGGGTTGATGCTGGACTTGGGTTGATGCTGGACTTGGGTTGATGCTGGACTTGGGTTGATGCTGGACTTGGGTTGATGCTGGACTTGGGTTGATGCTGGACTTGGGTTGATGCTGGACTTGGGTTGATGCTGGACTTGGGTTGATGCTGGACTTGGGTTGATGCTGGACTTGGGTTGATGCTGGACTTGGGTTGATGCTGGACTTGGGTTGATGCTGGACTTGGGTTGATGCTGGACTTGGGTTGATGCTGGACTTGATTGATGCTGGACTTGGATTAGTACTGACTAGGTTGATGCTGAATTGGATTGGTACTGACTAGGTTGATGCTGAATTGGATTGGTACTGACTAGGTTGATGCTGAATTGGATTGGTACTGACTAGGTTGACGCTGAATTGGATTGGTACTGACTAGGTTGACGCTGAATTGGATTGGTACTGACTAGGTTGATGCTGAATTGGATTGGTACTGACTAGGTTGATGCTGAATTGGATTGGTACTGACTAGGTTGATGCTGAATTGGATTGGTACTGACTAGGTTGATGCTGAATTGGATTGGTACTAACTAGGTTGATGCTGAATTGGATTGGTACTGACTAGGTTGATGCTGAATTGGATTGGTACTGACTAGGTTGATGCTAAATTGGATTGGTACTGACTAGGTTGATGCTGGATTGATACTGGACTGGACTGCGCTGCCTTGAATTGGGGCTGGACTGGACTGCGCTACCTTGAATTGGGGCTGGACTGGACTGCGCTACCTTGAATTGGGGCTGGACTGGACTGCGCTACCTTGAATTGGGGCTGGACTGGACTGCGCTACCTTGAATTGGGGCTGGACTGGACTGCGCTACCTTGAATTGGGGCTGGACTAGACTGCGCTGCCTTGAATTGGGGCTGGACTGGACTGCACTGCCTTGAATTGGGGCTGGACTGGATTGCACTGGGGCTGGATTAGTATTGGACTGGACCTGGATTGGTATTGAGATTGGACTGGACCTGGATTGGTATTGAGATTGGACTGGACCTGGATTGGTATTGAGATTGGACTGGACCTGGATTGGTATTGAGATTGGACTGGACCTGGATTGGTATTGAGATTGGACTGGACCTGGATTGGACTGGACCTGGATTGGACTGGACCGGGATTGGACTGGACCGGGATTGGACTGGACCGGGATTGGACTGGACCGGGATTGGACTGGACCTGGATTGGACCTGGAGCTGGACTGGACCTGGAGCTGGATTGGACCTAGAGCTGGATTGGACCTGGAGCTGGATGGGACCTGGAGCTGGATTGGAGCTGGACCAGATTGATAGGTTGCGGGAAGGAACAAGGCCGAATGATCAGGCATATCTGATATTGGAGTAGATAAACAAAACTAGGAAATACAAAGGAAGACGCGGAGACTGTCTCCAGGATTTCGATGAATAATGGCACAAAGAGACAGATAAGGGGTAACATTCGGAAACGTTATCAGGGTTCTTAAATGATTGAACAGAACGGCGGAGCGGCAGTCACCACGAGGAATATGGACAAGTAAGCCAAATGATATTAATTCTGCCTTACATCGTTTTATGGCAAAAGATAAAACTATTCAGTTTCAACTAAACAAAGAGACCGACTGAATAAAGGAAGAAAAAAAAAGGGGGAGAATAGATTTGATTCATTATGGAACATGTCTGGGAGGGATAGAAGCGAAAGTTGATGGAACCCTCTCCTTGTCGTGAGAGTTACGCCGGACTTCACACAGATTGTTGAGCAAAATAGTTGAGTTTGAAGAATCATTAGAGCATTATACACGATGACTAATCTACTATTTCGCTATAAAATCTCAGGTTAGCAGGATGTGTCTTGTTTACTTCACGGGGTGGATCATAGAGCCATTAGTGCGTAGGTGGCGTAATTTAGCGAAGAAGAACTTGCGGAACCATCAAAGTAGGGCAATTCGGGGAGTCGTGAGATACAAGTGACAGATCATTACGCAGACAACTATTCATTGGAACCTACCTGGTGCTTCTGAGGTTGATACAGTGGCGGTAATAGGTGTTTCGATTGCGAGGGAGCGATCGCCTTTTGAATTACTAGATAAGGACTGTTTCTGACCAATGCGCGTTACCAATCAAGGGAGTTTGGGTCTGGATCACTCTGGACATATCTGGTAGCAAGGGAAGGTTGGAAAGGCTTTCTGCCCTGCAAGAGTCCTAGAAATCCAAATAAATGCTTACCTACAGCATGTCAACGTTGATGTTCAGTCAAAGTTCTCCTTGATTAAAGGGTCGGACGGAACTGGCTGGATTTGTGTGAGAATGGTAGTTTCTGAACGAACAATGTTGTGAAAGATGTTTTTGGACGAAGCTCAGAGTGAAAGGGATGACAGATAAAGAAGATGGACAAAAGACGCGAAAGACGAACGTTGTGTTAAGAAGAAGTCTATTATTTTTATGAGTCTTGATGGGGGACGATAACAATTTGCCTGCTTTATTGGTGCTGTTTATGCCGGTGTTGCAGGAATGTGCATTGTTGATGGCAGTGTTATTCACTCCTATGTTTTGAGTCAATACTTTTTACAGAAGGTCCGGATATAATTGTCGCTGGAATTCCAGATGAATCGAATGTTCAAACGACATGTGTAAACGCTTGCAGAGTTTGTGTCTGAAGTAGAAGGGAGTATTGTCCTAGAGAATATACGATTGGAAATTAATGTTGGAAAGGATACCATTTTGGGTTGTTGTAGAGTTGACTTCCATGAAAACGCGGTTGACCAGAGCAACAACTGTAGTGATCGACAACATCGAGCGCTTCTAGCTCCAGATATGCTGTTGTGTAGGGATTGTTTCATGTGATTTGCAAGGTCGAGAATTTACAAAAGCCTATCGGATGGTGACTGAGACGGAGGATCTGAACCCCTTATAGTGTCGGATGTGGATTGTGAACTGATGAGAGTATGTTGCAGGAAATATTGGATAGTGAGAAGATGAGAGTCAGATTAATGCTTTTTGTGGACGAATGATTGTTGGCGTATCGTTCTTGGCTCTATATGATCCTGGAGCAAAATGCGACGTATGCAAGTAGAAGGCCTGGCTGGTGTACGTCTGTAACACAACTTCTCTAGTCCCTCTCTGATTACAGCTGGTATCTTGTTTTAGTCGGAGACCCATTGATAGAGCTGTTGTGGCCATTGATGACGTCGGATTGTAACTGCCCAATCGGCAGGTGCGGAAGCTCGGACTATTAGGATAACTGGGAAATTTTGTTATTGATCAAGGCCTTACGTTTTTTTTGAAGTTTATGCGAGTATTGTATTTGTATTTGGTGGGTTTTTGCTCAAAGGAGTTATCTGGTAGATTCTCGAAGTGAGGCACGATGGTGAGGATCTTGTGTTGTAAGAGACGTTGTGACCTATTCAAGATAGAAGGATAGGTATTGTTTCCCGGAGGTGCGAAGTTTCGTTCGCTTGGAGTGCGGCCGTGTCAGGGCTGGAGCATGTGGATGTGATAGAGGGACCACTTCACTTGGACCCATCATTAAAGTGTGATTAGTAGAGCTGAACAAATTCGGAGGATTTAAATAGGAAAAGTCGAAAAGTGGGAATGTGATACTGATAAAACAAGGCAATGAACAGAAGGACACAAATGGACAGAATAGAGGAAATAATTTATTTAATGAAATCGGATACTGTTAATTTCGGACAGGTCATCTCCCTAATGGATTTTGCGAGAAAAGAAGTAGGAATACGTGAGTTGGCAACGCTAGGAAGAGAAACTGGAATCTCAAGATATAGTGAAGAACAAAAACGTGAAAATGAGAAGTCTTCGAAGGCTGTATCCTTCCAATTCTCCCATCTGAATGTCAAACTCAAGACCTCATCAAATTAAACATCAAAAATGTTATCAGGCTTGCAGAATGCTATAACGGTAAAGAAATTTGAAGGGGTGGACTGACATACTATCAGATGATTCAATAAATGAAACAAACTATATGAACTGATACACCGGACAGAAGAGGAAAAGAGTAATGGTTGCAATTGATCGGATTTACGGAGAGTTAAACAAGCGCGAGGACTCGCTTAGTTACAGGATGGCCGAGCTGTTAGGTGACTTTTCTCTAATTCCATTTAATTGTTTGTAGAAGCGGGTATTACGTCGATTTAAAGGAAGGACTTCCGGTTGTGATGAATCATTTTATAAGAGTGTTGTTAGATTCTTTTAATTTTATTTTATGCGAACGGAAATACTAGTGGCGCCATCTGATTTATTTCTCAAGAAAGTATAAAAGGCGTGTAAGCTGTCGTTTGAATACAGTAGTCGACGTGATTTCAAAGTGAACAGAGTTGAGAGTAATTGTGACTGAGTTTTGGAGGATAATTGTACTGATTTTGGAGGATGGTTATACTGTTTTTGGAAAATGAATAAACTGTTATTGTGAACCAAGGAATTTTCATTGTGTTTCTGAACTGAACCCAATAGTATGTACTCATTCAATCATAATGCACTGCTGGGCTCGCGCAACTTCGTCTGCGTTACAAAGGGGTTCAAACAGTACCCGCAATGCCGTCGCGTTATTATTTACGCGGTCCGAAGTGCACCCACATATTCATTGCGTTTTATACTCGTGATAACTTCGAAACAGTCCGATTGAAATAAAACAAAAAGTAATTTACTTCTACATTAATACTCTTGTTGATAATAATACTTTATTTGGATAAGGGTTAATATAACGATACTCATTTAACGTTAAATTCAATCTCGGGGCGAAATATTATTTTTTAAACATAAATGCGGTTATTGTGACTAAACTATGGTAGATAGATATATAGAGACAGACTTAAAAAAAATATATATAAGAATTCCCTCACTAATTAATCGAAAGGAACTTCGTTCCATCCGGGTCCACCTCTCAAGTTTTTCAAACTAAAATGTTTTATTTAATGTCTATGCTTGTTATATTCTCGCATGAGATTGTATATTACTATAATTTACGACATTGAAAACCATCGAAGCGAATACTAGTTTACAATACAGCATTTAAATGTAAATTTTGAAACAACATGTCGTCGCTGGATTTGACAATGGCGAAGCGTTGACCCGGCCATGACAATGATTGCAAGCGAGTGATTTATCTTAAAATCTTAACTATACTATATCTATACTAATATTATAAAGCTGCAGAGTTTGTTTGTTTGAACGCGCTAATCTCAGGATCTATTGGTCCGATTTCAAAAATTCTTTCACTGTTGGATTATCCATTTATCGAGGAAGGTTATTAGCTATATTTTATTTTGAAAAAAATTAGGGATCCGTACGAAAATATCGAATTTGTAAGACGAGGTGAAATATCGAAAACCTATTTATGCGTACGCTGCAAAAACTATTGACAATAGAACAAAATGATGTAGTACGGGTTTTTAGGTATTAGTAAGACAAACAAAAAAGTCCGCGACAGCATATATCAAACTATCATAGTTTAGTCACAATAACCGCTTTTATGTTTGTATTTTTTTTTTTTATTAGTCCATTTATCAAGGAAGGTTAATTTCCTAAAAAAATAGGGGTCTATAAGAAAAATTATCTATTTGTAACTCTGCAACAACCCATTACTGCCCACTGTTGGGCTCAGGTCTCCTTCGAAAAGGAGTTAGGTATAGTCCACCACGCTTGCCCAATGTGGATTGGGGACTTCACATATATTTGAAGGATTTTTAGAATCCTTCTCCAAAATGCAGATTTCCTCACGCTGTTTCCTTCACCGTTTTTTTTTACCCAGTTGTGTTGTGAAAAATTTCACATAAATCTTTTTCACAGTAAAATTTAGAGGTACAAGCCGGTGTGAACCCGCGACCTCTCGTAAAGAAGGCAGCGTTACAACCACTACCCCACCACTTCTTCACCACTCGGCCACCACTACTGCACTATTTGTAAAAACTATTAACAATAGAACAAAATGGATAGAAAAATTTCACAATGCTGCCTGTACCCCGTTTTGATGCAGACGAAGTTGCGAGGATCAGCTAGTATGCGTTCCTAATAAGCGCAGACCTTAAAAGCACTCGCGAACTTTTCGGCGCCGCGAATCTAAAGTACCAGGGTCGCATAATCGCAAGGAGTAGTATGAAACCGGTCGGCCGTGACGCGGGGTCAATGATCGGTGACTAACCACTGTCTCGAATCTCATGCGCTCCTGGTACTATGCGCTGTAAAACATAGGTTTTACGAAGGACATAAATGGCTTTTTTTATTGAGGTATTTTTAACCAATTTAAAAAAAAGAGGTTTTCAATTTGTATGTTTTAATGTTTGACTTTAGCTGGACCGATTCGGATGATTGTTTTTTACAAATTTAATATAAATTTGCACTAGATCTAACTTTGTAAGTTCGGATGGAATCTTGCGAGTGAAATTTGACAAAATATCCGGTTTCTGCTTCATTTTGACATTTTGCACGCTGCAGATGTGTGCAGTGTAATAATCTCTTCAATGAGTTTCACCTTTGCTTGTTTACCAGATTAAGAAAAAAAAAACATTTAAACAAGTGGATATAAAAATAGAACATTGTTTTGTAAAACAAGGTAATTTTTTTGCAATAAAAACCGAGGAACGCCCAGTATTTTAATTGGATTGTAAACAAGGTCGACTACGTAAACAGATATCAACAGCTCTTGCTGTCTCTGAGATCCTAGTACATTTTAAAAGTGACCATGGGCAACTTCGTCTGCGTCACTTTCAATTAAATGTCAATTATTAGAATTTTTCACTTACAAAACGAACATTTAAATGATTTATTGAAAGAAAACTTTAAATACAAGCTTTTAAGCTCCTGAATATCATATACTAGATGACCCTCGCAACTTCGTCTGCGTCATAAAGGGGTTCAAACAGTACTCGCAATGCCGTCGAGTTATTATTTTCGCGGCTCGCTGAGCCCCACATATTCGTTGCGTTTTATACTTGTGATAACTTCTAAACGAAAAGTCCGATTGGAATAAAACAAAAAGTAATTTAATTCTATATTAATACTCTTGATAACAAAATACTTAATTTGGATAAGGGTTAATATAACGATACTCATTTAACGTTAAATTCAATCTCGGAACGAAATATTAAATTTTAAAAACATAAAAGTGATTATTGTGACTAAACTATGATAGTTAGATATATGCTGTCGCGGACTTTTTTGTTTGTCTCCAAAAGACCTAAAAACCCGTAGTACATCATTTTGTTCTATTGTCAATAGTTTTTGCAGCGTACGCATAAATAGGTTTTCGATTTTTCACCTTTTGTTACATATTCGATATTTTCATGCGGATCCCTAATTTTTTTGAAAATAAAATATAGCCTATAACCTTCCTCGATAAATGGACTTTCCAACAGTGAAAGAATTTTTGAAATCGGACCAGTAGATCCTGAGATTAGCGCGTTCAAACAAACAAACAAACAAACAAACAAACTCTTCAGCTTTATAATATTAGTATAGATATATTAGTAGAGTGCTAGCCATGGCAAGTAAAATTAGGCCAAACACGACGTGTCTATCTTGTTTAGTACAGAAGTTCCTATGACCACCTTCCGACTCCATCATCAGATCAGCGCCATTTTGTCATATTATTGCATTGTCACGCGATTTAACCACTTAACTGGAATCGGCAACAAAATGGTTTATTTACTTTTGCCAAGTCTGTGACAGGAGCCAAAATTGAGCACAGTTCTAAAACTTGTTTTGTTTACATTTTTATTATTATTAAATGTAATACAGCGTCGTTTAATAATAAAGATTTACAAAAATATAAGGTTTAATTAAAAATCTAAATTAAAATTTTTGGAAAAAAATGTTTTTAAAAAGAGGCTCAAACACGGTATTGATTCCGAACGAAGTCCCCAGTTTCGCCATCTAGCGAAAAGTGACGTTCCCAGTTGAGTAGATACATCTGCGTGCAAAATGTCAGCTCGTTTGTCAAATTTAACTCGCAAGATTCCACCCGAACTTACATAGTTACATCCAGTGAAAGTATAAAGCTTGTAAAAAACAATGGTATTAAGTCCTAAATAAAAATGGAAGATATTGGCACTTTTTAAATCACAACAAGTAACTTGCGCTTTCATTCTACCAAGCTATCAGAACAGCGAGCAAGTACTCAGACCGGTTGACCGTGAGCCGGCCGATGATCTGTCGAGGATCACTACACTACCATCGGATAACTTGTGCTAAAATAGGGTTACACGCATTGAGCATCTTATTTTATATGTATACAGCCTATTTAATAATGTTAGGCATAATGGGTGTGTTGCCGTTGCCACGAAAAAAGAGGAACGAAAATTGCCGCCAAAAATGAAAAATGTTCTAAAGTAAAATAATAATATCAATTTTGATCATTATCTTCAAAAAATAATATGTTCCCTTCCCATCAGAGCCCTAACATAGATCCTTGATAACTTAAAACCTCTATAACTTAAAAAAATGTGTTTCCTTTGGACTTTAACATAACGAGGTTCGACTGTATTATGCTAAGTCCAGTTCTATTTTACCTCACTTATGTTGGCTAACCTGAACTTTTCCGAAAAAAGTTTTATCGCATTTTCAGTGCTACCAACAGGCACAGCAGCAGGTTTAAGGATTTTATCGATTTTTAGGCGTGATTTTAAATATTTCTTGAATCACATTTGGTACCTATTTTTTAATTGTTTTAATACCTAAATACTGCCTAATAAGAGTAGAAGTGGATAATATTAATTATATTTACACATCTTCTAGTCCTACTAATATTATAAATGCGAAAATAACCTCTCAACAGATTTCGACCCTGAGAAAGAACATAGACCTGTTAATTGAAAGTGACGTAGACGAAGTTGCGCAGACCCGCTAGTAAGGGGTGGGCCATAGAAAGTGGCTGACTGTCATGTTGGCTGTGTGGCATGTTGCGCAATCCTGTTGAAACTTTTTCTTCTTCAACTTTTGGAAACAAAAATTCGTTGAGCATGGCACGGTAACGCTCGCCATTAACCGTAACGGCGGCTCCTTTCTCATTGTCCAATGATGCCGCCGGACCAAAACCCACACCAAACCGTAACTCTTTGTGGGTGCATTGGCTTCTCAATGGTGACGTGTGGATTTACCGACCCCCAGATGCGACAATTTTGCTTATTGACATAGCCTCCGAGGTGAAAATGGGCTTCATCTGAAAAGATGATTTTTGGGTAAAAATGCTCATCTTCGGTCAAACGATCTTCTGCCCATTGGGCGAACCGAAAACGTCCCATTTCGTAAATGTCAAACCTTTAACTAAATTATGAACACAAATTGAATGACATTTGAGCTGTCATTCTCTAAATAAACAGTAGTTCAAAATGCAAACGTTAGATTGGCCCACCCTATATTACATAAAATGATGCGCTGAATTTGTTATTTATTCATTCCATTCGTGACGCAGACGAAGTCCATCAAAACGTACAAAGATATACGATAATCTTCCGAAAATATGAAGTCAATTTAAATAATTTACTACATGTGTTCACTAATGGCTGACCGAACTATTGCCAAGGACGTTTATAAACGTACAGACGAAAATACACTTTATTTCATATGAAATAAAGGCTAATTTCGTGTAGCAGTAGTAGTGTAGTAAAACTAGATTAATTTTAAGAGGAGATTGGGCGAAAATAGATCTAATTTTGTGGTGTTAAGAATCGTTTTCATTTGTATTGAAGTTTGTTTGATTTTTGATATTCAGGCTGACATAGAACTGGTTTCGGGGTCATTTGAGTGTAAGTGGTAACAGCAGTGGGTAATGGGGATTGGATCAATGGTGGTATTGGGTATGTAGATAGAGGAGATATGGGTAATTAGGACACGGTTCATGTTAAATATAATTTTCGAAAGATTTTCAAGATTTTTGAAAAATTAGTGTAATTTTGTCCATTGATTTTAACCGATCTTGTAAGTTTTGGTAAACCGATTTGGATGATGTGAAAGGTGATTATCCCATTATTATTTCGATATGTAACAAGTAGTACTTTTGGAAATATGTTTCAATTATAGCCTTTTAATAGACAAGATTCCACGATATTATATGCATGTTGTTTGCCTCTATCTGGACGAACCGATTTAAATGATTTTTTTAGAAAGCAGCTTGTGTCTTGATAAAGACTAGTAGTGCTAACTATTCTCGAAAAATAAAGAATCTTGAGAGGTGTCATGGGACACCCGAATAGAACGAAGTTCCTTTCGATTAAAAGGTAAAGAACGTGTTTTAAAAGACTTTAATCACAGCGCCATCTAGCGATAATCATCTAAAACAAAAAAGTGTCGTGACAACTTTTCGTAAGATTTTTTTCCGTCTAGCCTTTCACAACGTGCGATAAGGAACTTCGTTCCAATAAGTCATTTGTTTTCATGTTTGTTAAAATATTAAGCTCAAATCAATTGGAATGTAACTGAGATTTGAATTTGAAGATTCCGCTGGACAATTCTATTAATGGAATTAAGCTTTCATCTGTAATATCTAGGTTATCTGACTCCAGCTCAAATATTTCCCTGCTTCCTGCTATCTTAGGCTTTCGACGGAGAATTTTAGGAAATATTCTAGTGCTAACAATCTGGACTTTATTTACGACATCACATCGAAAACATGTAATACAAAAAAGTCATGCCCGCTGAGTTTCTTACCAGTTCTTCTCAGGACGGTGGCTTTTTTTTCCGAACTGGTGGTAGCCTTTTGACATCAACAAGCATGATAATTGGAACGAAGTTCCTTATCGCGCGTTATCGAAAGGGGGCTTTAGCTAGCAAAATCTTTTAAATCAGAAAATCTTTTAAAACACGTTCCTTATTTGTTTTAGATGATTATCGCTAGATGGCGCTGTGATCAAAATCTTTTAAAACACGTTCCTTATCGCGTGTTATGTTAGGAAAAAAAATAAAAGATATCTTTTAATCGAAAGGAACTTCGTTCTATTCAGGTGTCCCATGACACCTCTCAAGTTTTTTTCCATCAACGTTGAGAATAAATAATTTCATTTCTTTTAATTTAATTTCACCTAAACCTTCCTCTTGAATCATTCTATATATTAAAAAATCGCATCAAAATCCGTTGCGTAGTTTAAAAGATTTATACATATTTATATTGAGTTTGGGAGAAATCACAGGATTTATGTGAGTTGAACCGCACAAAAATCTCCAACCGCTCACACTCAGCCTTCGAACCCCGACTGAGCCCAGAACGGGGTTACGCGGGACGACACGGCGCGTTACGCACTACGACTTGCTTTCCCGTCGCGCCACCCCTTGAGCATTTTTTTTATTGAATGATACTCGAATCTACGGTCCACCTGATGGTAAGCGGTCACCGTCGCTCATGAACCTCTGTAATGCCAGGGCAAAGATGCCGTTATCTATCATACATAGAGAATTAGAGACAGCCTGAACCGACTTTGTTGTTTTAAAATTATATCATACTGTAATAACCCATTACTGCCCACTGCTGGGCTCAGGTCTCCTCCGAAGAGGGGTTAGGCATAGTCCACCACGCTTGCCCAGTGCGGATTGGGGACTTCACATATCTTCAAAGGATTTTTAGAACCCTTTTCCGATATGCAGGTTTCCTCACGATGTTTTCCTTCACCGTTTTTACTCAGTGGTGTTGTGAAAAATTTCACATTAAGATTTAGAGGTAAAAGCCGGCTGGTTTTGAACCCGCGACCTCCCGTACGGAAGGCAAGCGCTTCAACCACTCGGTCACCACGACTTTTTATCATAAACTTCATTAATTTAGTATATTATATATAATTGTATCTAATTTTGTATTGAATGACGTGTGTTGGTCGCAATGAGGACGAGACTTGATCTTATATAAATAGTTCAGACGCGGTTAGATCTAAAACTATGATAAATTAATGAAGTATAGAGATATACAAATCTCGTTTATTTGGTTTAGAAATAGAGATTTTTCTAAAGCTAAACTGATTTTGATGGTTTATTTATTTTGATCTTTTTTTTTTTTATTGCCTTACATTATTACTAAACGGGTTCTTACCACGATTATTTTTATTTTTAATTTGGTACCGGCAAAACGAACGAGAAAGAGGGTAGACAGATTTGTCTGCTCTTAAATGACCTACCGGCAGTTCTTCAGTCTTCCCGTGATCATGGCGCTTGAAACAGTGCTGAAATATCGGGACCGCTCAATTAAAAATAATCGTGGTAAGAACCCGTTTAGTAATAGTGTAAGTGATGTAGATAACCGCGAGTGTTTAAAGAAATTTATTATTTATTTTGTCAGTTTTGTTTGATTCGGCAAATTAGTCTATGAAAATGAATAAACCAAATTTGGAAACTGTACGGCGGAGAATAGGAAGGTTGCTATAATGCGTAACGCGTCGTGCTGGTCTCAGCCGGAGTTCGGACGCTAGGTATGAGTGGTAGATTTTTTTTGTGCGGTTTGACTTCCACATACCCCGCCTGGGCAGGATAAAGATAAAAAGGGAAAATGTGGATTCCAAAAGTAATCTCTCATCAACTACGAGTAGGTAAGTCTAGTTTGTTTTTTTTGTTTTAGTTGGAGGAAATCGCCGGATCTCCACCCGCCCCGCGAGTGGGGTATGTGGGAGTTGAACCCCACTAAAACCTCCAACCGCTCACTTTCAGCGTCCGAATCCCGGCTGGGGCCAAAACCCAGCACGGGGTTATGCGGGATGGCGCGACGCGTTACGCATTGCGGCACACTTTCCCGCCGCGACATCCCCGATTCTAGTTTGGTTACTAATTATTTATTAAACTTTGAAACTATTTTAGAGCAACGTCTCCAATCTTAATGACGTCAATAATAAAACCAAAACATAATTAGGTCTCCGCCATATGTAAAACGGATATCCTGTCTATCTAACCTAATTATGATTTTACAATTATAACTCAAACATCAAATATTAACGAAAAATCTAAGATTTCATTTTCGTAGCCATTTGTTGTGTACACAGATTTTTCACCGGTATTGGAACGAAGTTCCTTATCGCGCGTTGTGAAAGGGGGCTAGAAGGAGATGGCACTGTGATCAAAATCTTTTAAAACACGTTCCTTATCGCGCGTTACGCTAGGGAAAACAATATAAGATATCTTTTAATCGAAAGGAACTTTGTTCTATTCGGGTGGCCCATGACACCTCTCAAGTTTTTTTTTTTATTTGAGATCGTTACTTAAGTTCCAAAATATAACGATCTTTCAAAACAAATCTATAAATTTTAAATATTCGTCTTGAACTTCGTGGTAGTCCAGGTAAGGTTATACGTCTCTTTTTTCCTTTTTTGTGACGCAGACGAAGTTGCGCGGCTCAACTAGCACGTTCATACATTTCTTTTTACACTATCATTTTAATTTCTAATAGATTTTGCTTTCTTGACTACTGTTTATTTGATTCCTGTTGTCACTCGGCTTAATTTATTCAATAAAATTGACATCAATCAAGCTTGAGAAACGTGTCCGTCAATTTCCCGCCAAAAGCAAATAAAGATGGCGGAACAATATCAGCTGTTTGCTCTAATCTTAAAAGTTAATTAAAGCAATAAATTACACACATTACATTAAAACGCAACGAGCATGTAATCGAATCATACGAGAACGTCACACATCGTGGACAAAGAACAATAACAATGTTTACAATAGGTTGAAGACGCCATCTTTTATTTTTGTAAAGTCTACAGTCGGTTCGGTGATTTTTTACCTTTTTGTTATGTTGCCTACCTTGCTGTGGAGTTACCAACTATGATTTATTACTAAATATCTTTTTTATTTTTAGATTACGGCCCAATTGATGGATGCAGTCAATTTCATATTACCACTGTCTGTAAACTGTGAAGGAAAACATCGCAAGGAAACTTGCATATATTAGGAAAAGGATATAAAAATCTTTCTATGACATACTTTACATCTGCGTTGTCTGTAAAACCCAAATAGGATCGAAATATTACACAAATTCACCAAAATAAAACCAATTTAAACTCATTTTTCTTACGTAATACGCGTGTTTAACATAAAAGTTGAACTGTAATCAGATGTTAGTGTATTTTCACTTTTATAACAAGAAAAACGATGAATAAATCAAATGTTTTTACTTTTAATAATGTTGTAGCACGCCATGTTACCTCGACTGTGAATATCAGTTGGTTTTCATAATACGGAAGTTTAGTTTTTAAATACTAAGCAGTATTTACTGTATGGATTCATCTAGTTCAGTGTTGCCAGATTTAACATCTAAATACATGTTTTAAAAAAATTTTTGTCAATCATATTATTTATATTTTTTTCTTTCGGTTATATAATTAACTAGCTGCTGCCCGCGACGTCGTCTGCGTGAACCCTATGACCCGTTTTTTTCAATTCTTCCGAAATTCGATTTTGTAAAAACCATCCTTGAACTTCAAGGAACACTAACAAAAAGAATTAGCCAAATTGGTCCAGGCGTTGTTGAATTATGCGCTTACAAACACAATTTGCGATTCATTTTTATATTATAGATAATAGATGCGAGAGTAACTGTCTGGCCGTCTTCTGTCTTTCACTTACGCTTCCCTGCTTAAACCTCTCAACCGATTTTGAAGTAATTTGTCACAGACAACCTTTAAACCCTGAGAAAGAACATAGGCTACCTTTTAATTGAAAGTCACGCAGACGAAGTTGCACGTTTTAGCTATTTTCGGTTTGATTGAATAAAAGTGAATAGTGAAGGTAAACATCGCATCGTGAGGAAACCTGCATATCGGAAAAGGCATGGGCTATTGGGCATGATTAGGTTATTAAAGTGAAATGAAATACTGATATGCTCATTCTTGTTGACGTCAAAAGTTAAAAGCTACCACCAGTTCGGACAAAACAAATAATTTAGCCACCGTCCTGAGAAGAACTGGCAAGAAACTCAGCGGGCATGTCTTTTTTGTAATATTTATCAGCATTCATATAACAGAACTCAAAACTGTACTAAATTAATAGAAATATTTAGTGTAGCAACACTCGACTCGTGTTTATACTGAACAAATAAACATAAGCTCCGGAATTTTTATAACAACGCTGTGTTTATTATTGTTACAATATTGATTGTTATATTGCTTAGAGTATCAAAATCAATGCTTTTTCTTTTAGATTTAGCTTATAAACATACTGATTTTGAAACTTCGGTAGCGTCACAGAAACTATACAGGGTGTATCTGTAACTTTGGACAATCTAACGTGGGGTGATTGACCTGTGGAAATAAAACTTAGAACCTCTTTTATTTTAGGAATTGGATAAAAAAATATTTTCATCATAGTATGCAAGTCCGCAACGATAGTCGTACGTTTTCCATACAATGTCAGAAAAAAAGTTTAACCGATACAAAAAATAAAAATGGTCCTAAGTTGTATTTCGACAGGTCAATCACCTCACGTCAGATTGTCCAAAGTTACAGATACACCCTGTATATTAATGTTAAGTCGTGTACTGTAACAACCCATCACTACTGGGTTCTTATCCTCAGTAGAATGATCAGGTATTGTCCAATGCGGATTGAGGGGTTCACATATCTTAAGATTTTTAATTTTGACCGATCAGTAGCCCAAGCACGAAAATTTTACGAATTCGTAACGTTAGCGTATCGAGCCCTCGATACGACGACGATAGTCCGCAGCACGAACAACATTTTGCAAACTATCGTCAGCTCGATTCGAATACGTTAGTGACGTCATCCTAACGTAACTAGAGACGGTCCTTGTGGAATGAAATGATCACATATGGAATGAATGATTCGTTCGGAAACTTAACCAAGTTTTAGTTTTATTTTTAAACAATTGAATTTCCTTATTAATTATTTTAAAAAATATCAATGAATGCATTTAAAGTGCAGCACATGAGAAGAAAAGTATTTAGGAACATGAAATGACATTAAAATCGAAGAAATAAAATAGTGTATTGGATATAACAAAAAAATATATATTTCTGAACGAATCTACTTGATATCGGCCAAGGTTAAGTTTGTTTATGTTTACTTTAGTTCTAGCTAAGAGCGACAGTACTTCATTGTTTTTAGTAATTGAGTACTTATTCTTAAGATTTATTTAAATTTGAGAATTACTAGTTACTAGTCAGCAGTCATCTTAGTTACTTATAGTATTTAACAATGGTGGATTTATG
The DNA here is from genome assembly GCA_030269945.2 of Trilocha varians. Lineage (NCBI taxonomy): Eukaryota > Metazoa > Arthropoda > Insecta > Lepidoptera > Bombycidae > Trilocha > Trilocha varians. The sequence continues at coordinate 6,954,836 of AP028281.1, forward strand.
GAAGTGTATGTGCTTTTTATCGTTCTAATTATTGGAAAAAAATATGATCTCAAGTATTTCAGTCAATATTTATGTAATTGATTGAAAAATGTTGATGCTCAAGTATGTTTAAAAAATATAACACGATTGACTGCCTTCTTAACTTCCCTTGCTAAATATTCTTAATTTTCAAGTAAACTTACAGCAATAAAATAATATAAAGGACTACGCTGGTACAACGATGGTCTTTGCATTTTAAGCAATTTATTAAAATAAATTGTATTCATTAACTAACTAAAGGGATAAGAAAATACTATTATTTAGAAAAGTTACCTAAAAGAAACAAAAACACGTTTAAAATTATATTTAAACTCGTTTCGAAACCTTTCTCACCGACAAATTTTAAGTGAATAAAACTCGATACCCAGCCTTCGACAATTTACATTACCGTACGTCAAAGCAGTGTTCGTGCTCGCAATTATAACGTTTGATTGTTTATAAGTTTCGAGTATCGTTTACGTGTCGATACGATTACGATACGAATGTTGTTCGTGCTAGCAAATTTAGTTCATTTTACGTACGATAGGGGCGCTGTACAAATCTCATACAAATATAATTCGATAACGATACGATTACATTTTCGCAAGTTATTCGTGCTAGGGCCACTGATAGTTTAATTTTTATTGCATGAAAGTTGGCTAATGGTAAAAAAACTGTTACCGTTGTTCAAGAACCTCTGCAATGCCAGGGCAATGGAAGAGTTGTCGATAGACATGGGTTTTTTTTTTTGTTTTAGTTGGAGGAAATCGCCGGATCCCCACCCGGGGGGCGGGTGTAGTATGTGGGTGTTGAACCTCACTAAAACCAACCGCTCACACTCAGCGTCCGAACCCTGGCTGAGGCCAGAACCCAGCACGGGGTTATGCGGGGTGGCGCGACGCGTTACGCACTGCGGCACACTTTCCCGTCGCGACACCCCCGATAGACATGGGTAGGTGATACTTTTCTGAAACCTCGTTTAAAGAGGGACAGACGAAGTTGCGCGGGTCAGCTAGTACACAATATATAAAACTAAAACAACATATCGACGGTAGAAAACGTAAAGGGCGTAACCCCGAATATACCTACTTTACACCAGAGCCAAAAAACTAAAAAAAAAAATTGAAAAAATATAATAACTTTTAAACGGTAGGTGCTATTAACATGATTTTTTCACTATAGCTATATATTAAACATGTACATAACCTGGCTTATAAACCATTAACTTCCTATTGCTAGATCATGGAATTTCTTACGATACGCCCTTAGACTTTAAAAATACATACCTCAAAAAGGTCGTACTTTGGCGTACTTTTTGTACTAAATCAATTTTTTTAATGAAATCTCTGACCGTAAAATGGCTGTAACTACTTATTCGATTTGTTTTACGAGATAAATCGGGTTGTAAATGAATTTTCTTAGCTAAATCCAGAAAGAAAATTAGTCGTAACCATAGTCCATGTAAATTATTGAATCTTTTAAAAAGGTAATGTTACAAATTGTACTTCAATATTACACGACTAAACAAATATACTCGAAAATGAATTTAAATATTAAATAATATAACATTTAGTTAACTTATTTTAAACAACTAAAATGCATAAGTTAATCAAAATTGAAAACTTTATTTAAAAAATCAGAGTTCATAGTAATGAGATCCAATTTTTTCTTAAAAAAAAAATTATCATTAAAGTACTCCTTAGCAAATAATACACTATTTTCCAAAACAAAACGGGAAGTTATGTTTCCAAAATATAACGCTCATAGTCGATTATTTATTATGGTATCGTAATTAATAAAGAACCAAAGTTTCAAACTTTTTCTTGAAAATTGGAACTACAATACAGTCGGAATAACTTTTGGAAAGCGGACAAAAAAAATGTTTATATATTTTTGTAAACGGTTTAACAAAAATAAGTATTTGATTTGAATTAATCATCATCATCAGCCTATAGACGTCCACTGCTGGACATAGGCCTCCCCCAAACTTCGCCACATCGACCGGTCCTACGCCATCTGCATCCAGTGACCTCCCGCAATCTTGACCAGATCGTCGGTCCATCTTGTGGGGGTTCTACCAACATTGCGCTTACCAGAACTTTTCGACCCCACCGGCCATCCGTTCTTCGCACAATGTATCCTGCCCATTGCCACTTCAAAAATGCAATTCTTCGGGCTATGTCGGTTGCTTTAGTCCTTCTGCGGATCTCCTCATTTCTGATTTGATCACACAGAGAAACACCTAGCATAGCCCTTTCCATTGCTCTTTGAGTGACTCTGAGTCGTCTAATAAGACCCATCGTGAGCGGCCAAGTCTCTGATCCATAGGTCATCACTGGCAACACACACTGGTCGAAGACTTTTGTCTTGAGACATTGCGGTATTGTTGACGAGAAAACTTTCCGAAGCTTCCCGAACGCTGCCCAGCCGAGTTGGATTCGTCGCTTGATCTCTGCATCGAAGTTGGACTTACCTAATCGGACAGTTTGTCCCAGGTATACGTACTCATCGACAACTTCGAGCACAGAGTCTCCGATAGTTATTGGAGAAGGTACGACATGGACATTTGACATAAGTTTCGTCTTGTCCATGTTCATTTTTAGACCTACTTTCAAGGAAACTCTGCTGAGATCATTGAGCATTGCAGAGAGCTCCTCCGCGGTTTCAGCTATGATCACATCGTCGGCGAATCGAAGGTAAGTTATGTACTCGCCATTTATATTGATGCCTAGCCCTTTCCAATCCAGAACCTTGAAGACATCCTCCAGTGCAGCGGAGAACAGTTTTGGTGATATGACATCACCCTGTCTCACACCGCGCTCTAGAGGTATTGGTTTCGAGGTCTGGCCTTGGATTTGGACTGACATAGTGGCGTTTTCATACAGGAACTTCAACACTTGGATATACCGGTAGTCGACTTGGCACCGCTGAAGGGACTGCAATACAATTCATGTTTCGACAGAATCAAAGGCTTTCTCGTAGTACACAAACGCCAAGCACAGAGGCAAGTTATACTCCTCGGTTTTCTGTATAACTTGTCGCAGCGTATGTATGTGGTCTACGGTACTATAGCCTTTTCGGAAACCAGCTTGTTCGGGAGGCTGGAAGTCGTCAAACCTGCGTGAGAGACGATTCGTGATGACCCTCGAAAACAACTTATAGACATGGCTCAGGAGCGTAATGGGTCGATAATTTTTCAGAAGGGTATTATCACCCTTCTTGAAGAACAATGCGACCAAACCCCTGGTCCATGTCCGTGGCGTTTTCCCTTCGAGTATGACGGTATCGAAAAGCTTCTGAAGAGCCTTACGGATAGGTTTCCCTCCCGCTTTCAGAAGCTCGGCCGTGACACCGTCATCACCCGGCGCCTTGTTGTCTCTGAGCTGTTTGAGGGCCATCCTAATCTCTTACAAGCTGACGTCCGGGATGTCTTCGGTATAGTGTCGGGTGAGTTTGGCTCTTGGGTCTTTTGCCAGGTTTGTCACGGGTTGCCGAGTTCATGTGTACAACTGTCCATAGAATCTGTCGATCTCATCCAGAAGCTCAGGACCCGATGAAACAACTCTGCCATCAATGGTCCTCAGTTTTGCCAAACGACTCTGCCCAATAGACAAATCTCTCGCGAATACTTTGGTGCCTTTGTTTCGCTCTATGGCTTCTTCAATACGCTTGGTATTGAATCGGCGCAGGTCTCGTTTTACAGATTCAGAGATTTGTCTATTGAGGTGCCGATGTTTAGTGGCATCATCTGAGAATTGCAGAGTCATTTCACGGCGTTGTTCCATCAGCTTCAGGGTAGAGTCCGACATTCTCCTGGTTCTGTTTGTACGGTGGGCCTTGAAGAACTTAGACCCTACCGCTTGGACAGCTTCCACAAACCCGTCATTGTACTTGTCCACGAATTACGTGAATTCATCACTGGCCAATAACTAAAAATAATTATTTTTATCCGTTATGTCCGGTAAATTGTGCTTATTTAGTAAAAAACAATATTTTAACGAAATTATTTATTACATTATCACTAATTCAGATATTATATACTTTAATTTATAACTATATGAAAATTAAACATTGTATACGTTGATTACTCGAAATATTTAATAATTTTTGCAGCATAAAAATAGAGACAACTTTTTAACACGGCGCCAGTGCAACGACTTGGACAGTTTGACTGGGACGTATGCAATAAAACCTGACTTAACCAAAAATTATCGAAATCTATGATTTGACTTATTTACCTAAAATGAAAAATATTCATCCCATTAATATTGTTGTAACGTAGTATCAGTTTATTACAATGACCCACCATAAGGAAGTACTAGAGAGATCTTACAATGTTTTGGATAAACGCAAACCGTAAAAACGTCATACACAACAAAGTTTTATAAAACACACCCCGCCAAAACGGCGTAACCATGGTAAACTCGTAAACTGGACCCGCGTAACTAAATTATTTTTAAAAACGCAAAATTGTACTTAGCGTATTTCTAAAAAGTGAAAAAAGACCAGATTTTTAGGTACATAGTTACGACAATTTTTTTTGTAAGTTTTTCAAAATAGGTACGTTTTTTAAAAAAAAGTCGTCGTAGAGCTACGAGACCCAGACCAATCGACGCAGAAAAAAAAACTGATTATGGTCATGTGCTTAGTCTAGTTACGACAATTTAATGGAATACGACCTTTCTGTTTTCCACCGTCGATATAGTGTTACAGAGCACCGCAGAAATCCTTGTAATATGACACACGGAGTCAGACATACACGTATAACTTGTAATAAATCTTCTACGTACATATTATTTGAATTGTAAAACAACGTAGTTACAAATTGAGTTAGATTTTCAAAAAGTATTTGTCGGGTCTTTGTCAAATTTATACGGAACTAGATGACCCACGCAACTTCGTCTGTGTCCTTCCTCGATAAATGAACTATCTAACACTGTAAGTATAAGGTGGGTAATCTAAGGTTTGCATTTTGAACTACTGTTTATTTAGAGAATGACAGCTCAAATTTCATTCAATTTGTGTTCATAATTTAGTTAAAGGTTTAACATTTACGAAATGGGACGCTATACGCTTGAACAAAATTGGGAAATATTGAAAAGTTACTTCCAAAGTGGTGAGTCTTCAGTCTAAACTGTAAGAAATGTGTGTGTGTGTCAGATGAAGCCCATTTTCACCTCGGAGGCTATGTCAATAAGCAAAATTGTCGCATCTGGTGGTCGGAAAATCGACATGTCACCATTGAGAAGCCAATGCACTCACAAAGAGTTACGGTTTGGTGTGGGTTTTGGTCCGGCGGCATCATTGGAAAATGAGCAAGGAGCCGCCGTTACGGTCAATGGTGAGCGTTACCGTGCTATGCTCAACGAATTTTTGTTTCCAAAAGTTGAAGAGTATGACATGGACGACGTTTGGTTTCAACAGGATGGCGCAACATGCCACACAGCCAACATGACAGTCGAACTTTAGAAAAATGCAAACTTTATATGGCCCACCCCTTAGTTATCAAATCCGTTCAAACAAACAAACAAACAAACTTTTCAGCTTCGACTTCAACTCTTCTAGCATAGATTTTGAGACCCATCGTTTTGTAATATTGAAATCGTTAGTAAAATATATTTAATATTATGTCCTTCAAACCTCGTCTAGATAGAAATAGAGTTGATCATTCACGTAATTAAATCGCGGGAATGATTTAACGACGGCTGATATTTATATCTTTACTACGCATTTATATATGAAAGGACATGTTGGATTATCACTACATAGTTGAGATGTAACTCAGCTGAGATGGGTCCTTAGTTAGGTCGTAGGTAGCGACCCTTCAGTGTAATATACTCATTCCTTATCTTATCAGCCTAGCCCACACATCCATCTTAATATTCGCATACTTTTTGTGGTCATGTAGGCAGACGAGCCAACGGGCCACCTGATCGTAAGTGGTTACCGTCGCTCATGAACCTCTGCAATGTCAGGGGACACCGAGGGGTCGCTACCTACGACCTAACTTTAAGGGCCCTCCTCAAGCCTCGTTTGAAGAAGGACAAGTCATAGAACGCTGGGAATACCGAAGAGGGGAGCTCATTCCATAGCCGGATGGTGCGTGGCAAAAAAGTGTTCCTTTATTACATATTTTCGATATTGTAGTAGTATTTAATTACGTATTTAATATTATATAATAGTTTATTAAAATTATTTTTTTTTTCTTTCTAAAATTATTAAATTTTATTGCCTACCACACTTTTGATCTCTCCATTACCCAAAGGTAGACTGGCAGAGAATGCCTACGGCATTAAGTCCGCCTATGTACACACTTGTGCATGAAGCAATAAGTAAATAAATAAATAAAAACATATGTTTAAGATAACCTAAAAGCTAATCAAAACACTTTTCACACCATCAAAATCGGTTTCCATAATAAATTACACTCAAAAATCCCAATATCCCGCAACAAGTATAAAACATTTTAATCAAAAAAGCACTATGTTTTGTCTCTTTCGCACATTGTGTTTTCTCTCTCGCACGTAAAACAAAATGGCCGCGACAAAGACAGTCACCTGTTGTGGGTTCCCTTTCTGTTACAAGGATTGTTCGCATTTCTTTGTTATGCTTTTTGTTATTTTAATAAAAGAACCATGTTAATTATGAAGTTGTTTTATTTTTTGAGAGTAGACCTATTTAATGTTACGTTTCCATATTGTCACACTGTCATTAAGTGTTATACAGGTTGGATCTGTAACTTTGGACAATCTGACGTGTGGTGAATGACCTGTTGAAATACAACTTAGCACCATTTTTATTTTTTGTATCGGTTAAACTTTTTTTTGTGACATTGTATGGAAATCGTACGACTATCGTTGCGGACTTCCATACTATGATGAATTTTTTTTTTATCCAATACCTAAAATTAAAGTGGTTCTAAGATTTATATCAACAGGTTATTTAAAATTGGATTTCGCGCTATTAGTCTAGCATCTAGGATGTCTATCCTATATAAGTTATAGGGTGTTTTTGACAGTTGAAAAAAAAATAATTATCAAGTGGACTGTATTTTTCTCATATCCTTTAGCATGCCTCGATAAAAATCTTTTCAAATCTGATTTATCAAATATTTCCTCTTTATTAAATTAGTAGGTACAGACAAGCCTTTGCGTACTTTTAAAATTATTTAGGTAGTAATCTAAAATCTCGTTCAAAATCCATAACCCCAAAAATAGCCCTAAAAGCCTTAACATAACCTAAAATTATTATAAGCCCTAAAATTTTACCCCGAAAATCCCTAAGCTAGTACATAACCTACAAATACATAGTTAATATTGCGGGCCCCGCGCAACTTCGGCTGCGTCTCATTCAATTAAAAGAAAGGTAGCCTATATTCTCTCTCAGGGTCTAAAGATTAGAGTTTCAATATGAAATAAGTCAAATTTCATCAAAACAGACAGAGTTACTTTCGCATTTAATATTAGTAGGGACTATCCAACCTAGTATTTGCAGGAAAACCTAAAAATGAGTACATTTTACTGGCGTCCCGTGCGACGATGCCAGTTCAAACCACAGGACCGTTCAGAATGGCAACTACGCGTTTCCGCACACGGGGATGAACGATTAGCTGCAAAATGCATAAAATACATTTTGTCATGAAACTTACAACTTGTACTATTAAAGTATTAAATTAAAACACAAGGTTTTAATCATGTAGTAGAGTGCTAGCTAATACAAGTAAAACGAGCGTAAACACAGATCTATCTTGTTTAGTACAGGAGTTCCTATGACCACCTTCCGACTCCATCATCAGATCAGAGACATTTTGTTTTATTATTGCATTGTCACGCGATTTAACCACTCAACTGGGATTGGCAACAAAATTGGTTTGTTTACTTTAACCAAGTGTGTGGCAGGAACCAAAATTGAGCACAGTTCTAAAACTTGTCTTGTTTACATTTTTTAATCGTCTCATATTTTACGGAGATGATATATTTTCGCTGAAAATGCAATACAGCGTCGTTTAGTAATAAAGATTTACAAAAATATAAGGTTTAATTAAAAATCAAAATTAAAAATAATTGGAACAAAATAGTTTTTAAAAAGGTGCTCAAACACGGTACGAAGTCCCCAGTTTCGCGATCTAGCGAATAGTGACGTTCCCAGTTGAGTAAGTAATTTCTAAAACGTCATGCTTAAATCTTTAAAACTACGCAAGGAATTTTGTTTTTCTTTAATAGATGTCGTGATTCAAGAGGAAGATTTATGTGTATAATACATGCATGATATAGTAGATAAACATATCATTTTAGAAGTTTTGATGTGATGTGAATAAACATAATCTTCTGCGCTTAAACTTGAATCGAAACCTCACTTTGTGACGCTGACGAAGTTTGTTTTGTTTTTTTTATTGCTTGTCATGTGTCATTTAGTGATAATCGAACAATTTGGATGTATCGTTTTGAAACGATTCTTACATTTATTTCACTACACTATTACGTCAAAACGAAAATGCGAGTAAGTTCAAAATTACGTTTTTTGTTTTTTTAAGTGTACCGTTCTGTAACAACTTATTACTGCCCACTGCTGGAACACAATGCCCAATGTGGATTGAGGACTACATATCTTCGAAGGATTTTGACAATCTTTTTCCGATAAGCAGGTTTCCTGACGATGTTTTCCTGCGTCATTTTTAGCCAGTGTTGTGAGAAATTGCACATTAAGATTTAAAGGTACGAGCCGGTTTTGAACCCGTGACCATACGGCAATGGCGTGCAGTTCATACACGATAATATTATGCACTGCATACCCTAACATTTTAAATTTGATAAAAAATTCAATACGATTATACGCTGTATGTGTAAGTATACTTCTCATTACTATTATTGCCTATATTCAGCGTCAAAGTTAAATGAAATTGATTATAGTGTATGAACGGTAGAAGAGTTTTAGTGCTCGACCACCACAAAAAATAGAAAAACTTGAGAGGTGTCATGGGACACCCGAATAGAACGAAGTTCCTTTCGATTAAAAGATAAGGAACGTGTTTTAAAAGATTTTGATCACAGCGCCATCTAGCGATAATTATCTAAAACAAAATAAGAAACGTGTTTTAAAAAAAATTGATCACAGCGCCATCTAGCGATAATCATCTAAAACAAAAAAGTGTCATGACAACTTTTCGTAAGAATTTTTCGTCTAGCCCCCGACACAACGCGCGATAAGGAACTTCGTTCCAATACATGTTTGATATAGTAGAGAAATACTGATCAGTTTAGAGGTTTTTTATAAGACGTATAGCATTTTTCAGCACTTACATTGCAAATACAAATCATAACAAATGTTCAGACGTTGTATCTTTAGATCCACTGAACCGATTTCAAAAAAAACTTTGACTGATAGGAAGTTACGTTATTTGCGAATACCATTAACATGAAATGAAATTACCAATTGCTTTGTGACGCAGACGAAGTTTCATATAATCAATAAACTGTAATCCAATCTCGTGATACAAGCCGCCATAATTTCTGAGAATCGTCTCGCTTCTGTAAACAGCTGACGTTTCCTGTCGACGCATTCCTTCATATCGTAACATGGAGTCTATTTGATAATACTATTATAATCAATGATGACATACTGAACGTTGTATCAATTTTTGCTTTGCCGTTCGCTACGAGTTCGCTGCGAAGTCGTGGTGGGGTAGTGGTCGAAGCGCGTCCTTTCGTACGGGAGGTCGCGGGTTCACACCGGCTTGTACCTCTAAATCTAAATATGATAAAGGTTTATTTGCAATTTTTCACAACACCACTGGCTAAAAACGGTGAAGGAAAACATCGTGAGGCAACCTGCATGTTGGAAAAGGGTTCTAAAATCCTTTGAAGATATGTGAAGTCCCCAATCCGCACTGGGCAAGCGTGGTGGACTATGCCTAATCCCTCTTCTGAGGAGACCTGAGACCAGCAGTGGGCAGTAATGGGTTGGTACAGGTACAGGTACAGGTTCGCTACGATGGTGTAATCGGCCCATGAGTAGACATTAAGGCGACACACGGTCTGTAACACCTCGATTCATCTGATTAAATTCGTTGCGGGGTTCAAGACAAGTTAGCTTTCCCTCGGGTTCCTGGGGCTTCACTGCTCAGAGTCATTACGATGGTCACCGCTGTGGATCCGTGGAGTTACAGTGGTAAGAAACGCACCAAAAATCCTTGGACCCATACAGTTTAGGATTATTTGATAGCATAGGGAGAGGTCTTTATTGTACACCAAATAAAAAGACACAGAGCCTAAAAAAACACAAAACGTGATCTTAACTCAAATATGAGTTTTCTATATTTTTGCTGAGATTCCATTTACTACGTAAGTTTTATTAAAAACTATTTTCATATTTTTTCGCGAATGTGAAGGTGATTCTTACATCCATATTGCAGTAATATATGTAATTAATCAACATTTTTAATGCAACTTAAATTATTGCATCATTATATTTAAAATATGTTCATTTCAGATTTATAAACATCTAATATAAGTATCTAATGATTATTGGTTTATAATCATTGAGTAAATTGAAGGTGTTTAGATAACAAAAAAATAACGAATTTAATAAAATAATAAAATTTTATGTTCAAAGTCAAATAACTTATTTCCAGTTGATGGACTATCATTTCCAAACCCAAAATATAAAAAAATAGTCCCTGAGCGCTATGACTTGTCCTTCTTCAAACGAGGCTTGGGGAGGGTCCTTAAAGTTAGGTCGTAGGTAGCGACCCCTCAGTGTCCCCTGACATTGCAGAGGTTCATGAGCGACGGTAACCACTTCCTATTAGGTGGCCCGTTGGCACGACTGCCTACATGGCAATAAAAAAAAAGTCTCCGAGACGAACTGTCGAAAGAAACTCAGCGGATATGTGTTTTTTCATTATCATATTTGTCATTTTTTTTCTATTTTGCTGCCAACTTAGATATGTATATTCTCTATATCTCGTGTATATAAATATACTAATTTATACTCAAGGCGAAGATAATAACGGAATCATCGAAATCGGATTTATCTAGAGAAACGCGCAAATCTTGTATGTTGTTCAAAAAAACCTGTCAAATTAATGCTTGTAACCCGGTTCTTTTTTTTTTTCAGTTGGAGGAAATCACCGGATCTGGGTATGTGGGAGTTAAACCGCACAAAAACCTCCAACCGCTCACTCAGCGTCCGACGGCGCGACGCGTTCGGCACTCTTTCCCGTCGCTTAACGTAACCCGGTTCTCAATAAAACTCATAATCATGGAAAGACCTCTTCGTTTTTAAAGTCGGCAACAAATAATAAATACCGAACTCATTTCATTTCAAAACGTAAAACTAAGCGTACAATTTCAATAAAATCCTGATGCAATTGACAAAGAAAACATTACAATTAAAAAAAACAAAAAACGCAACTTAATCACATCACTATGACTTCGTTGTTACTAACAACGTTGAACGAAAAAAGGATAACTCAAAAACAGACATCATGCTCATTTCCGGTTCGAACTTTAAAAGTAATGCAACGACTAAAATCTTTAAACTGCATATTGATTTAGCATTAACAAATTAAGTACCAAACGTTGTATTTAATCATTACTAAAGCCATTAAAAGTAAATAATTACTTACTGCAATATTTACTGAACGTCAAGTTGCAATCGACATTTTGAAATCGAAAACACAGTGATCACTTTAATTTTTTCATCTCCACTCAAGAATGTGTAAAATGTGTGCGCTTGTTAAGACAATTAGTTAATGTTTTACTCTTTGTTTTGTTGCGTTCGGCCATTACTAGACCTACCGCAAGTCACATGCGTAGAAAAAATGATTTAACAGCGAGGGGAAGGTATGTTAAACACTCAACAATGTAAATATCGTGTTCTTGTTTAGTTTTTAGTTATATACGATTATGATGTAAAGATTAATCATGTTTTTTCTGTAATTACTATTTAATTAGTAGTGTAGTTGGTTTTTTTTACAAATTATTGTGGATTTTACATAACTTTAAGCTAACAACACTTGTTTTTATCAGAATTCTTCATGTCAACGGTATGAAATCGTGAATTTCGTACGGCAGGCGTTGTTTTTATCGATTCTGTCACGCTTCGTCGTTTGGAAGGCAAGAAATACATCGTTACGGTTCACTCAGAAGGAACTGTTGAATCGATGAGCTGCACCCGTTTATTTCAGTCTACGGGCATGATTTAATCGATTTTCGAATCGCACATAACCTTAAACAAGTGACAGACGGAAAATCGATTTTTTAGTCGCGAAAACGTTGCTCCAACGAGTTCGGTGTTGTCCCGCTGTCTGCCTCGAGCCGGTCACTCGACGCACGTCGTAAATCATACAAACATCTCAACACAGATCGATTGTCGAATAATCCACTATAGAGAGCGCTCGAGAAAAAAAAACAGTTGTATCGAGTTCCGGCGTGTTCGAGCGACCGGCCTGTCACTGGGAGCTCACCTGAGCCTGACGGGCGGAGGTATGTTGAAGGCCGGGAAGAGCTTAGCGTTGGGGCTTTCGAACAACATCGCGAATTATTTATTTCACCGAGCGCGCATCGTGGGCCTGTCTGCGCGGGTCGGCGTCCGGCCGTGTACTGGCCGCGGCGAGGCGCTCCCCTCACGCCGCGCGCCCCGTGACGTCACGACAGGCTTTTTCATTCAGCCTCTCTTTCTAATGACGGAAGGATGAAAGAGAAGTAGGTCGTCGAGCCCTCGGCTGTGGGGTTTCGCGGTTCAGCCACCGTCTCGTTTTAAACACTACTATTGTTGTTATATTTTTTACTTGACCTCTGTCATAACTGGTTACTTGTAGTTGAAATAATTGACTTATAAACGTTAATTTCCACAGATTCATTATCCAATTAACGCTATTGATTCATTTTCACAATTAGCAGGAAGCCGGTTAAATCAATCTGGTTCTAATTATAGAGCTGAGTCTAAATGCAACAGTGACATGGCCAAGCTAAAGCCGGTAGTCTCTGTTTGATGGATGCAAAGACTTAAAATAGATCATGAAAACTGGTCATTCATAAGTGTTTTTTTCAATCTGTAGGGTTTTATAGCATCATAGATATTCCTAATGACCTCGAAAAATTACAGAGATCAGAATACAATTTAAATGCTAACGGATTAAATATTTTATTCAAACACTAAAGTAGAAAGGAAGGTACTGAGTTTATTTCTGAAGAAGGTTTACCATCAAATAGACACTAGTTTCATCATCTACATAAGAAAGATACTCTTTTACAATTGACAGATGGAAATATTAGTAAATATAAATGTTTGTATTGAATCTGATGTAACGATAATAATGAGAAAACGAAAATTAGCGTTAAAATGCATCGTTCATTTACTGTATTATACGCATAAATCAGCTTCTCTATTTTAGTCCACTTCATAATATCAGCAGTATCTTCAAATTCATGAAGAAATACATCAATAGAGTAAGTGTCATCTCCGGTAAAAATATGCATCGACTTCTCTAAATCACTAAATGAAATGCGTACGTCATAGTCTCGTTCATCACCTTTACTGTTCATTTTATTATACGATTCTATACCAAAGTCGCGAAACACGTAATTAGATAGAGAAGTAATAAAATATAACGTATTTGATTTTATTATAATAACAGCCGATGTAGTACAGTACTGATGCACTATTTCGTATCATATACACAAAGATACAAAAACTACTCATGAAGTACTACTACTATTTTGAAAAAAATACCAAAAAAAATCGAGTGCTGTTTGAACCCCTTTGTGACGCAGATGAAAATGAGCGAATCAGCTAGTCTACTATATGAAAACAATCCCGTGATAAGAAACACAAAAAGTAGTAGCGATATAATTAACAGCATTAAAATCTCATCCTCCAAAGTTATCATTCTTCATATATTTTTACTAATATAGACTTAAAAGCAATTATTTTGTCCTATAAAAAGGTTTGATAAAAGTTCTATAAGGTAAACTTTAAATAGTTCGCAGTGTCTTAAGTAGCAAAGATCCACGGGCTCCGGTAATGACTTACCATCAGATAAACACGCAATACAATAAATAATTATATTTTCCATTAATCAAAACGATCGAATTTTTGACGAATAGTACAAAAACTACTAGTTACATCTTTATCAAATTAAATAGAACCTCACCTTCCATCATATAAAACATGATTCAACTAAATCGGTTCACCCATAGCAAACTTAATTAACAAACATAAAAAGTTGTGCGGGAATAAACAAAAAAACAGTCATATACCTCTTTTTGGGAAATCAGTAAAAAATTCAGTTCAAACTTGCTTGTATACCACCATTATTTCTCATAAAACACTTTGAACTACTTAATTACTATAGATGTACACTTTAAAATCGAATACCATTATTCAAAATGGCCGCCTTTGAAACTTACTTTCATTTAAAAATAGTAATTGATGAATCCACTTGAAGAACACTTAAAGATATTTTTAAAACAGTTTATTTTAAAATACTATGAGTTATTGTATCGCTATTGTATTTATTTCATTTTAAAAGTAAGTCAATTGACTTTTTCGTTTTTTGTAAAAATGGGTTATGGTCTTTCACTTTTGAGGCTAAAATGAAATGTCAAAAATAGTGATGTCCGTTTAAATGGTTTTTTGTTGTCGATGATAAATCGATTGTAGCACGATTTTATTGTCTATATTTGAAAGAGTTAACGTATTTAAAATATTATTAAAGATACATTAAATGGCGCGAATCATTATTTAATTTTATTTATTCTTACCAACTAAACAAAAATGACAACAAAAACTTGCTTGTTGAAGCACTATTTTAAAAATAAATTTAAGTTTTGGTTAAAGTCTTAACAATCGGGAGTGTTCTTCGTAAGAATATTATCGAAATCGGTTCATAATAATTAACTGTATCAACTTATGATGCAAATTTGATGTCATGATTCAAAGTTAATAAACTTTGGAAGAAAATATCATCGCATGTTAAGTTTTCATTTAGATTTCGTTGAAATTTTGACTAAATTATTTCCTAATGTGACACAGACGAAGTATACAAAGACTTATATAATAGTAACGGTTCATTAAAAAGTAATTATATATTAAATATATAACTTTCGTTTTAAACTCGTGACGAGTAGAAAGTTAATTCTCGATTTTTACAGTTCAATAGTTTTGTTGATTTTGTTTTGGTCGACGTAAACTTACAATAGAAAACTACTTAGGGGTCCGTTGAGGTTCTTGTGGAACCTTAATAAATTTATTTTGAAGCAAACTCTTTAAACACAAGCTTTTAAGCTCCTGTATATCATGTAGCAGTAGAGTAAGACAAAATCGAGCACAAACACGACGGGTCTATCTTGTTTGGTAGTTACTATATTTTTTCTACCTTCGGAAACCATCATTAGCTCCATGATAGCATATTATTACATTGTCACGTGATATACATCTGCGTGCAAAATGTCAGCTCAATCGGAAACCGGGAATGTCAAATTTAGGTTGCAAGATTCCACCCGAACTTACATAGTTACCATTGCAAGTTAATATAAAAACCGTTTTAAAGATAGATACCTAAATGGGCTAACGGACGGGACTCGTGATGGTGTAGTGGTTGAAGCGCTTGCCTTCCGTAGGGGATGTCGCAGGTTCAAAACCGACTTGTACTACTAAATCTTAGTGAAAAAGGTTTATGACTGTGCAATTTTTCACAACACCACTGGCTAAAAACGGTGAAGGAAAACATCGTGAGGAAACCTGCATATCAGAAAAGGATTCTAAAAAATGTTTGAAGATATGTGAAGTCCCCCGCATTGGGCTAGCGTGGTGGACTATGCCTAACCCCTCTTCGAAGGAGACCAGCAGTGGGCAGTAATGGGTTATACCAGTTACAAAGTGAAGAGACTTAGTTTTATAACAAGCAGTAAAATAAGCTACTGTTGTCCTTCTTCAAGAGAGAGTCCTTGATACGTAGGTATATGGGTGTTTTTGGCAAATCAGTAAACACGAGTAATATAGACCATATTCATTTATTTGCTCATTTTTTACATTACATTTTTAAAAAAACAATCACAAAAAAATAAATTTAAAAATACAAAATAAAAAAACAGAGGCCCACTGAAGACGAGGTCTACGACCCAAGCCATCAGTGGTCAGGGCTCAAAAGAGAGGAACCTCCTCACAATACGTGTCGTGTCAAGAACGACCGCCTTCTGAATCAAGCCCTTTACCCAGCTGGGGAGCGAAAGCTTCTCAAGATGACGGTCGAAGCTTTTCGCTATTAGACCGTGCACAGATACAACGATCGGAACAATGATGGTCGATTCAACACGCCACATGTCGGTCACCTCGTGGGCCAAGTCCAAATATTTTAGCTGTTTTTCTTTTTCTGCCTTCACAAGGTTCTCGTCATGCGGAATGGTGACATCGATCAGCACTGCCCGATGCGCGTCCCGATCTATTATCACTATGTCAGGTTTATTGGCAACAATAGTCCTGTCAGTGATAATAGATCGGTCCCAGTAGAGCGTTACATGACCATTATCGAGAACCGGCTGAGGCCAATACTGGTAATAAGGTACAGCGGCTTCAACAAGGTCGTATTTCAGAGCAAGTTGTTGGTGGATAATCTTAGCTACCTGGTTATGCCTGTGCAAGTACTCGCCGTTAGCAAGACGGAAACAACCGGAAACGATATGTCTAATAGACTCTCCCGGACGGTGACATGCCCGACAAATGTCGACCGTCCCATCCTTTAGAATATATTTACGGTAGTTGTTCGTAGACTATTATTAACTTCGTTTAAAACTATGCTTTTTGACCAAAAGAATTAGAATATCAAGTAAACTTTTTTGTTCCCACATAACTTTAGTTTGAATGGACCGATTCGGATGATTCTTATTCCAAACGAAACATGACTAACCTAACCCCTTGAATTTTTCAAACGTACCGAGGTATTTTTAGGTACTTTTAGAGTATTTTTTGGACAATATTTCACATTTTTTTACGTGTTTTTCTATACCTACAGAACCTTTATAATTCTTGTGGTTTTTCTGTCAACATTATCGTATAGAAAGCGTAGATACCAGCGATCTGTGACGGATTTCTTGCGACACTTCATTGCAAAAATACAAGTTGATTGAACTCCAAGATGGCGAGCGATTATTGGGAAAACTGACCAATGCTGGGCTTTGGGCTGCGTTACCAACAATTAAGTGGGAAAACCGCGATATTAAATAAATTTTGTCAAATAATTTTGTAGTTTTATTTCAATCGGAAACCGGGAAGTTGGTTCAATTTGACTCTGCACTTGCACTATATGTAACTATGTGGGGGCGGGCGACTCGAAAGAGTGCCGTGGGCGTAACGCATCGCGCCGTCCCTCATAACCCCATTCTGGGTTCTGGCCTCAGCCGGAGTTCGGACGCTGAGTGTGAGCGGTTGGAGGTTTTAGTGCGGTTCAACTCCCACACAAAAAAAGTATGTAACTATGTAAGTTCGGTTGGTATCTTGTAAGCTTGTTAGCTATTTGACAAACTTCCCGATTTTCTATTGAGCTGGAGCACCATGGATCTGTTGATGGGGGCCATAGGTATTCTCAATTCTTGTACTAATATAAAAAATAGACCCGTCGTGTTTGGGCTCGTTTTACTTGTACTAACACTTAACATGATATCCATAAAAACCTTGTGTTTAAAGTGTTTGAAAAATAAATAATTAAATATTAATTGAAATAGAAAATCTCTTTAAACACTCGCGGTTATCTACATCACTTACACTATTACTAAACGGGTTCTTACCACGATTATTTTTAGTTGAGAGGTCCCGATATTTCAGCACTGTTTCAAGCGCCATGATCACGGGAAGACTGAGGAACTGCGGGTAGGTCATTTAAGAGCAGACAAATCTGTCTACCCTCGCACTCGTTCGTTTGCCGGTACCACTGGAACTCGAACTCGTAAGAACCCGTTTAGTAATAGTTTAAGTGAAATAGAAAATCATTAAGTTTACTTCGCCCTTGTCTCTACTCGGTACATTAACCGACAATAACTTTCGAACCGCAAATCAAATTGTAATCTTGGTTGCAGAGTAATGTTATTCAAATACAAAGAAATAATAGAATTAAGTCGTTCGTGTGTTAAAATAAACAGAACATAATAAACTACCTGAACTACAGGAATTAACTCAAATAATAGTTTTATTACAAACTAGCTGGCCCACACAACTTCGTCTGCGTCACATAAGGAAATTTTCTCACCGTTTAAACCTTCCCTGGACTTCTACGAATATTTCAAGATTAAAATAAGCCAAATCGGTTCAGTTTTTCTCGAGTTTTAGCGAGACTAACGAACAGCAATTCATTTTTATATATAAGAACATATGAACACGACCAACTTCCATTTCTCAAGCATAGCACAAAAACTACCACAGACAGACAGATCTTTAACAAATTTATATGAGATAATGCTCAAATTGTCTAACAAATAATAAAACAAACGGGGTGATATAAATAAAAGCTTTTAAAAAAGAATCATCGAAATCGGTTCATATAAAGAGGTTCACGAGCGACGGTAACCACTTACGATCAGGAGGTCAATATACACAATAAAAGTAAAATAATAGATCACCAGCTGTTGAAATACAGTTATATGTGTAATTACAATCACGTTTAATAATCAAATCAATTGTAATATTGAGTTGAAAAGATAAAAATAATACAAAAAAGACATGCCCGTTGAGTTTCTTGCCAGTTCTTCTCAGGACAGTGGCTATTTTTTTTTCCGAACTGGTGGTAGCCTTTTGACATCAACAAGCATGAACATTTCATTAACGTTGAGAATAAATAATTTCATTTCATTTCAAAAAAAAAAAGAAGTACATTCTGTAAAAAAATGTGTTGTTGTAACAAAAATGCTAACATATTTGTAATGTTTTATCATAACAAAATTAAAAATTAAAGCAAACAATGTAATGTACGCCATCTATTGGTTGTAAAAGTAAAACTTTAGTTTTTGTAACTTACCGCTAGATGTCACTACGGCTTTAGTTTTATTTTGTACCTACTAGATAGCGCTTTTACGTTTGCATTAAAACTAAGAAAATAAAGAAGAGAAACTAGTTTTTTGTTGCAATGAGAAAACAAAAGAATGTGGCCTCGTGGACGGTACTGCTGACCATCTGTTCTTTAATTGCCCTCGACTGATACATTCACTCTACGACCAACTCCCAGACGACATACCAAGACCCGTCAATATGCGCTTCCTCCTGACCCTATGTGACTCCCCCTTTATTTATTTATTTTTATTTATTCATTTATTGTTTACTTTATATATGTACTTATGAAATTTATAGAGTTCAATAATATTAAACTTTAACTAATCTTTCTTCCGTTCCTATCCATAACAACCTTCCATATACTAACAACTACAATACATAATATTATTATTTCTATACCCTTTTTATGTGTTTTATGTGTTATGTTTGTTCTAGTGCTGTCCCGTAATCTTAGTCTTGTGTTGTCACTCTTTTGTAGATCAAGCACACCGAACAGTATTTTGGCTACTTAGTCAAGCAATACCGTGTACGCTCCTCCCTAACTTGACACTGGCGAATCGTCAATGGACGGGAGCCATAAATAAAAGAAGAAGAAGAAGAAGAGAAAACAAAAGGGCTATTTTGTTAACGGCTAAATTATATGTATAATTCTGTATATTCATTTATTCACTTATTTAAAATAATATTTAAATATACAATATATAAAGCAGAGGGCCACTGCAGGCGGAGTCTGTGTATAATAACTATTATAGTCCTCTAAGATATCACAGAACTGTAATTTAGTATTCCGAACTTTCATTCTGCGTGACTTTTAGCGCCATCTATTGTAAAAAATATTAAACAATAAGTTTTCTTTTTCGTCGCTAGATGGCGTGTTCTCAAACTTTCTTCATTGTCTATCATTTCAAGATGTCGATTTTAGTTTGAAAATTAAATCAACCATTCGTATTTCTTTAATCCTCGCGGGTTCAAAGGTAAAAAGTTTTATAATATAAATAAAACAAAGTAAATATTGCAATATTTTTATTAAATCAGTTTAATGTTACTTTTATAAGTACAAAAATTAACTTCACCAAACCACACCACAAGACATGTTTAATTTAAAATAATCTAACACATTTATTTCCGGGGCCGCGCGACGGGAAAGAGTGCCGAGCGCGTAACGCGTCGCACCATCCCTCCAAACCCCGTGCTGGGTTCTGGCCTCAGTGTTACGTGCGGCTATAGATATTTTAAAACTAAAATTTAGACAATAATATTGCGTGGATTGTAGATATAATTGGTGTATTTACTTCCCGCACCCTCCGCCCGAACACTTAGATTTCTTGGGAGGTCTGTACGTCGATGTGGACGCTCCTCCACTCAGAGGAAGATAACCTGAATAAATATAAAATATATTTAGTATTACACTGTAATTTTGGCTGTTGTTTATGAGTTGTTGTAATTGTTTGAGTTTAATATTGTTTTATACCTATTTTTACTAATGCTGTGATCATCTGTAAGGGGCCGTCCATAAATTACGTGAGGTGTTTTTTTAACATAAGAATATTTTAATCGTATTAAGTATTAATAATAGGTTTTTTTTTGTTCAAGCAGAAAAATAAATTGCGTGATATTTGCAGAGACCCCCCCTCTCCCCAACGTAAGATTAGATGAGATTTGACTCGACCCCCTCCCCCCTTAAACACCTCACGTAATTTATGGACGCCCCCTAAGTGAAGAAGCACAAAATCTTCTTTTTATATTGTTATAGTTCGGCCGTTCAGAGAATGCGTTCCTGACACGTAACTTAGTAATGGCGTTGCGGCTACGATAAAAATATTTTTGCTGGTTGTTTACCGTTTTAACAATCGATGAGTATTAAAACAACATTATTATATCAATAATTAATGAATGTTATAATTTTGCGCCAAACAGCGTCAAATAACTTGGTAAACAATATTTTTCGTGACTAACTGATAGGTGTCAGGAACGCATTCTCTGAACGGCCGAACTTTAATACTTTTAAGCATGCCATGTGTATTCTTTGTTGATGATCCTTTCTTTAAATGAATAAATAATAATTTGGTAGTTTTTGGCTAATTACTAAAAACGAGGAGGTACTCAATGTGTCGGAATTTTTTGTGTTTCTTCGTAAATTTAGTTTCGGTGACCGATTTGAATGATTGTGATGTCAGAAGAAAGGTCATTTATTTTAAGATCGAACAAGTACTTTTGGATCTGTGTTTAAAAATATTGCGGACGATATTTCAATGGAAGTCTGTCGTTTTCATTTTTGTAATATAAATATTGTTTAGGCTTCTAATATTATAGGACATTCTTTATAGAAAAAAAAACGTATTCCCAAAAAGACAAATAATTGGAACGAAGTTCTTTTGTCGCGCGTTGTGTCGGGCGCTAGACGGAAAAAAATGTTACGAAAAGTTGTCACACTTTTTTTGTTTTAGATGATTATCGCTAGATGGCGCTGTGGTCAAAATCTTTTAAATTGCAGACGTTCATAAGCGACGGTGACCGCTTACCATCAGGTGGGCCGTAGGCTTGTTTATCTATCTCGCAATTAAAAAAAAACAAAAAAAACACGTTCCTTATCGCGCGTTACGTTATGAAAAAAAATTATAAGATATCTTTTAATCGAAAGGAACTTCGTTCTATTCGGGTGTCCTATGACACCTCTCAAGTTTTTTGTTATGGCTTTCTAAATTATTATTTTTTAATGAAGGGGTCCGTTTATCCCCGCTACTCAGCAGCCAGGCCTGCAGTTCCGAGATACACCCCATCTGGAGAATTATGTACCAAGTTAGCTTACCTCAAATCTCTACAGAAAAACTGGTACTAGTTCTCGAACCATCTAGTTGTATACTTTATATCAGTAAAATATACTATTTAATTTCTTACCATCATCATTCCCCAGTTTCCTCCCTCCGACGGCGGCGCCATACTTCTCTAACGCCTCGGCTCTCTCCTGACGTTTACGCTCTTCACGCTGAAAATAAAATGGAAACACTCAACTAACCAAACTTGGCGTTGTATTTTTTGTATCATAGTATTTTTTGTTAGATATAAGTGGAAACTGTTTTTGGATAACGATTTAACTGTTATTTTATAATTTGTATATTTCTGTTGGTTTCCCAAATAAATAAATAAATAAATATGAAAGTGACAGAGTAATAACTATGCCAAATATGACGCCGTAACCAAATTTGATCACTACGTCACTTTGTGTTTTTTCATTTTACTAACTTAATACTACTTACAGCAAAGCAATATTAGAATATACTGCGCTTACTCATACTAATATTATAAATGCTATAGTAACTTTGTCTGTTACGCTTTCCCGCTTAAACCTCTCAACCGATTTTGATGAAATTTGGCACATTCTTTAGACCCTGAGAAAGAACATAGGCTACCTTTTTAACAGTGACGCAGACAAAATATTAAATAAAATTGCTTTGATTTGATTGCTGTATTCCCTACTTCAGCTGTATCAAAGCTACAGATAGGGTTTTTTTTTCATTTGTTGGACATCTCCAAATTGAACCGCACTAAAACCTCCAACCGCTCACACTCAGCGTCCTCCGCCCGGCTGAGGCCAGAACCCAGCACGGAGTTATGAGGGACGGCGCGACGCGTTACGTTCTCAGCACTCTTTCCCGTCGCGCCGGGGTGGATCTATATTAATATAGGTACAGTACCTCTTTCTGTTGTTCGAGAGCTCGGAGTGAAGCTTGTTCTAACAGTTGTTGTTGTTTTTCTCGAGCTCGCTGAATAGCTTCCATACGAGATAGTTGCTTGTCGGGGTCTGTTATAAAACTCATAGTTTATACATTGTTTCTCTAGAATCTATATATTAAAAGACACCACATCAAGCTACTATGTTTTATGTTATGTAGTAGTAGAGATGTCAATGTAGTTTTGTTTGACATTTGGAACCTATACATAAAATTTCATATAGAGCACTGTCGCACTAACACTGGTCGGAATTCACCCATAGTCAGGTTGTGCTAACACTGCAATGAGTTATGTGCAACTAGCCGTTTTGATATTTTTGGGGATACCATTTCACATTTGAAAAAAACAGTTTTAGGTGTTGATGAACAATTCATTGTTGTTTGTAATATATATCCATGTTTGTTACTTTTATTTAATTTTAATGTATTTTTTTTTTTGTAATGTTTAGTTTAATTAATGCCATTTTATTTATGAGAAAATTGTTTGCTATTTTGGAGCACATTACTTAATTATACTGAATGCTGTGAATATCTTTAATAGGTATACATATTGGAAATTAAGTTGTGAATTGTTAATGAATGATTATTTAATATGTTATACTGTAGATGTTCCTAAAATAAATAAATAAATAAATTTTGTAAAAATTTTCAGGTTGATTTAAATGTTTAATGATTCGCGAAATGTGTTCCTAAGCGCATAATTGAACAACATCGGAAGGATGGTTTTTACAATTAAAAATAATTTAATATTGAAGTTTAAGAAAAGTCCTGTATCGGTAGGTGATAGATAACGGCCCCTCAGTGCCTTGCCATTGCAGAGGTTCATGAGCGACGGTGACCGCTTACCATCAGGTGGACTGTAGGCTCGTTTATCTATCTTGCAATAATAAAAAAGGTATAATCTTAGTTGCTGTGATCTGATACATACCTCTGTGATTCTCAGCGTCTTCTCTCATTTCTCTGTATTTTTCCAAGGTGGGCTTCAGTTTCCGGTATATCACCACACTGAGCACTCCCGCACCGATCAAGTACCATCCGTATGATGCTAGGAATCCAAATACTGTAACATTTATTATTATTTTATTCTATAAATAGATTAGCAACAAATAGAGTCAAAAGAAGTAAAACAAAAAAATAGGTTGCCATGTTGATTGTGGTACCGTTGCTCATGGACAACTTCAATGTCAGTGGACACTGAAGGACCGTGATCTACGACCTAACTTTGAAAATTTCAAAGTTTTTAGACTGTTTTCTAGTCCAATAACCAAAAATTATGATTCATAGTTTAATTATTGAAATTTTAGTTTGTTGTTAATTATTACTTTTGCAAATAACTCAGTAAATTGTGACCTATTGATTAGTCAGGGTTAAAATTACTACTTAAAAATGAAAAACTTATTCTAGAATCATCTTTTCACTTGATTTTGAAAAATTACATATTTCTCATACTTACGGTATGTAACAGGGTTGTATCTGACGTAGTACTCGAAAGTACTGATCTGGTCATCTTCTCGAACCAGCGTATCCATGTTTCGAAGGTTATTTTAGCCTAAAAACATTAATTTTATGAGTAACACCCACGACATCCTTCGATGATAAGTTATATCGTAATTTTATATTCAAATTGCGTAATATTTAGTACAAAATGTTTTCAAAGTATTGATTTTGTCGAATATAAAACGAACTTACCTGAGATTCTTCGGTTTTATAACTTTTTCCAACAATTTGGAATGTTGTTTTAAGTTTTTTTCCAAAAAACAGCTAATTGCAAAACTTTGTTACGATTTTGACAGTTGACAGAGCTTCGAAGAGTGACAGATTGTGTTTATTTTTTTAGTGAGGCAAAGGCAACAAAGTCTTACAGCTTTTTAAACACTAGTAGATAATTATTAGCTTTAATTTAATCCATTTTCTGAGAAAATAAAAATGTCTTTGGAGAAAAAGTTATTTTTTTTACTGAATAGTATTAATTTTATGAATAGTATTTATTATGAGACAAGAATTACGATGCATATTATAATTCACTTCTATAACAATTTTATAACCGAAAAGCGAAATTCCCCACTCCACTTCTAACAAATTTTAATTCCATTTTCCAAAAATAGCACAAAAACTATCAACCAGTCAGATGGTATTTAAGAGATTTTGTAGTCCTCAAAGTCGATCAAAAAATAAAACAACAAATTACAAAAAATATTTATTCCTGGTTTGGTATCCCGTCGTACACACACAAGTATCCTTATCCCCTATATGTACACACACACACACACACACACACAACTACAGCCACAGTGCAGAGCTCTTCAGTAGATAAGCTCGTCATCAATTGACTTACTGTGTTGCCTGCACTGTGGCGAGAAAGTCAACATATTTGTACAATCAGTCTCATTAGTGAATATCAACCATACAGGCTATTTTTGCTTCTTATTTATTAATAAAAAATTTAAGATTTTTTTACAGACTGGATAAGACATCATGTTATACAGGGTGGATCTGTAACTTTGGACAATCTGACGTGGTGTGAATGACCTGTCGAAATACAACTTAGAACCGCTTTTATTTTCGACGTCGGTTAAACTTTTTTAGCCGATGTCATATGAAAGTTGCAACAATAGCTATACACATCCTATACAATGTCAGAAAAAAAAAAGTTTAACGGATTCCAATAATAAAAGCGGTTCTGCATTGTATTTGGACAGGTCATTCACCCCACGTCAGATTGTCCAAAGTTACAGATCCACCCTGTATAGCCACTCGTCTGATCGTCAATTTTCGCTCCAAGACGAAACTGGAGAGATCGTTCGGAATCACTACCGTGTTTGAGAAACTTCCAAAAAAATGTCAACAAATTTCAATTTTTAATTAAACTATTTATTTTTGTAAATCTTTATTATTAAACAGCGTTGTATTTAATTTTGAGACGATTAAAAATGTAAACAAAACAAGTTTTAGAACTGTGCTCAATTTTGGCTCCTGCCAGACTTGGCTTGAGTGAACAAACCAATTTTGACGCAGTTCGCAGTGAAAACATGGCCGTTGGCGATGCACTAAAGAGACTGATCGTACATTTAAATTACGCTATAAGCATGATTCACGTTACATCTTGTCTACTGTGTAACGCGAATCATGCTTTAAAATTACAATAATTGTGCTATTAAGGTCTACACATTATAGCCACATCCGAATTTCGTTAGTCTCGCTAAAACTCGAGAACAATTGAACCGATTTGGCTAATTTTAGTCTTGAAATATTTATAGTCCAAGGAAGTTTTAAACGATGAGAAAATTTATGTAACGCAGACGAAGTTAGCGCGGGCTAGGTTAAATATAATTTTATAAGTAATTTGTATAGAAGTTTGATAAAAATGCGTCCGGACGCGACTGTAATGTGCGCCATTAAAACCCTTTATAGTATCTTAATGCCAAAATATGGCCGAGTCAAATTCTAAAAAAACAATTATATCGTCAAATTACATTCAAAATTATTTTAAAATCTTATTAAACATACAAAAATATATACATCACTGTTATTACATTATTATTAATTTACTTAAATATAATTAAAAAAACAATTACACTTAACATAAATACATTAAATATACAATTAAAGATTCATACATAAGTTACCTAAGTCTTTTTCAAAACCGATTTGGATGATTCAAAAATCAAGTTATTTTATAGTAAATATTAAATAAATTATATTATTATAACAAATAATTATTGTTCGTTAAATTATTAATTTGTGCTCAGCACATGCAAGTGCCAGTACTCGCGCGAGTTACTCACGCAAAGTGTCAAGTGTTTAGTCGATTGAGAACTAACCAATATTGGCATTAGTCTAGCAGAGCCATAAGTGACATTTAACACAAGCAAGGGGTTTGTTCAAAAATATATGTTTTTTAATGGTACGAGTTAAGTATGCAAGTGCAAGTCACTTGTACAAGTGTATATAAAAAAATATATATAGTTAATTCTTCTTTTCGTCTAAATTATTTTGTTTAGAAAAGTCATATGCAAATTACTGGCGCGAGTTTTACAGTATTAAGTTAGTGCGCCAGTGCTCGCGCGAGTTACTGGAGCTAGTATATTTATATTCCTTATTTAAAACAGCTTGTTTAGCAAAATCCATGTGTTACAGTGTTGCCAGTATCGAAACAGTGCACGAGCTACTGTCGCGAGCGTTGAAATTGATTCTTTACTAATTCATTAATGGTATAACTGAGCAAGTGTCAGTACTAGCGCTAGTCACTTGTACAAGTATGTTCCTTATTGAATACAGTTTGTTTAGTAAAATCCATGTGTCGCTATTACCCCGGCCAGTTCTCGCGCGAGTTACTAACACTAGTATACTTATGTGAAGTATTTACTCCGTATAATTATATTTTTTACTATTTAATGGCATAAACAAGTGCCAGTACTGGCACAAGTCACTTGTACAAGTATGTTCCTTATTGAAATCATCTATTATATTAGGTCTAAAGTCCCATGTGTTTATTACAGTGTTGCCACTATCGTGCCAGTGCTCGCGCGAGCCACTGTCGCGAGTGGCTGTCCTCGTTAGCGGCGCGGCCACCACGAGGCGGGCGAGTGCTATTCGCGGAGGAGGCCGCGAGCCTTAGCGGTCAACTTGCGGACTCTACCGCGAGACGAGACTGATACCGGGCCTAATACAATATATAATAAATAATAAATATTATACAGGGTGGATCTGTAACTTTGGACAATCTGACGTGGGGTGAATGACCTGTCGGAATACAACTTAGAACCATTTTTATTTTTTGTATCGGTTAAACTGTTTTTTCTGACATTGTATGGACGTACGACTATCGTTGCGGACTTACATACTATGACGAAATTTTGTTTTTATCCAATTCCTAAAATAAAATTGGTTTTAAGTTGTATTTCGACAGGTCATTCACCCCACGTCAGATTGTCTAAAGTTACAGATCCACCCTGTATAATAATAAAATAAAAACAGGCTACAAGATTCAGTAACCAGTGTCCTTGAAAAATTCGAAACTATAAAATGTCAAATAAAAGATGGTTCTTACCGTGTCCATTTTGTTCCGGCGCGTGTCCGTTGTAGTAGTCGTGATCTGTTGTATGGGGAGGGGGGGGAGGGGGCTGGAATAATATATAAAGTTAACTTACATTGAGGTGTTTAATATCAAAATCTACAAAATAATCGGGAGCAGAGCGACGAAAAAAAAAAAAAAAAGCCGTATTGCGTAACGCATCGTGCCGTCCCGCGTAATCCTGTGCTGGCCGGCGATTCAACTCAAAATAATAAAAAATCGCTATATTTTTCATCTTAGGCACATCATTTCCGTTCTACCTTCAACGGTCACCATCCTCCTATATCCTCCAACATGTCATCCTCCATATCCTCCAATCTGTTATCACTCCTCCAACATCCTAGCAACATTCTCCCCACCCCCAATATGTTATCCTCCCTATCCTCAATCATGTTATCCTCCATATCCTCCATCGTGGTATCCTCCCTATCCTCCTTACCTGTACAACGAGCGTTCTGTTCCTGTGGTGGTGCGTCCTCTTGCTGATGACGGCCGCGGAGTCCTCCTCCGAGTCCTCGTTATAGCGCCGGGGAGACCGACACCGGAGGGATACGCCTCGCTATGGATGTGTAGGACTAGTGTGATTATTGTCATACTTGGGTTGTGTGTGATTTGTGTGACATTTGTCATACGCTGTGATGACACAGGTAAGTGACTAGTACGATATTTGTCACACTTGGTGAAGGAGCACACAAGTGATTTGTGTGACATTTGTCATATTCGAAGATAGGTAATAGATACTGAATTGAATTTGTAGTAAATTTAATACGAATTTAAAAAAAAAATACATAAAATGTAACTGGTATGACATTTGACATACATCTTATTCACAAAATCGATATCAAAATTTAATCAGAAGTAAGTATCTAGGACGTTTGACACACTTTGCTAGAGTGTTAAATAATACATGACATTTTACACATTTAACATCTTATTTAAAAAAAAAACTTGAGAGGTGTCATGGAACACCCGAATAGAACGAAGTTCCTTTCGATTAAAACATATCAAATTTTTTTTTTCCTCACGTAACGCGCGATAAGGAACGTGTTTTAAAAGATTTTAATCACAGCGCCATCTAGCGATAATCGTCTAAAACAAAAAAGTGTCGTGACAACTTTTCGTAAGAATTTTTTCCGTCTAGCCCCGACACAACACGCGATAAGGAACTTCGTTCCAAAAACTTGTAATAGTTACAATTAATGAGATCAGATGTGATATTTATTAATCTAACTTAACTAAAATGTCGACTTACTCTCGAGTGTCCGTTCTGCACACGGGAAGTGCTCGGCTCCTCTAGACCCACCGCGTCTTGTCTCTGTCTGTAATTACAAACATTCCTACTCAAATGTGACGCTTATACAGGGTGTTTAAAGAGCACTCGTGAAGACTGGTGGTAGTACTAGTGACACCTGTGATGATAAGCCAGGACATTGCTTCATTCAGACGATTTTGTTTTGCATAAAGCTATCACCGGATCCCGGGGTATGTGGGAGTTGAACCGCACTAAAACCTCCAACCGCTCACACTCAGCGTCCCCAGCACGGGGTTATGAGGGACGACGCGACGCGTTACGCCATCGGCACTCTTTCCCGTCGCGCCTTGCATAAAGCTTAACATTTCCGGGAGTGGTCTTTATACACCCTGTATTGTCTATTTGCTGTCTGCCTATCTGTTACTCTGTCTGTCTGTCTGTCTGTCCGTGTGTGTGTGTGTGTGTGTATATAACACATACCTGTACAGATGTAGCGGCGCATCATCGTCGGACTCGTACCGCGGATGATACGAGCGATCGGACTCGTATCGTCGTCCGGATCCGGATCCGGATCGCGAGCCGGACACGGATGAGGACGAGCTGCTGTCCAGGGAGGGGGCGGCGCGTTCGCGGACACTATGTATAGGAGTGTGTGAGATATGAGATAGCACTATACAGGGTGAAACTATAACCAGTTGTTAAAATAATATCTTATAAATTTTATTCTTAAATGAAGTGACAATAATAGGGATGGGACAAGTGATAAAGCGCAATTTTACACCGTAACCATTTGAATGATATAAAAATCGGTTTTCGTCATTTGGTCCTGTCCTGTGTTATATACAGGGAGGATTTGTCACTTTGTCGCAGCTAAAGTGGGGTGAATGACCTGTTGAAATAAAACTTAGAACTACTTTTATTTTAGGAATTGGATAAAAAAAATGTCATCATAGTATGGCAGTCCGCAACGATAGTCGTACGTTTTCCATACAATGACAGAAAAAAAAGTTTAACCGATACAAAAAAATAAAAAAAAACTTGGGTGGTGTCAAGGGACACCCGGATGGAACGAAGTTCAGAAGAAAGAGAGAGACAGACGTTTTAAACTAACTAATTATTATAACTTAAATAAAAGATTTTAATCACAGCGCCACCTAGCGATAATCATTTAAAACAAAAACAACTTTTTCATAAGAATTTCCGTCTAGCCCCCTTTCGATAACGCGCGATAAGGAACTTCGTTCCAAAATTGATGCTAAGTTGTATTTCGACAGGTCATTCACCCCACGTCAGATTGTCCAGAGTTACAGATACACCCTGTATAGTATATATGTGATGCCTGTAGTCAAGTGTGTATATCTCTAAAAGGAACAACAGGGTTTTTGTTACACAATGTATAGTTACCGCTTGTTGTGCGCTCGCCGTCTCCATGACCGCTGACTGTCATCACTACCGCGGCGTCGCTTGCGAGCCCCCCGCCCCCCCGCACTCCCCCGGCTGCTGCCCCGGGACACGCGCTACACACGGACAATACTATATTACACTTTCATATTCAATAGATATTTATTAATAAACAATCACTAGTTACATATTAGAGAACGACTACGGTGTACGTCGTCCTGTACTAGCTCCTCCTCGATCACCTCGATGTTGGTGTAGCTGCTCCCTCCCTCCCTCCCTACTCACCTCGGGCGGTGCGTGGTCGCTCCCCTCGTCGTAAGTGAGGTGTACGTCGTCCTGTACTAGCTCCTCCTCGATGACCTCGATGTTGGTGTAGCTGCTACCTCCCTCCCTCCCTACTCACCTCGGGCGGTGCGTGGTCGCTCCCCTCGTCGTAAGTGAGGTGTACGTCGTCCTGTACTAGCTCCTCCTCGATGACCTCGATGTTGGTGTAGCTGCTACCTCCCTCCCTCCCTACTCACCTCGGGCGGTGCGTGGTCGCTCCCCTCGTCGTAAGTGAGGTGTACGTCGTCCTGTACTAGCTCCTCCTCGATCACCTCGATGTTGGTGTAGCTGCTCCCTCCCTCCCTCCCTACTCACCTCGGGCGGTGCGTGGTCGCTCCCTTCGTCGTAAGTGAGGTGTACGTCGTCCTGTACTAGCTCCTCCTCGATCACCTCGATGTTGGTGTAGCTGCTCCCTCCCTCCCTCCCTACTCACCTCGGGCGGTGCGTGGTCGCTCCCCTCGTCGTAAGTGAGGTGTACGTCGTCCTGTACTAGCTCCTCCTCGATGACCTCGATGTTGGTGTAGCTGCTCCCTCCCTCCCTCCCTACTCACCTCGGGCGGTGCGTGGTCGCTCCCCTCGTCGTAAGTGAGGTGTACGTCGTCCTGTACTAGCTCCTCCTCGATCACCTCGATGTTGGTGTAGCTGCTCCCTCCCTCCCTCCCTACTCACCTCGGGCGGGGCGTGGTCGCTCCCCTCGTCGTAAGTGAGGTGTACGTCGTCCTGTACTAGCTCCTCCTCGATGACCTCGATGTTGGTGTAGCTGCTCCCTCCCTCCCTCCCTACTCACCTCGGGCGGTGCGTGGTCGCTCCCCTCGTCGTAAGTGAGGTGTACGTCGTCCTGTACTAGCTCCTCCTCGATCACCTCGATGTTGGTGTAGCTGCTCCCTCCCTCCCTCCCTACTCACCTCGGGCGGTGCGTGGTCGCTCCCCTCGTCGTAAGTGAGGTGTACGTCGTCCTGTACTAGCTCCTCCTCGATGACCTCGATGTTGGTGTAGCTGCTCCCTCCCTCCCACCCAACTCACCTCGGGCGGTGCGTGGTCGCTCCCCTCGTCGTAAGTGAGGTGTACGTCGTCCTGTACTAGCTCCTCCTCGATCACCTCGATGTTGGTGTAGATGCTCTCGTCGGAATCGGAAGCGACGCCATTACGCTCCGGTATGTATGGTTCTAAAATGGAAGATCATTTTTGACGTGCAACTGTTATAAATTGGTTTGGGGGGTGACACTTCACTTCACTGCGTTACGCTCCGCTCACGTTATGCGCTCACAATGAGAGCGAGTGAGAGGCAGTCTTCCTCGCTCTTAGGCGGGCTAACCATGCCCGAATCGTTGTCACAAAAAACTTTCGCCCGTATACCGACTTTACAGGCAACCAATTTTTTCAATTAAGAATATAAATCGTGGTGGGATAGTGGTTGAAGCGCTTGCCTTCCGTACGGGAGATCATAGAATTTGTACCTCCAAATAATAATTCAGAAAAGATTTATGTGCAAAGCAAAACCGTGAAATACCTTGTTTTTCTGTGAATGCATGGTGCACTCGTCATACCAAAGAGCATTCTAACATATTCATAACGACCCAATGAAAAATATTTTCGGAAATAACTAAAAAAATAATCTTAAATCTTAAGTCTGAATTTAAATACATTAGAAATACTAATGTTGAAATAAAAAGTATCATCGAAATTGGTTCACACAATTTTTAGCTGTGCTTTAATAGCAAATTTGTTTTAAGTGTAACGAGTAAAGTTAATTTATAGGTAAACAGTGAATATACCACTTACCGTCGTCTGTGTTTCTGCTGGTCCCGGGGAGCGGCTCGGCGGTGGGCAGCGGCTTGCTCTTCTTGCCAACACCCTTACCTGAACACATATGATCATTTTTGGCTTCTGTCACATAAACCAATTTTGGCACAGTTCTCAATCGTATGGTTAATATTACCTTTCCTATGTCTATGTAACGGCGCGTCACTGTCCCACGAGTCAGCTCTGAGCCGCTCGACGCCGCTCTCCTCGTGGTGACCGTCACCGCTCGCCGTCACCAGCGGCTCCAGATCCGAGCTCGAGTCAGTCTCTCGCTTGCTGTAGCTCTTCACTCGAGAACGACGCTCCGATACTGTGGTTAACATCATATATTTGCGATGAACTGATTTAGATGATACATATACTGATATTTTGTTTTAAATTTAAACTAATAAAAACTTGAGAGGTGTCATGGGACGCTCGAATAGAACGAAGTTCCTTTCGATTAAAAGATATGTTATATTTTTTTTTCCTAACGTAACGCGCGATAAGGAACGTGTTTTAAAAAATTTTGATCACAGCGCCATCTAGCGATAATCGTCTAAAACAAAAAAAGTGTCGTGACAACTTTTCGTAACGCGTTCTTTCCTTTCACAACGCGCGATAAGGAACTTCGTTGCAAATATTTTAGAGTAACTCGTAACACTTAAAATTTTATATTTTCAACCAAATCGGTTCAGGATGGATCAGTAAGTTGGGACAGCTGATAAGGTAAATGACCTATCGAAATACAATTTTTAACCACTTTTATTTTTTAGACATTACGACTAGCTCTGTGATCATCCAAATGATATTATTTAAAAAAAAAAGTTAAGCCTATTCCAAAAATAATATTGGTTCTGCATTGTATTTGGACAGGTCATTCACCCGATCAGCTGATACAAAGTCACAGATCCACCCTGCATATAATTGAAACGAAGTTCCTTATCGCGCGTTGTGAAAGAGGGCTAGACGGAAATTCTTATGAAAAAGTTGTCACGACACTTTTTTTTGTTTAATATGATTAATACTAGATAGCGCTATGATCAAAATATTTTATTACAATTCCCTCACTAATTAATCGAAAGGAACTTCGTTCCATCCGGGTATCCCTTGACACCTCTCAAGTTTTTTTTTTATTTTCAATGCATGACACAGTTGATATCCAGATTTGTGAGTGATTTTTTCTATAAAACACTGCATTTTCGAAATATAACCCAAAAAGTACTTAGAGATTCACCTATGCCGAATATCCAACCGGGGGATGGTAGACCGCGTTCCCCGACCCACGCTGGTTCTGACCCAGCGGGGTATTCCGCGGGAGGGTGACACGCGGTCCCATCCGAGAGAGTCGGTGCCGTAACGCGTCGCGTCGTCCCTCATAACCCCGTGCTGGGTTCTGGCCTCAGCCGGGGTTCGGACGCTGAGTGTGAGCGGTTAGAGGTTTTAGTGCGGTTCAACTCCCACATATCCGGTGGATTCCTCCAACTAAAAAAAAAAAAGCCGAATATCACCTAGGAAAAACGTATCATTTAAATCGGTTCATGTAAAATTTATGCTTTAATTTATGTTTTGAGAAGACGTTGATTACATACCATGATCGTTCCTGGTTCGTCTGGTTCGCCTGGATCGCGCGGATCGCGTGGATCGCGTGGATCGCGGGCCCAGCCGGATCCACAGCGCCTCGAACAACGCGGACAGACGGACCGTCATCGAGTATATCTGTTATATATATATACAAACTATATAACGACCTATGCAAAGAGTATTGTTACATCTGCAAAATCACAATTTTGAAATTTGAAATTTGTTAAACTCAAAATCAGTCCTGTTTCTGATTTTTTCTAGATTTATTTTTTTAACTTTCACTGGATGTAACTATGTGAGTTCGGGTGGAATCTTGCAAGATAAATTTGAAAAACTTCCCGGTTTCTGATTGAGCTGACATTTAGCACGCAGATGTATATCGCGTGACAATGCAATAATATGACAAAATGTCGCTGATCTGATGATGGAGTCGGAAGGTGGTCATAGGAACTCCTGTAC
This sequence comes from Trilocha varians, assembly GCA_030269945.2. Taxonomy (NCBI): domain Eukaryota; kingdom Metazoa; phylum Arthropoda; class Insecta; order Lepidoptera; family Bombycidae; genus Trilocha; species Trilocha varians. The sequence continues at coordinate 6,989,502 of AP028281.1, forward strand.
TAAACAAGATAGACCCGTCGTGTTTGTGCTCGTTTTCCTTGTATTAGCTAGCACTCTACTGTGGGGGCGACCTGACGGGAAAGAGCGCCGATGGCGTAACGCGTCGCGTCGTCCCTCATAACCCCGTGCTGGGTTCTGGCCTCAGCCGGGGTTCGGACGCTGAGTGTGAGCGGTTGGAGGTTTAAGTGCGGTTCAACTCCCACATACCCGGCGAATTTCTCCAACTGAAAAAAAAGCACTCTACTGTGTAACTCACCCGGCTCCGCTTGTTAGTGTTGTAGAGCCTGCTGTTAGCGAACACTCTCCTCACGTCGGCCTGGAACTCCTCCGCCGCGCCGTACTGGCCCGCGTCCAGGCGACGCTGCACCGTGCCCAGGTCCATGGGCTCCGATACTATGGAGTGGTAGTCTGAAGGGTTGGAAACAAACTGTGTGACGTCACCAGTCTCCTAGTATAAAAGGCGGAGCTCGCCATTCGATATGCCATTCGTCAGTCGACAGTCGCCCGATGCGCACGTTGTATATGTATATGTATGTTTATACAAATAGTTGGAGTACATTGTTAATTAAATAAAACAATTAATATGTTGGAGAAAGAGCGTACTGAGACCCGTTCTCGAACACAGGGTCGAAAATCAATTATTATAGAATAATATGACTATCGCCGCTTAATTAAATGTACGTTCGTGTGGAAATCCAAATCCGTAACATATAATGCGCACGTACCTGGATGAATTACATTAAATTAATCGTTTTGGTAAAGATTACGTTCGAAAAATGTGCTCCGTACGATATTTGAATATGGCGCGTAATGGCCGACGACGAGAGTCTTTTTTTTTTTTCTTCTTGCGGTCACCGATTTATGGATACACGCGCATAGAACAACAAAAATGTTGCCCTTGTTCGAAATTCGAATTTCACATTTAAAGTACACAATTTTGCAACAATTTGAATTTTATGAAGTTGAAACATAATTAATAATTGAAATTAAGTGATTAGAGTGTTTGTCGTCTCCTATACAGGGTGTTTGTGCCCGGTGAAACAATACGTTAAGGGCTTAATCTATATCACATTTCAAATCATATACACATACTTTTGAAACGGAAATAGTTACTTTATTATCCCATACAAAGTTGAAAAATTATTATTTTGTATTATTTTTGACAACCCTACCCTGACCTACATCTAGCGTGCTATATCTATTTTTACGTACACAGGCGCATGTATCCTGTTTAGAATGTGATTTTTGTCCCGTATGTTATTACAATGTTCTATGATACAGGAGGTGACTAGCCGGCTTAAGTCTTTAGCTGTTGGTGTAGGTCAGTACGGTAGGGTTGATCCTGTACAATATAACACGTAGTTTTGATTAGTTATAACTTATGATATATTATGCCTAGAAAACCCAGACTTGGTGGATGGCTTCTACATCGAGTATACTATTTGCTGTGAAAGTATTGTTTCGTCGGATTTTAACACCCTGTATATGCAACAGTTGAAAATAGGCTATAAGATTTTGTAACCAGTGGCCTGAAGATAATTAGAAAAAAACTTTAAAAGAGCAAATTTTTTCGCTTTTTAAAGTCGCCAGCTATTCTAGTGTTGTGTGTGTACATACCGGGCGCCTGCTGCAGCGAGACGGGCCTGGTGAAGGGCTCCGCGTCGGGCGAGCCCAGCAACTCCGACAGCACGCGGACACAACAACGACGCCAGCCCGCCGCCTGTACATATATACACACTATGTGTTCCTTCATACACTCTATACTGTCCTGTACCAACCCATTACTGCCCACTGTTGGGCTCAGGTCTCCTCAGAAGAGGGATTAGGCATAGTCCACCACGGTTGCCCAGTGCGGATTGGGGACTTCACATGTCTTCAAAGGATTTTTAGAACCCTTCTCCGACATGCAGGTTTCCTCACCGTTTAAGTCAGTGGTGTTACGCTTCAACCACTCGGTCACCACGACTTACACACAATATACTATGTGTAACAAAAACCCTGTTGTTCCTTTCAGGGACATACACACTTGATAAAGATGTTTATTGTGAGTTAAATCCTAATACAAACTTGAGAGCAAACTTATACTAATACACATTCAACTTTAAAATGTGCCTCAGCGAGTTACCAATGATCCTCACACTATGTGTATCATGAGGAGCACGCTAAACGAAATGTTACATAGCGGAAGTTAGCCTGTACGTCGCCTCAGTGCTTGTTTGGCCAATCTGACATTTTTACGAAAATTACTTTTTAATGCAGTATTATAAAGAATAAAATTTCCATCCGACCGTTAAAAATAAAAATCTCATTTCAATTTTTTTTTCTCAACACGGCACTTAACGTAAATTCCGTGCTTGTTTGCTGTCTCCTGTAAAATTAGCTCGAGTGCAGACTGGCCAAACAAGCACTGAGGCGACGTGTAGGCAATACATTAATGGAACATACACACGTACAATGTGTAACAAAAACCCTGTGGTTCCTTTTAGGGACGTCAGGCCTTGCTTACCACCACCACATTAGAGAACTTATAATAATACTAGTTGACCTGCGCAACATCGTCTGCGTCACAAAGGGATATAATATAAGGAGGTATTAAACTTTAAAACAAAGAAACTCTTCAGCTTTATAGTATTAGTATAGTTCATTAGTGTGTGTGTGCGCGTACCTTGGTGACAGCGAGCGGCTCATCATCAGAGGAGTGGTAGCTCGCAGCCAGCTCCCGGTACTTGCCCACCACGTCCACGTCGCACCAGTTCCTGCACACATCATATACAGGGTGTAGGCTGGTTTAGTACTAGTGATGATGTGCAGACAACGTCTAAATGCTTTCATGCATTTTCAACGGGTTCTTACCCCGATATTTAATTAATTGATTTCAACGTTGTTGTTGATGTGAGTTCGAGTTCGAGTTTCAGTGGTACGACCCAAAAGCGAACGAGTGCGAGGGTAGACAGATTTGTTTGCTCTTAAATCGACCCGCAGTATCCAGTCTTCTCGTGATCATGACGTTTGCAACAACAACGAAATATAGAGACAACTCAATTAATTAAATATCGTGGTAACAACCCGTTGAAAATGCATGAAAGTATTATAGAAAACCGCGAGTGTCTGAATAAGTTTACATCTAAATGGGATAAGGTGAAGCGAAAGAAGAAAGTCTGTGATTATATGTGTGTCTGTCTGTCTGTCTGTGTGTCTGTATATACGTACTGTATAACGTGTAGCAGCAGGTCTGTGAGTAGTCTGGCTTGTCTGACGATGGTGGAGTGTCTGTCTGTCTGTCTGTGTGTCTGTATATACGTACTGTATAACGTGTAGCAGCAGGTCTGTGAGTAGTCTGGTTTGTCTGACGATGGTGGAGTGTCTGTCTGTCTGTCTGTGTGTCTGTATATACGTACTGTATAACGTGTAGCAGCAGGTCTGTGAGTAGTCTGGCTTGTCTGACGATGGTGGAGTGTCTGTCTGTGTGTCTGTCTGTCTGTCTGTGTGTCTGTATGTACGTACTCTATAACGTGTAGCAGCAGGTCTGTGAGTAGTCTGGCTTGTCTGACGATGGTGGAGTGTCTGTCTGTCTGTCTGTGTGTCTGTATGTACGTACTCTATAACGTGTAGCAGCAGGTCTGTGAGTAGTCTGGCTTGTCTGACGATGGTGGAGTGTCTGTCGTTGAATCTCTCCGCGTTGCTGGCGAGGTAGCGCACGTCGAACTGAGCGGCCGCCGCGCGACGGTAGAACTGGAAGTATATACGATACAAAATAACATCTGACTAATTGAGTACTTCTTCTTTTATGGAAGTCGGTCAAACAATCAAAATAAAATGTATTAATAAATGCGACATTATTATTTTAAAAAAAATTTAAAGAAAAAACTTGAAAGGTGTCAAGAGACACCCGTATGGAACGAAGTTCCTTATCCTCACAAGTTTTTTTCCGTGTCTAATTTTATCTGAAATGAATGAAATAAAGTGATATACGTACGAGGTTGTCGAACCTCGCTCTGATGGTCGCGAGGTCGATGGGGTAGGGCACGACCCTCGCGTACGAGGGGTACTGCTGCAGGTCCACCGGCGCCACGAACGGCTCGGCCGCGGACAGGGCCATCACCTGCAACAAGTGTGGATTGTAGTGGATCAGTGTGGATTGTAGTGGATCAGTGTGGATTGTCGTGGATTAATGTGGATTCCAGTAGATTTTAGACAATTAAGCGTGAAATAATATAAATATAAAAAATAGAAGTATCGAGTAGCTTTTGATGAGTTACCTACCTACCTGTTTAGGGTAAATTACTTTGGATTATAGCAGATTATTAATGAGTATTATCGTTGATGTCTTTGGATTAGTGTGGATCATAGTAGATTTATGTGCATTATGGTGGATGCGTGTGGATTTAATTGGATTATGGTGGATGCGTGTGGATTTCATTGGATTATTGGTATTGTTAAAAAATATACTTTCTTTTTCGTATTTAAACTCAAAATTTTATTATTTTTTATTTATTTTTTATAATAAGTAATTTTTTTTTTTTTTTTTTATTTACACATAAAAATATGAGTATGTAATAAAGTTTTGAGTTTAAATAATAATTAATAAAAATTAGGGCCTGATTCAGCGCGGCGGTCGTTCTTGACACGGCACGTATTGTGAGGAGGTTCCTCTCACTTGAGCCCTGACCACTGATGGCTTGGGTCGTAGACCCCGTCTCCAGTGGCCCTCTGCTTTTTTTATATTGTATTTTTAAATTTATTTTCTTGTTTTTTTGTTTTAAAGATATAATGTAAAAAATGAGCAAATAAATGAATATGGAGTAATAAAA